>CM060956.1:140208805-140568805 GCA_030765055.1 Mantis religiosa | reverse complement strand
AAAGCCGCAATTCTGGAACACTCGTTCACGTGTTGAACATAGCTGTGTATTAAACCACTAGTTGGTTTTTAAAACAATTAAAAGGGGGCGGTGTACTCAAATTAGGGATCAAAACGTAAACAGTAATCTACATATAACGATTTCAGAACGTATGTATGGATAAATGTAAATTCCACAACTGACTCGTGTTTTTTTTTTTTTTCCTTCAGTAAACCACCAGGAGTTCTCAAACACATCCTTCATGCTGCACATTGGCCATGGTACCTCAATGATTAAGGGCAGCCGGGCGGAGGCCGGATGATCCGTGGTTCAAATCCCAGCTATGGCATTGAATTTTTCACTCTGGCTCTACTTTTACATATTTCATCCTACACTGCCTAGTGTCAAAGAACAATTTTCACGCAATGTATTTCAATAAAAGTTGTTGTTGACTAATGGCACTGGGGATTAGTTGATTTGCATCATTTTCTGCCTAGCTTCCCAATATAAAGCCTGTAGGTTCCCACTTTTGAGACCATTACATTTGTCCAAATGGTGTTTGTTCATGATGACATCCTCTTTACAGATAGTACACTTGGGTGTAGGTATGCAGTGTATTTTATAAAGGTGTTCTGCAAGACAATCATGGCCAGTTTTCATTCTAAATAGGGCCACTGCAGTTTTCTTGGTACATTTTGTATGTCAGTTTTGTCCACAATGTTCTTATAATCCCTGTCTTTTCGTTTCTTCTTCATCAAGTCTCTGCTGTCTTTTAAAATGTAGCTTAATGTTGTTTAATTGTTTATTAATTTCAGTTTGTCATACGAGTTTTATATTTTGAATTGCACTCGTTTTTGCTAGTTGGTCAGCATGTTCAATACCTAAAATTCCAACATGGGCTGCAATCCACTGCAGCGTGACATGCTTTCTTGATTCGGCAGCTTTAATTAAACTTCTTAATTCTTTGATGTTTCTTGTTTTGTTTTTATAGTTAGTTAGTTACTAACACTCCCCACATGGCAACCTTGGCCTTCGGGGTAACCTCACCCCACCAAGTGATGACCGGACCCATTTCTCAGGTGGAGGCACCCAGAGGGCGGTGTCCATTACCTCCGATGATAGGGTGATAGTGAAGATGGCGGTGAGGTGAGAGGACCTACAGTTTTTACCGTGGACTCCGAACCACGTTGGGCATAGGGATACTTCACGTGTGCTAGACAGAGGTGAAGGCGTGGATAGGGCCGACTTAAAATCGCCAACCCCAGAGCCGGGAATCGAACTCGGGACCCTTAGAACGGGAGCCGCGAACGAAACCACCGCGCTACCCCGGCGCCCTTTGTTTTTATAGTTTACAATACCATCTATGGCTGATTTTGAATCTGTTAAGATAACTATGTTTTGCTTTATGTACGGTCTGTACAGGATATTCTGCAGTGTTGCTTTTGTGACTGTTAGTTCTCCATCATAATGGTTTGAAGTTTCGCCTAGTGTTAGACACTGTGCAAAATGTTTGCAGTATACTCCTGCACCAGCAACTTGTTTGTTAATAAAGGATCCATCTGAATATATTCGGAGCCATTCTTTTTCTGGATATCTTTCATTTTCTGTGGCTATTGCTATTGCTCTCATTTCATCTAGTAAATTTTTTGCTTATGTATTAAATATAACAGGTCATTCCTATAATGTATGTCAATATATTCTGTTGGGCTTCTTTCCTCTATTGTTATATTTGTTATTATGTTCTTCTGTTTTGTGTTATTGATGTATGTTCTGAAGCTTGTTTGGGTTTTTAGATTGCTTATATTATCTGCTGTGTGATACCACTTGTGTCTATTTTTTTTAACTAGCCGTTTTTGTGCTAGGGTAATTGCCTTTAGTTCATGTTCCAGTTCTATGGCCAAACTTTTTGTGAAGCTCTGTAGTATGGCAATTGGTGTTGTTTTCACAGCTCCTGTTATTATTCTTAGTGAATTGTTTTGTGAGGTTTATATTTTCCTTTTGAGTTTCTTTCTTACTGTTGCCAGCAGTTCTCCTCCAAATAGTAAGTTGGGTTTTATATGTGTTATTAAGGAGGTCCATATTTTACCCCATGAAAGTGGAATCAGCTATTTCGTAGATATTAGCTGTTATTGGTTTTAGATTTAGTTTTAGATTTTCAATACTTATTTTATGAAGTGCCCTTTTTCATCTTGTTAACGTTTAACTATTCCTTCATATCCCTGTATTCCTCTTGAACCTACAACGAAATTTATAACTAAACTATTATGAATTAGAAATATCAAGAGTATTTGTTAGGCAGTTACTTTAACATACTATCTGTATGATGAATCAGTTTAGTTGCTATGGGAGGCCACTGGTATAGCATGTGTCGGTTTAGGGAAGCCAGAGAAGGTGGAAACATAGTATAGTCTAACCATAAACATCAGAACGTGACGTACACTTGAGAAATCGATATTCCAGTTGTTTAAGTATTCTCCAGAAAGCGTCCTTCCCTTTAACTGATTTTTGCTTTAAAAGCATTCAAGAGTTTAGAAGCTTTCTTTTCCTAAAAGTCGAGAAAACCTCTATGCCTAACATTTTTTTCAAATCCAACGAGTTCGAACCTTTACAGATGTGGGTGATGCAAGTTTTTCTCCCGTACACTTTACATTTTGAACCTCTCTCACTACATTATGCACACTGCGTTCATGTTTTCCTCGCTGCAGTTTCTATAGCATTATTTAACGTAATAATTAGATATTGTCACCCAATTATCGGGAGGCACGACCAACTGACGGCTGAGTGAGGGGCAGGAATCATTCGCCCACGCCTACCCATTTATCTTGTAGCGCTAACGAGAGGATGGTTGGAAAAACATCACTAGCCATCTCTTTCCCCTCCCCCTGCCGTCTAGAACAGACGGGATGATTGTAATTGGGTCTTCCGGGTAGGACCGCGTCTTTGATGTTCATCTGGTCGACGTTTCGTCGCAACTATGTGGGTCTTCTTCAGGACTTCTTCTGACAGCTCCGTAGCATCTGTGCCGGTGACCAGCAGACCAGCAGAAGAGTCGAGTCGTCCAGGTTTTCCTGGACGGAGTGTATGCTGCCCAGCACCTAGCCGCTTCTAGCGTCTTTATCTGGGCAGTATAGAAGAAATTTTAATGTCACAGGCGATTGTTTTGGGCGATGGATATGTCTAACCTTGGTGAGCGCCGTCGCCCCGTGAAGGGGGGATGCGCCAATGCTGGCTGCGCTCTTCCGCCTGCTGGGAGGTTTCAGAGCACAGTCCGCTAAACAGGCTAGAGGGAAAGGATCCGTGTTATTGTATAAGGTTTTCCTAGCCCATTACTGGGCTTAGGAGGTTGGAGTCAGGGGAATGTGGCCCTGTTCTGTGCTAGGTACCCAAGGCATCTTTGGGTAGCCGATAGCTTGGTCTCCGGCGAGGAACCCTATGGTCGTAACGACCTAGGGTATTCACCAGTATGTTGGGGTGGGAGTCCAGCTTATCGTAGATGGTGCGGGATCTCTCCCGCACTACGTCCACGATATACGGGACCCCAGAGTGAGTGTGTAGGATGTGGGACGGAAATCTCCGCCCGGTATCGTAGATCATGCGCAAAGCCCTGTTCTGGACGTACTGGAGTCTGCGAATATTGGTTGGAGCCGCTGATCCCCAGACTTCGCAGCCGTACAGAATCAGGGGCGGTATGATCGCCCGATACAGGCGTAGTTTGAGGTGGGTAGGCATGGTGGACTTAAAAATGGAGTATAGCTGAGTTAGCGCTGCATGCCCTTGTCCGGCTTTGACCCGGATATGAGGTGCGTAGGTGAGTCCGCGATCCAGGTGGACGCCAAGGTATTTGGCAGTGGGAACCCAAGGGATTTGCCTCTGCCTCAACCTCAGCGACCAGTCTGGTCGCCTAGCTCGGACCTTAGCCAGGAGAAGTGCAGAGCTCTTCTCGGGGCTAATGGCCATTCTCCACATCTCACTCCAACGGCCAATGGCTCGGAGTTGGCGCTGCAGCGGAGGATGACAGTATCGTAAGTTTTTGTTACGTGCCATTATGAGGACGTCGTCAGCATATTGGCACGTAACAGTCTGTGGTTCCAGGGGTAAGTCAGACATGTAGGCCGCAAAGAGTATCGGGGACAGTACACTGCCCTCCGGGACTCCCGCGGCTATTGGTCTGATAGTTGACATCCTTCCTTCCACTCTCACCCTGAAAGTGCGGTTTCTGAGGAAACTACTAATCAGGGCAAGATAGGGAGGAGGTAGGTTGGCCTCCCTGAGTTTGTACAGTAGGCCTTGGTGCCAGGTTGTGGCAAAGGCTTTCTCTACGTCTAGCAGCACCGCGACTGTCTTGAGGTTTTCCTGGAAACCCAGGGCTGTCCTCTCGGCCAGGCGCAGTAGCTGTAGGGTCGTGGAGTGTCCATGACGAAAACCAAACTGGTGATCGGGTAGGAGCTGCCTTTCCTCGAAGAGAGGGGTCAGGCGGGATAGGAGCAACCGCTCAAATAGCTTTGAGACGGTTGGGAGAAGACTTATGGATCGGTAGCTAGACGGAAAGACCGGATCCTTGCCGGGCTTCAGAATGCACACCACTCTCGCCTCTTTCCAGCAGGCTGGGAAGTGGCGGAGGTGGAGGCACGCATTGAAGATCCGCGTCAAATGGATAACGGCCCTCTTGGGAAGGTGCTGGAGCATGAGTGCGCTGACACCGTCATGTCCAGGGGATTTGTTAGGTTTCATTTTTCGGATTTCAGCAGTCACCGCCTTTGGGGTGACTATTGGGATATGGATCGCCTCATGGCGCCGCTGTGGCTCCTCACAGAGGTCTTCCACAGCAGCCTCCACGAGGTCAGTGAAGTCTTCGTCCTGGGGGTCCTCCCTCGGCTCAAATTGACTTTCCAAATGATCCGCGAAAGCTGTGGCCTTATCTTGGGGCTCGTAAGCGAGTCTCCCTCGAGTGCCATGCAGCGGATGCTGGTACAGAGTTTTGTCCCTCCTGAGGGACTTGATGATCTTCCAGGGGTGCTTTTCCTGGAGGTCGACGTTTCGGAATGTGTTCTCCCAGGCCACCTTACGGTGGGCACGGAGCAGCCGCCTTGCCAGGGATTTGAACCGCTGGTAAACTGCTCCTATCCTGGGATGACGGAAACGCTGCCATAGCTTCCGAACAGCTGCCTTGGCTTTTAGCAGCTGCCGGATCTCGTTTGTGATGGAGAGAGGGTTATGTGTGTTGGTAGGTATACGGTGAGTGTGTGTACTCACCGCTAGGCGGACCTGTTGGGAAAAAGTCATCGCCGCAGCCTCCAGCGCCTCGACGTCGTCGATGCGTGGACGAGGGTCGATGGTTTGGTTAAGTTTGAGGATGGCTGCATCCCAGTCTACCTCTAGCTCCCAGTCTGAGTTTAACAGAGCTGGCATGGTGACGTCGGAGTCGACCGTGACAGGGTCATGGTCTGAGTCCAATTCGTTCACCGCCGAGAGGTCCAGATGGAATGGAAAGTTCTTGGTGATCATGATGTCGATGACATCCGGCCTGCCGCGGGCCGGATGGAAAGTTGGACCTCTCGGTCCGTGCGCGGCGAGATTTGGGTCTCCGCTTATGAGGCGGTAGAGCCCTCGTCCCCTCTGGTTGCTTGTGCGGCTGTGCCAGAGCCCGTGTTTCGCGTTGAGGTCTCCTGCAATGCAAAACCACTGGGTGTAGGTTGAGAAGGGTAGTGTAGTCAGGTTCGAAGAACTGGTTACCAGGTGGATCATATGCCGCTACCAGCAGGGTGTCCTGTCCGCCGACTGAAAGCCGGATGGCGCAGGCCTCCACATGCTGCAGGGCAGGGAGAGGAACAGGTGTGTGCGTGATGTTTTTCACGAGTATAGCTGTACCGCCACCCCGCCGACCGTTTCGATCAGTGCGGTGGGTGACGTAACTTGGCAGCGAGAAGTCTGTACCAGCCTTCAGGTGCGTCTCGCAGATCATGAGGATGTCAATCCCGTAGGACTGTACAAACTCCAACATTCCAGGACGCTGGTCCCGTACACCGTTTGCGTTCCAGAACGCAGCTCGTAATGGCCTCCTGACTAGTCGGGGGGCCATTACTCATCGGCGCACGGGAAAAGCTCCTCGAGTGTTTGGAGGAGGATGGTATGTTTTTCGAGGAAGTCAAGCCTCGGGTCTTCCATTTTCTCCTTGCAATCCCTAAGGATGGGGAGAACTCTCAGAATGAGGTCGCCGAACCACAGGGAAAGCTCCCTGAATTCGTCGACATCCTTCGCAGAGATGGTCCCCCCGAAGGATGCAAGCGCCGCTGCGGGTGCCCTCGCAGGTGCATGAGCCCTGTTTGGAGCAGGTTGTGCTGCTGGTGCCGGCGCTGTGGCCGGGCCGGTTGACTCAGTTGGAGCCACCTCCCTGGTGGGAGGGGCTGCGGCCTGTGTGTCAGGCTTGGCTGTCCGGTGTGCCTTGCGGCCCTTTCTCGGGCGCTGTGGACGTGGTGCCTCCTGTGGAGGTTTTGGTGTATTGGGTTGAGGAGCCGCTTGCTCTGCCACCTGCAGAGTGCGCTCTGCCCTTCCGAGAGCCGCCGCGAATGAGACCCCGGGACGGACAGTTGCCAATCCCGCATTGCCTCCGCGGCGGTTCTCTATGATCCTTTGCCGCGTCGCACAGCCCTTGTAGGTGCTAACATGGTCCTGGCGGCAGTTTGCGCACCTTTTCTCCTCGGGCGCTTTTTCGCAGTCCTTCAGGAGGTGGGGACCCGCACACCGCAGGCATGCGAGCTTACGCTCGCAGGCCATGCTGGAGTGGTGGAACCCCATGCACCTGTAGCACTGCACAGGCCCACCCTGTCCGTGAAAGCGTTCAACCTTCACCACAGTGTGGAACAGCACCCGAACAGCGTCGATGGGCTGAACCGCCTCTCCAGGAACCTTGTCCACTACTACCAGGAAGAGAGGCATTGGTACACGCACAGAGCCTTCCTCTGTGTGTAAGATCTTCCTCAGCTGGGCGACAGCTGAGGCCTTAATACCGTGCTCCTGCTCCAGAGCGAGTTTGACCTCCTCTGGCGGGCACTCAGAATCTAGGCCCCGCAGAACCCGTCTTTCGACGTTGGGCTTCTGGGGGGAGTAGTAATAAAACTGTATCTCACAGTCTCTTAAAACCTGCTTTGCAGCCTCGAAATCCTCGGGACTACTAGTAGAAATGAAGACCTTGCGAGGCTTCCTCTTGGCCTCGAAGGGATGCTTTAGCGTGGCTGCCAGCTTTTGCATAACAGCCACGTGATTTTTAAAGCTATCCGCCACGATGGGCGGAAGCTTGGACCCCCTCTTGTTTAGGGGTTGGAGCGCCTGTACAGGTTGGCCCTGTGGCTTAGGGCCAGAGTTACTCCGCCGTCGCCCTTGGACGACGGTGAAACCCCCCTGGTCGGCGGTGTCATCCTCTGACTCTGAGTCGGGCAGAGGGGGATAATCGGTCATGGGGACTGGTGCCTCTTGGACCGGAGCTAGGCCCTGAGGAGGTGCCGAAGCTTTCCTCTTCGAGGACCTTGTACTCGTGGTTGTAGCTGCCACGGGATCTGGTGTTGACGAGGTGGAGGGTTTTTGCCCATCGTCCGGCGTCAGTCGGGTCGCCGCAGTTGCCCTCCGGCAGTCCGCAGAGGACCGGACCCCCCTGAGGGAGGCGCCTGAACGAGTCATTGACTCAGGGTTTTGGACCATTGGTCCGAAAACCCTTTGGCTACGGTCTTGCGGATGTGCCGGTGAAGGCGATGCGCGCTTATTTATCCCTCGGAGGTTCTGGCGGTCGGCCCGCCCACTTATCCTTATTGGCTGCTGCTGTACCCAATCCCCGTGCGCTGATCAGTGTCTGCCAGACAGTGTGCAGAGGTCTGCCGTTGTCTCTAGTTAAACTATTATGTGTTTTGAATATTTCAATGCTTTCTCTAATCATTCTTTGTCTATAGTTATTACATTTAGCTATTAATTTTACTTGATCAAAATCTATATGGTGTCCTGTGTTTATGGCGTGCTCTGTGAGTGCTGATTTTTCGGGTTGATTTAATTTTTGGCTTCTTATATGTTCTTGTCGTCTGACCTTCACTGACCTGCCCGTTTGTCCCACATATGATGCACCACAGTCACAGTAAATTTTATAAATTCCTGCATTATTCAGAGGGTCTTGTTTATCTTTAACCGGTCGCATGAATGATCTTAGTTTTCTGGTGGACTGATATCTAGTTTGGATGTTATGTTTCTTAAGTAGTTTTGATATTTTCTCGAATGTTCCTTTTAGATAAGGCAGCCATGCTGTGGTCTTGGTTTTGGTTCCTTTTTGTGCTTTGTTCTTCTTTTGTAGGTGTTTTATATAGCTTTTTGGATATCCATTAGCTTCCAAAGACGTGGTGCCCCGGAAGACCCAGTTACAATGGACGGGATGATTCACTGAACCGCGAGACTTCCAGAAACAGCGATCACCCTATATAAGTCCTGCAGTGGACGAGTCAAGTCAGTTCTTGGTGAGCAGCCGGAGGAGCGCCGTGCTATCGAACGGACGGGAAGACTGTGTACGTGCATCAGAGGAGTTGTACGTAATTGCGAGTGCGGAGTGGACCTGTGACAGACGAACTGGTGAATTGTAATTGTGTACGCTACGTAATTCTATGAAATCGGCAAGTGTTCCAAATGTAATTCGGTGGAAATAAAGAACATTGAGTTTGTGCAATTGTACTTTTAATTCTACGAAACCACAAAGTCACAATATTTACGCTTCTTCTCTTTCCAAAACAGTAAACACATTGAATATTGTCTACTTTGTGCGCGTATGACGGTGTTTACATTTTCACTTTTTCCACCCCGTCCACTGTAAGACTCACTGCTGCATTTTAGTGTTTCGAATGATGACGTAACATCGCTTATTTGTGATTACGCAAGCTTTCAATGTCGACCATCTGCATTCTTCACACACGGTGTATAGTGGCGCTGCTCGAATGATTACCCTGGCTTCATCTGTATTAATAGAAACCTCCACGTGGACATAATATATTGTGAAGACCTGACCATGGATGTTAATGGATAAAGATATCACATGACCAGACCTTGCACGGTGGGAGCACTTAGACGAGATTCCACGCCTTGCGGAGAGGTTGGGCAGTCCTGTATAAAGGTGCAATTGCATTACAAAATACTGAAACTACAATTTAGACATGAAAGTTTTACTACAATAATAGGAAATACACAATTGGCTACATACCTTTACAGAGAGCGGACCTAGGTCCGTCGTTGGCCACAGCTCGCTCACAACAGAGCCAACAAACCTTTTACAGGCTTCACCAGAGCTAGGAGAGGTCACACGCACTACTAGTATCAAATAACATATTATTTGAATTAAACAAAATAGTGACTTGTGACATCTCATTTGTGATTCCTGCGAACTCCATTGATTGAAGTGGTGCACTGTGGTTAGCACACAACAGAGAGGTGCGCCATTTCCCCTCTGTCTTGCAAGAATAATCAGTGCATTATCTGAGAGGTTTCTATTAAAGATAAGGCCGGGGTAAGCATTCGAGCAGCACGGCTATACATTTCCGCGGCTGTGCCTTGGGTACGAGTTATAGGAAAACGCATCTGAAGAACAGGTTCCCATTTCGAATCCCTCTACCATCTGTAGTGTCAATTATGCGCCTATTTCTAAGCTTTTCGGGAACGATTGTCATTAGTCTAGACCAATATGCTACCACTATATTTATGTCGGTATAACAGCAATGGATTTTTTGTACCAGGGCGTTATTTAACAGTCAAGTACCAAAGAAGCATAACGACGAATAAACCCACCTCGGTAGCGTGGATGGCAGCGTGTCTACCTCACGTTCAAGAGATCCAGAGTTCGAATCCCGGTCAGGGTGAGTTACCTGGATAAGGTTTTTCCGGGGTTTTCCCTTATCCTAAAAGACGAATGTCAGGTAACTAAGCTCCATGGACCCCGGACACATTTAAGCATTTCACCCATTTCACTCCTCGCCTGATATGACTTAACGCTGGAGGGCGTAAATTACAACAAAAAATGCGAATAAAATCGGATACTTAGTGAAATTATGAGGGCTGTTCAATAAACAATGATCCATTTTTACGGTCATAGTTTTTCGCACTAAAATTCAATCTTATTATATTGTCACCCGAACGTCGTAACTCCCGACAGAACCGGCCGGCAGTAGGGCCAGACAGGAAGCATTTAGCCCACGCCTACCCATTTGTCTCGTGTCACTAACAGAAGGGATGATTGGGAGAGCGGCACCAGCCCTGTACCGTCTCTTTCCCCACCCACGAGACGTCTGGAAACCTCGGGATAGTTGTGCGCGCCGCGAACTTTCCACAAACGGTGATCTTCCCTATATAAGGCCTGCAGTTGGCCAGTCAGCTCAGTTCTTGGAGAGCAGCCGTGAGGAGCTCCGAGTGAGTGAACGGTCTGGAAGACTGTACGTGCATCGGAGGAGTTTTGCGTAATTGCGAGTGCAGAGTGGACCTGTGACAGACGAACTGGTGAATTGAAATTGTGTGCGCTACGAAATTCTATGTAATCGGCAAGTGTTCCAACTGTTATTCGGTGGAAATAAAGAACATTGAGTTTGTGCAATTGGACTTTTAATTTCAGGAACCCACAAAGTCACAATATTCTGTAAGCTTAATGTGAAACAAACACGCCGTAGTAGTTTCATTGTTGGTACTCCTGGTTCCTGCCTGTAAGAACCGAGCAAGTTCAGACATGTTCAGTATCGCCTACCGCTGCAATGGAGGTAACATGCAGTTAAAGTCGATGTTAGAGGAAGATCCGGAGATTCTTTTAAACGTAATCACTGCTAATGAAACTTGGCTACATCATTTTGATCCTCAGAGCAAACAGCAAAGCTCTGTGTGGAAGTCTCCTTCATCACCAACCCCCATAAAAGCAAAAGTGGTTGCTTCTGCTGGAAAAATCATGGTCATCTCATTCTTTGATATTCATGGAATGGTTTATCAGCATGTTGTACCTGCACACACATCAGTAATTGAACAATACTACAGGGATGTCCTGAAAACATTGCAAGTTCATATCAGGAGCAAAAGGCCACATTTCCATGAAGCAGGCTGGATGCTGCACCACGATAATGCGCGGCCGCATATTGCCAATGTTGTTGCTGAATATCTTGCAAAAATCAACGTGAAGTGCATCCTTCACCGTACCTATAGTCCGGATTTAGCCCCATGTGACTTTTCACTATTCCCTAACTTGAAGAAGCGCCTTCATGGGAGGCATTATCCATCATCAAAAGCAGAGGTGAAGGCTGCGGCGGCGATTTTGAAGGATCTCTGAAAAAATTCCAGCATCACTTTGAAGACTGGCAGAAACGCTGGGACAAGTACATCGCATTCAGGAGAGACTATTTCGAAAAGGACCATCAAAATTATGAAGATGAGTAAAGGTACGTTGTGAAAAAGATTGTAATCATTTTATTGAACAGCTCTCGTAGTAAAGCGCTTCTCAAGCGCTATTTCTGGGCCTTTTGAGAAGGATTGTCATTAGTCTAGACCAATATGCTACCGCAATATTTATGTCGATATAAAAGCATTGGAGCTCTGGTACCAGGGCATTATTTAATAGTAAAGTACCAAAGAAATACAACGACGAATACTTGATGAAACTGGAAGAAATCTTTCTTACATCACCTCTGTTAAGAAAATAAAATAGCAGTTATTGTTTAGCTAAAACGTTTGTACCATTTCAGTTTACTGTAAAACTTCCCTTGAAGTTTTTCTTGGGCATGAATTATGTTAATTGATTTCGATTAAATAATTTTCGGTAGTTCTTTTACGAATCACCAAAACCTAATTTGAAAATCAGACCATAATATTTAAGTAGCCAGTGTCACTCGCAACATTTTCTCAACCGATCCTTCAATATGCTGTCCTTACAGAATCCTTACTCTACAAACTGCTTCTTAGTATACATTTTTATTGTTCATTTATACGTCTCACTGTAGTTATAAGAAGATCGCTGAAGCGATTGTCAGCTGTTCCCATGTGAGGGGTTGCAAATTCTGTTCCCTTTGAACAACAAAAAGGAAAAGAAATCAAAGAATCGCAGACTGCCTTTGGTGGTTACCAGCTGGAGAGTAAAAGCTTTCGTTCACACAGGTTTATTCCTCAATCTCTTTAGAAAGTTTGAATGTTTCTGTAAATTTAACATAGTAACGAGAGGCGGATGGTGCTAATGTCGTACTGTAAATACGGCATCAATGTTATACCTATTATCTTATGCCCGATTCCACTAACATGTTAAAATCGACGTTTACAAATGCAATGTAACAATCTTCATAGCACTAACAAAGCTGTAAAATTTCTTGCATTTCACCAACATGTTTTCTGAAAATCTTAAACACGTGTTAACGCCAAGAAAGCTGTAAATATTACAGTTACATTAGTCGCATTTTCTGAAAGTACTGCGGTGCGCTTTTGTTTTTATTTTCGTCTGCACACAGCTGAAAAAATGGCGGGTAAACAAAATCGTCAACAAAAGCTGTGAGGACGAAATGTTAATTGAATTGGTGATGAAGTACAAGGATAACGTGGAAAATAAGAGGACGGATATTGTGAATGTAAAGCGGAATGACGTCACGTGGGAAAAAAATCGAAACGAATTTAATTCAAATGTATGTGTCACTACTAGAAGCACTTCACCATTATTACGTAAATTTAAAACTAAGTGCGAAGAAGGACAAGTGACAAGTGACTTGAACGTTTCAAGACGGGCGGTGGACAGTGTATTATCCACAGAATTCAGTGAATTATAAAATAGCAAAGTTATTAATATGCCATGTGTAGAGTCGGCCCGTCAGAGATTAATAATCCCTCCGGTACACTGGTGTGTATTTATGCCTGTATGATCCTAAGCATTCTGGACTCATTTTGGGATCCTTCCAGCTATACTCCAAGCCCGATTTTTGGCACACGGGTCCCAAATATAGGAGAGACACCACCCAGCTGTATAGTGTGTACTTAGGTGACCATTTTGATAGTTACCTGTAAGATATATGGACACTGGGATCATGTCAGCATCATTTAGTTCATCGTCCGATATTACTTAACGTTGGAGGTTAAATGGAAGATAAATATCTCGTAACTATACTACATTGGCACCTGGGCTCATTTGGATAATTCATTCATCATTCCATATGACTTAAAGTGGGAGGTTTTTCCTTATTTGACAGATAAGTGTCTGGTAACTCTAAACTTTATGGACCCTGGGCTCATTTAGCATCACTTTATTCGTTGTCCTATATGACAACCTTGGATGTTTTCCCTTATTTGACAGATAAGTGTCTGGTAATTCTAAACTCCATAGACCCTGTGCTCATTTGACCATTTCATTCATCGTCCGATATGACTTACTATTGGAGGTTTTCCCTTATCCGAACGAAGAGTGAAATATGAGTGTCTGGTAACTCTAAAGTCTATGGACCCTGGACTCACTTGACCATTTCATTCATCGTCCGATATGACTTAACGTTGGAGGTTTCTCCTCATCCTGAAAGATGAATGTCTGGTAACTACACTCTATGGACCCTGGGCTCAATTGAATATTATTTCATTCATCGTCCTATGACTTAACATTGGAGGTTTTCCCTCGTCCTGTAAGATGAATGTCTGGTAACAAAGCTCTATGGACCCTGGATTATTTGACTATTTCATTCATCGTCCTATGTGACAACATAGGTTTTCCCTTATCCGAACGATGTGTGAAATATGAATGTCTGGTAACTAAGCTCTATGCACCCTGGGCTCATTTGAGCATCATTTCATTCATTGTCCTATATGATGACATTGGTTTGCTCTTTTCTTGAAAGATGTCTGTTAGTTCTAAGCTCTATAGAACTAAGCACATTTGGACGTCATTTTATTCTTCGTCTTATATTTTTTTAATTATTTATTGTGCATATTTTACAATTTACAACTTTTGGCTACATTTATTTGTCTTTACTTTGTTGCTACTTTGGCTTATATGATACCCTGGTCTGCTCTACCAGTTAGCTCCTAAACCTCCAATACCTCCTTGTTATTCTTCCCATTCACCTTCCTTTCTTATATGCTTTACATTTCTTGCCCATTTTTCTTTTACTTTCTGCAAGAACTCACCAATACTTCTTATCTTCTTTTCCTCCTTTCCGTTAACATTTTTAGAGCTACTATCCTCTTCTCTACTTTCTCCCATTTTTCCTCCCAAACCGTTTTTCTCCATATTGCAACCTCCACGCATTCTGTTATAGTGTTCTATGCTTTCTTTTCCTCCACACAATTCACAAATTTCCTTTTCCCTACCTCTTATCCCTCTTAGAAATATTGTTCCTGTTCTCATCCAAGCTAGCCCTTCTCTCTCTTGCCTATTGCAGTAATCTACATATGCTTCTCGTCCCCAATTTCTTTTTATTTGCTTGTAAAATTGTAATGATTTCAAATTTTCTAGACTTCTCCATATTTCCTGTCTTTCTATATCTTCTATTATGCATTTTTTCCAATTTACCCACATTTCCTCTAATCTCCATATATATACTATTCCTATTTTTCCATAATTCCTCCTATCTCTGCCCACCAACTGAACCCATGCTGTCTCATGCATAACTTCAAAATTTCGTCCTATATGACAACGTTGAAGAACGGACATTAAAATAAAGTTAAAAAAGTTTTAAAAGATTTAGCTGGAAGGTATAAGTAATTGATCATTTTAAATTTGTCGGTAGATTGTTCAGTTGAAACTGCTCTTAGGCTATCTGTTTATAAACAGTAACCCACTTTACGGCCTAAAGAGTTGTACCTTCGTTACATCATGTCATAACCCAGCCAGTTAAATACCCTTAGCGATTCCCTTTGGTAGGCTGCTTTAAGAGTAAGCACCCAAAGGAATTCCTGTTGGGCCAGTAAGGGTAGAACTGATGTATCTCAGGTTACGATTCCGTTCTCTTTTATAGCAGCATGTCTGGAGCAATATCTCGGGTATTATCTGCCCTTTGTTTCACTCGACCCTCACACAGCTGGTCAAGTTGTAAAAAGCCAATAGCACTTCTCAGTTCTGTTGACAGTAAACGAATGATAGCACTTTGTTTTATTCGTCTGAAGTGGCTTAAATTAAAAATGTGATGTGTTACATTTCTCTATCCATTCTGCAACAGTAAAATTCTTGTTCTTCGATCCTTCTCCAGTTGATTGAAATTTCTCTTTTATAAGCTTTGTTATAGCTAAAATTGAGACAGCGATATGTGTAACCGTTTTTGTTTTAGCCCTGAGAAGTGAAACTTTGTGTTTAAAAAGGATTAGTTTAAAATGACTGTGTGATAAAGAAACTATTTGTATAGTTGGCCATGAATGGCTAAATTATGTAAATGAGATGCAATTTTAAAGGAATGTGGTGCAACGATTTGTGTTGACCAATCAGAACTAGAGTTTTTTTTAGTAGTTATGGCGACGTAGAACAGATAATCAATAATCATGGTGGAACAGGAATTTGTGTCTATTCGTCGTCGATTTATCTTTGTCTTCATCAGCCGTTCGGGTGCAATTTTTGACAGGATTTCTATGTTGGACGCACAATTCTTTCTCTTCTCGGGGGAGTTTTTTCGGTAATCTATTTCCTCTGGTCACCAATTGTATCATCTTATTCTAAAAAAGAGTCATGAGACATCTGTGTTTCAAGGCGTGGTTCGGAATAAAGAAGTCAAATTCTGTAATTGGTTATATTTATACAGATTCAAATTATAACTTAAATGTTCGTGATCTAGTACCAGTATTCATCACACTCCACCATTACAACAAAAATCTCTCTCTTTAATACGAGATTATTGATTTAGTTCTTACTATTCAAAACTTTTATCTTCTCCGCGTCATTTTTCCACCATGAAGTCAGATTATTGATTTATGGTAACTATCGTTACTTCTCCCTTAATTTTGTGATTGGCAGATTCAATGGCACGTCACCACATTACGTCATATTACATCATACCATTACTACTTCGGCCAATCACACGACTACATATATTTTTATAAATTCATAATTCCTTCATAATTCCTCCGAACGTAACCCAAAAATACTGTTATGATGGTAAGAAGGATTTAAATCGCCCACTTGATCCTAGAACGTAGGAAGTGAAGGGCGTAAGGTGTAATACTTTGTGTGTGTGTAGGAAAATCGGAACTAGGAAGTATTTCTTAATGAAAGACGTTAATACAATTTGTTCATCATCGATAAGAGGAGTATTGTAATTAAAATATAATTAAAAGATTGAATAAGTTTAAATTGGAAGTAATTCAATTATTTCTCAATTGTGTGAAAAGTTAATTCTGGGACAGGAATTCTTATTCGCAGTTAATTTATCTCCGTCTTCATCAGTTACACGTTCGGGCGCAATTTGGTGCGGGATTCTATGTTTGAAATGAGGTGCATGTTGACTTTTCGAAGACCCAAGTCGAGAAGCCAGATAAAACAGGGTTAATTCGTTGTATTTTGAGTTGTTTCTTGATGATTGTGTTTGGTTAACTAAGAGACATGAGAATCTTGGTTTCAGGTGTGGTTCGGAATAAAGTATCGGAGAAGTCAAATTTTGTAACAATTTAATTTTCAGTTATTTCTTATTAATTATATATATTCTTTTACAAATAGTTTTAAAAATATTTTTATATTTTTATAGCATGTTTGTTCACAGTGAATAATTTAAAAATGTTAATTATAAAAATACTTTAATGAAAATTTGGGGCGGGGCACACCCCCATCTGAAAACAAATATATCTATTTTTTAAAAAAAATATGTTATAGTCATGCTAAGTTGTTGTTAAATGTTCCTTTATTATTATGTTTCATTCAATGTATGTTTATTGTTACATTCTATGTATGTGTTATGTATTATTGTTGTAAACGAAATTGTTAATTGGGGCGATTCCTCAAAATATATGGAAATATATTCTTAATTCCTTTATTTGGTTATTTTTCATATATTTCGAAGACGGGCATTTGTAACAGTACTTTCAAGTTATATTTAGAAAATGATTGTATATTTAGTAATTTAAATAAGTAAAAATATATATAATTTTGTGATTGGCCGAAGTAATAATTGTATGACGTAATGTTGTGACGTGGAATTAAATCGCCCAATCACAAAATTAAGATTAGGAGTAATGATAGTTACGAAAAATCAATAATCTTGATAGAGATGTTTTGTAATGGTGAGTGTGATGAATAATGGTGCAAGATCAAGAACTTTTATGTCATATTTACAGAACTGTTTCAGTATAACAAAGTAAGAATTTATCGATATGATGGAAGTGACTGGGAAAGGAAGTTCAAGTAAAATGTAATCTAAATAATACAATTAAATAGTTACAGAATTTGACTTCTCCGAAACTTTATTCCGAACCACGCCTGAAACCAAGATTCTCATGACTCTTATTTAATAAAATACAATCATCAAGAAACAACTCAAAATACAACGAATTAACCCTGTTATATCTGGCTTCTCGACGTGGGCCTTCGAAAAGTCAACGTGCATCCCATCTCAAACATAGAAATCCCGCACCAAATTGCGCCCGAACGTGTGACTGATTAAGATGGAGAGAAATTAACTCCGGATAAAGAATTCCTGTCCCAATTCCCCTGCTTTATACCACACCCTGAATCCAGAGTTCCCAGGTTCTACTGACTTGAGCTACGCCAGAGAACGTCCAGTACTTCCAGAATTATCATCATTCCTTTTCTCCACATACCAATATGTAACATTGTTACATAAAGCACCGCTTCGTGGGACTATAATTCATCATCCCATTGCTTTTTTATCAGAATTCCTAATCTCTCCATCGCACAGATAATATTACGTTACATAGGTATACATTTAAGGATACCCAACTATGAAAAACCTTAAATATACAATTTTCCTTGGATTGACTTGAAATTTTAACATAATTAATGTACAGGGTGTATATAAATTAATATTGGGGTTTCAACTCTTTATAATATTTATTACATTCAACTTAATGATAAATGATAAGTCAAATGAAAAACCAACTCAAAGAGGTTTACCAAGAACCTGATAAATGTTCAATGTGACTGCCCTTTGTCACACGGCACACATCAAGTCTATAGCCGAGTTCTTTCCAAACATTGATAAGTGTGTATTCAGTAATTGTAGCAACAGCTGCTTCAATCCGGTTTCTTAATTCAGGGAGGTCAGCTAGTAGCGAAGGCACGTACACACGATCCTTGATGAAGCGCCAAAGGTAAAAATCGCATGGCATTAGGTCAGAACGTGGAGGCCATGCTTAGTAAGCCCTGTCATTGGAGCCCTTGCAGCCTATCCAGCGCTCGTATACAGTGACGTTCAGCCAATCGCGTAAAGTCTGTTTAGTTAACTGGTGTGCACGTCGGCCGCTGCCTTTGACGAACCCTCAATCGTTTTACAACCCCCGACCCTCCTCCTCCCAGATCTTACTGCAAGGTTGCCACATTTCTCGGTACGTCATGGGTATCGCACGAGGTTTCGTCTAAATAAATTATCTTATGTCCATTACTGCAAAACTTCCATAGTTTTGATATATATCGCCAAGCTACAATTCTACTGGATTCCATAACCCTTATCTTATTCAAGGTGCGGTATTTGAAGCCCAGCTCATTTAGAAGGCCGCGCAAAGTGCAGTGCCCATAAGGAAAATCACAAATTCCTTGCAAATATGCAACCAATTCGTCTAAGGTGGGTGCTCTCCCTTTTGCATAGAATCTATAAATTTCTCGACGAATTAAATCGCATGTGAAATTATCTACTTTAGAGAAAAGTTTTCTTTTGTTTTCACACTTGATCGGCGTCTTTGGTATTCCTTTCGTCACAACATTTCTTACTGTATTTCTGCGAATACCCAGAATTTATCAGGTTCATTGCATGACCCCTTACCAAGATTATTTGTCAGCACATATTTATATGTGTTCAAAACAAGCGCTTGAATTTGCTATGAAAACCCTGCAACTCTTAGGCAGATCATACCTCAAGACCTAACCTCTAAGTCCTATAGCTATTAACCTCCCAGACCAACAGCCTCAACTATGAAAACCCTGCAACTCTTAGGCAGATCATACCTCAAGACCTAACTTCTAAGTCCTATAGCTATTAACCTCCCAGACCAACAGCCTCAACTGTAAAAACCCTGCAAATCTTAGGCAGATCATACCTCAAGACCTAGCCTCTAAGTCCTATAGCTATTAGCCTCCCAGACCAACAGCCTCAACTGTGAAAACCCTGCAACTCTTAGGCAGATCATACCTCAAGACCTAACCTCTAAGTCCTGTAGCTATTAACCTCCCAGACCAACAGTCTTTACCTAATAAACCCTGCAGCTCTTAAACCTAGAGGCTCAGATCATAGCTCAAGACAAGCCTATTATAACCTATTGCAGTAGTTCAGGTTTATATGGATCGCGCTGTATATTTCCTGTATTTTTATTGAAAGAAGCTTAGCACAAATAAATAAAATAGTATCCTAATGTTTCTTGCACATTAGATTATTTCTAAGGCATTTTGCCCAAGGCAAGCTTCGTCGTTGTGAACACTAAGCACCGACTGGAAGAAAAGGCCACTGTTTCAAACTTCAACACGTCCTGAATCACTCCTTTGTGTAACTCTAAATTCCGTCATTTTAGCGCCCTCTGTTTCAAATGTAATGCTACTTTACTTTCTGTCTGAGTAGGTTATTTGTGAGTAATTCAAATGATGAACGTTCCAACTAGGTCATGTACGAGCTGAATCGGAAATGGGAAGCACAAACGTCGAAACACAAAATTTTGTATTATTTTTTCAATTACTGACGAACAGTACGTGAGCGAATTACAGTAGCGTAAACTGGAGGCGCACTGTTTGCAATTTGATATACGCCATTTAGCGGGGAATTCATATTACTGAACATATGCAATGCATTTGTGTAACAGATGCGACGAAACTGCAAAATATTGCTGTTTATATGGTTAATGATGCATATTGTATCGTGTTACCCAGCATGCTCTTTGAAGGATTTTATAACGTAAGGTATAATCCACAAACGCAATAATACAGGGATAGTGATTCTCATTCAGTTGATGCGGTACTGAATGGCTTCCTATACAGGATGTTCGACGAGAATCTTTACCTTTAACTAGCAAGAAGTTGGCATGGTATTATGTATAGTAAGAGATGTATTGCATTTCATTCCCCGTAGGGGAGATCATCCGTCCCCTTCAGCTGCGGTGGTGCGGGCGCTGCGGAGCCCTAGCACTCGTGGTACAGATGTATTTCTTTTTATCTTGAAAAGTGCAGAGCGATGCGTAGTGGTATCTGGACGAGTCCACCTCAGAACGGTTACAACTGGAGGGGAGGGCAGGTCAGTTGTGTACCAGCTGCGAGCAAGTAGACACGTGCAGAGCTACTCGGTAAACACTACAGCTTGTTTCAAAATGTGCTTGTCTGCTGGTTCCAAAAGAGCATTTATAAATGACGCCTCCTAGCATCGCATTAGGAAATAAAGTGCTACATTTAAGAACACGAGAAGTAATAACCAATATCCATAGATTTATAGAAAAGGAACAATGGTCTGGGTCAGCTATAAAAATCTGGGGAAGGGTATCTGAGGCAACAGTTGTGTCTCAAAGCAATTTAGGAGAGTTATTAAGGAAAGCAAAGCCATTGGTGCAGGTGCAACAACGTCCTTCTCTATGCCCAGTAAACAAAGATTAAGAACATGCACAAAATCTAATTTGGATGTTCTAATTCAGAAGTAGTTAGGGGAACTATGAATAATTTTTAAAGCACAGAAAAACAAAGGCCAACTTTGAAGAAAGTGCTTATGAAGCTAAAAATTCTACTGACTTCCAAGGCAGTGTCTGAACATCAAGAAGAGTTCTTTTGAAGCTAGGATTATTTGAAGAAAAAAAACACTAAGTGTGACATACAAATTTTAATCGAACATCGCACCATACGTGCAAAAAGGCTTAAGTATTTACGAAATATTCGGAGATATCGAAGTGAAGTTTGTATAGTTTATATGGATGAAACTTATATAAATACAGCACATACTGGACCGTATGCCCGGAGTGAAATACGTTACAGGGACTCTGCTGCGATATTGAAAGGCCGACAGTTGTTTATCATGCCTGCTAGAGGAGAACAGGGTTTTGTTCCAAATGCCTATGTACTATTTAAGATCCAACAAAAGCGTGGAGATTACTACCGTACTAAGAATTACAACTTAGTTTATAAGAGCTGCAAATCTGGCTTTGAGAATGAAATTTGTTTTTAGACACGTTATCCACCGCCCTCCTCTCTCGTAATCTTACGCGTGTGACGCATTGTGGCGATGGCTGCACTATCCCCACCACAGTTGCTACTCATCCCTACCACGCAGGATTCCGGTCAAGATAAAATAATACATCTGTACCTCTGACGTTACTAGAGGAATCTCACGCTGAACATTCGGGCCCCTCCCTGATAGGGAGTTGTTCGGATTGGGTTGGACTCGAGGAGGCAGTGGTTCCCGATATCTGTGGGAGATCGGGTACGTCTCCGGACGGGGTTGAGAGAAGCCATTATTATTCCCGCGTACTAGCCGGCATAGCTATTAGAAGGTGTGCTAGATCGCCAGGTGGCCCTAGCGAGGTCATATCGGTAGCCTTCCCATTTTGGTGTTAGCGCGCGTAAGTGGCGTATCCACTTCCATCCCATCTTGAGACCACAGGACCAGATGGGGGGTGGCCTTGTTAGTCTAAGTCTTGTCCCAGGAAAGAGCCTCGGAGGCGCCGGGCGCCCTTTTGTGACAACTCGGTAACTCTCTGGTAGAAGGATGCCTGGGTCCTTCGTCTTACGGGTCCAGGACGAATGGGAGTAGATCCTCTGGCATGAATTGAATTGCATTTCATTAAAAAGTTCGGTACTGAATTCATCAAAATACCAATTGTGAGACACCTCTAACAAAAAAAAATCATTTTTCCTCCCGTATATAACAGGTAGAGGAGTAATTTCATATTTCACTTCTGCATCCTCTTGTAGTGTGACAATATTTTTAAGAAAATCCTCTGGTCCAGACTTGACAAAAAAAGCCTTACTTTGCAGAAAATTTTTAACGAATTTTATTAAGAAAACTAATTATTACCAAAACATTATAATAAAGGAAAACAATATTTGATCCAATTACAGTAACTATTGCCTGCCTCTGTTATAAAAGGACCTGTCCCCTTCAGCTGGCATGGTACGAGCGCTGCGGACACTTATCACTCGTGGTACCTCTGACGTTACTAGAGGAACCTCGGGCCGAACACTCGAGCCCCTCCTTGTTGGTAGTTGTTCCAATTGGGTTGGAGTCGAGGAAGTGGTGGTTCCCGATACCCATGTGTGATTGGGTACTTCCGGCCAGGCTCCGGCTACTCGGAGGGAGCAGAGAGTTGCCTGAAGAGTCCCTTGCACTGCAGAGGAATGGAAGGTGTGTTATTATCTGTTTCAAATGGGAAGGTGTTTGTCCTTGAGCGCTACTAGACGAGCAACCAATCGGAGTACTGCAGTGTTGTCGTATTACATTCCCGCTCAGTGGTGTGTGAGGAGCCCCAACCTAATCAATCTGTATGAAATATTATTCTTGCTAAGACAAAAATTCACACTTTGCCAAAACTGATCCACGTGGAAGAGAGAGTAATGTATCTAACATAACCATGAAAACCCCATACTTTTAGCTCAAATAGTGTTTCTAATACAAATAAACCACTATTACCTGTATTATAACAATAAATCGCGACGTAAGCACTGTATGAATTTGGCATGTATGCATGTACGTATATTTGTAATTACTCAGAACTGAAACATAAATGTTTGACATGACGTGATAAAACAATTACTTTGAATAATCCAGTTCGAGTAAGAGGAAAGAAATTTCCTGCTGCCCTGGCAGAACGTGTCTGGTCACATTATATTTTTATTTATGAATGGCTCGTAATCTTTAATTACTCTAGGGAGTTCCAAGTGGTTGGTATGTATGTACATATACTTTTAATTACTCAGACCTGAAATTTGAACTACTGACAGGACGTGATAAAAGAATTACTGTGAATAAGTCAAGGTGTTAAATTCGAGAAACAGCAAACACTTCATTTCCTGTTAGTCTATGGAATGCTGTATGCTTATGTTTATGAATGAATGCTGAATAAGAAGTGTTTATTTACTGTGGAGAGTTGAGATAAATATCATTCAGTTCTTTAGATAACAGTAGAGTAAGAGTTAAATACTGCAATGGCTTCTTGCGGTGAATTTAGTGGCGAGTCAAAAAGGCAGGTATTGCAAAGTCAGGCTAGAAGTATTATCTTTAAGGTGTACACGTTCTTCAAAATTTGTTCGGAAAAAACTAAAAGAGTTATTGCAAAGAGTACTTCCGTTTAAAAGCACGGAAACAGTATCAGCTGTATCAACTTGCAATTGAAACGGGACACGAGGTAATACGCCTCCCACCTTACCTACCACTGCCTATATAATCCAATTGAGTTGCTGTGGGCTTAAATAGAAAGGGGGGTTGTAAACATAAATAATACTTTTAAACTGACGGACGTTAAACGACTTGTTCACGAAGAAATTGACAAGGTAACACAACAAGACTGGGAAAACTGCGTGAGGCATGCAGAAAACCTTCAAAAAGACGATTTTAAGAAGTAAATAGCACGTGACGTGATTTTGGAACCTGTAATCATAAGTTTGCAAGACTCAGACGATGAAGACAGTGACAATGACAAATTGTCTCTTAACGGAAGTGGATGAGCCACTGGCAGTTCCATTGGATTACAAAAACAGACAATTCATAAACTATAATTGTAGTTAGAATATTTTAAAATATACATAATTTGCGAAAAAAAATCCAATTTTTATTTTGGCAACTACATAATTGTAAAAGTTTGCAAAATATAATTTGCTTACCCTTACGCCTGCGCCAAGCGAACCTGCACTTGTATGAGTGTGCGAGAGAGATGGAAATATAAAAGGAGTGGGGTAACAAGCTGGCAACTCTGAGAGCGATACGGCATCTGATTAGCTGGACTCCAGAACTCTTCCCATTTGAAACACAGATCACCACGCGGCCCCAAGGAGGAGTTCGGTAGCCTTCCCTGCGGGGTAGACGTGCGTAAGTGGCGTATCCACTTCCACCCCGCCTTGAATGGGGGGAGGCCTTGTTAGACTCCAGGTATTGCCCCACAGTAAAGCGCCTCGGAGTTTGCATCGCTCCGGGAGATAGAGGCCGAAGTCTTCGGAGTTTTGGTTAGACCTCGCCGTCGAACTGTCCTAAAATAGCATAACAGAAGAAAAGTTTCTGTGGCTAAATGTTTTGTATTATAACCTTCATTTTTTTTCCTGCATGTTAGCATTAAAGACCTTTAGCTATACAGTGATTTACCAAATGAAATTATATTGCACCTTAGATCACCATTACAACGTATTATTGAAAAACTTGCACAGTAATGTAATGACAGGGGTTGGGTAAAATGATATACTCTTGTTCCCCTTGGTCACGGAAGCACCTTTGGCATTCCACTCGGTTGAATTTCCCGTAACAAAGCTAATGCACGCGTGTTCATTTGAGCATCATTTCATTTATTTAATTGATCGTCTGATTTTTTTACATGCTTGCTTTGTTTAACACTAGTGAAAGTTTAGTAGACGAGGAATGAAGTGAGTGAAATTAAGCTCAAATGAACCCAGGGTACATAGAGGTTAGGGCTAACGGTAGCTGACCCTCTTAGCCATGGTCGCTAGAGTATGTCTAGGGGGTCACGGGTTCGAGTCCCGCCGCATACATGGGTGTTTGTGTATATTGAATATGTGTGAAACCAGAGAAAGCAGGTAAGAAAAACGGAAATAATGAAAAAACTGTTAAATAAGAGAAAAGAAAAGGAAAATATATACCTATATACATATTTATTTTAAAAAACACATTCGTCTCTTAGAATAAGATTAAACCTCGAAAAAATAAACAAAACCTTTATCCAGATAACTCAGCATGTTTCGAACTCGCAACCTACTTAATGTGAAGCACACACGCTACCATCTCAGTTACCGAGTTGGGCGTCTGATATGACTTACCGTTGGAGGACGGCAATTAAAAATTGCAGCACAAATATTTTCTACGAACTTGTATTGTATTGTATTTCATCCTTTGGAACATAATACATATGTTATATGACACGTCAGTTCAAGATCCAAAGATAAATATAAAAAGTTACATAAGACTAAAAACTGTAACAGATACAGCATCCAACAAAGGGCTAAAGTAGAAAAATCAAATAAATATTGTCAATAGATTGTTGGTTACAATTTCTGACACAGTCAATTTTTAATCATTAATACTAATTGTACATAGTCAATTCTACAACATTAGAATCTAATTTACAGAGTCAATTACAGCATTAGAAACTAATTCTACACATGATCCCTTAATCAGCTTAATGAGTTTATCACTTTCAAGTATAATTAAAGCTGCAATGTCATAATTCATTTAAGTTATATAAACATTTACTTATGAGGAAAGCGTTTAACTTCCATTTAAACTGCTGTTTTGAGATGCTAGCTATCAGATGGCAGTTTATTGTAAAGCTTAATTCCTAGTATATGTACATCCTTTTGAGAGACAGTTTTAATTACACTATCTCTATAGTAATTCATATTGGTTCTGGTGTTATGTTCATGTACCTGACTGTTTTTAACTGGATTACACTTGTCCACAATAAACATTATAGCTGTACAAGCATACAGAGAGTAGATGGTGATTATTTTTTTATTTATAAAGGTATCCCTGCAAGATTATCTTGCTTTTAGATTATACATGACCCTAACACACTTTTTGGTAAATAAGCAGTTTATCCATGTGTGTTTTGGCTGCTGAACCCCATATTTCTTAATTACTTAATTTATAAGTAAATAGAAAAAAGAAAGGCAAAATAGATAGAAGTAAAAGAATCCGTAATGCTGGAGGATTTAAACTACAAATTGTAATTAAGTGCAGTTTAATCATTCTTGCAAAATGGACATTATGTTAAACACATTACAAATTCTTCACTTCTTTTGCTAATCCTACAGAATGGACGTCATCAACGGAAGAGGAAGAAAGACCATGGTATAGCTTCGGCTACACATATCCCTTTTCTTCATCTGTAGTATAAATTTTAAAGACCTAACTTTTTAATTGCTTTTCAGTGGTATCTTACAGGTGTTCCGAAGTGTTCAGTTTTATATGGATCGTCCTGTATAAGAACCGCCTTTATAATCACGATATTTATAAATGATGAACCTAATTTTCTTTAAAACAAATTATCTGTAAAGAAGGGCACGTGTTGGCGATCGATAAGCACCTTGCTATAAATGTATTGCCCGTTCTTCTGGGTTTATAGACCCCGCACGTGTTCGACGCTCCCTACGGAAGCATTTCTTCAAAATTAAGGGTTTCAATTTCGCTCCTGGTTTGTGTGGTCATCGTCCCAGAACTTTTTATTTCTTTTCCTTCCGCTCTTTTTCTTATATGCCACTTCATCATTAGCGTCAAACTGTGTAGAAACACAGGGACTTTTCCTCCACTTTCTCCTTTCTCTATCATTTATTATAAGATACAGGGGCTGTATTTTCGAAACTTTGCTTTGCTGCCTACTTTTAATGCAAATAAAGTTCATAAAAATAGTTACATTGCATGTTTATTCATAGAGAACGATTCATATAAACCTGAAGCACCTTAATAGGCCATAATTTATCTTCAGAAATCTCGTAGAAATTTTAAATCTATTTTAATGGTCTACGAGAGGGTGTCAAAGCTGTAATAATTACCCAGTTGTTTTTATGCTAGAAGGATGTTTCATCAGTTTCATAATTGATCCCTCGGGACATTATGTTGGTGTGTTTGAGTCCCTTTTTATACAGTGCGTGCCAGAAGTGACTATGGTGCAAGATGGAGAAAATTGAGCCTCGTAGTGTGATCAAGGTCCTGCATTTGAAGGGTAAAACTGCCAGGGAAATCCATGAAAAGATGACGGCTGTCTATGGAAATGTTTGCCCATCGTAAGACACTATTGTGAGGTGGAAAATGAATTTTCAAACTGGTCACATGTCCCTGACAGATGAGCCAAGAGCTGGTGGACCGTCAGCTGTCACAGTGAAGAAAGTGGAGTGTTTAATAATGGAAGACAGACGAGCAACCATCCAAATGATCATGAATGAGACACACCTTAGTTATGGTAGTGTGTGGAGAATTATTCATGACGAACTGCACATGTCTAAGGATTCTGCACGGTGGGTTCCACGTTTACTAACCCCTTTCCAAAAGCAACCACGGCGTGACCTTTCAAGACAGATGTTGATGCTGTTAGAACAGGATGATTTGTTTTGTCTGGTAACCATGGATGCATCCTGGATATATCAGTATGACCCAGATACAAAAACCATGAGTATGGAGCTGAGACATGCCGATCCTCCCTCCCAAAAAGGCAAAGACGCAAAAGTCAGCTAGGAAGGTCATGCTTTCAGTTGTCTGGGACTGTGGTGGAGTCATCCTACTGATTATCTTGCCAAGGGTAAAACTATCACTGGCAGATACTACTGTAATCTTCTGGATTAGTTACGAGCAACTCTAATTAAGAAACGACGCGGTATGCTCTCCGAAGTTGTTCGTCTTCTGTCTGACAATGCAACAGCTCATTCATCTCAGGTTGCAGTTGACAAAACAAGGGAATGTGGCTTTGAGATCTTACAGCATCCACCTTGTTCACCCGATCTCGCATCAAGTAACTTTGTTGTTCCCGAAAAAGAAGAAACCGTTGCGTGGTCCCCCTATTTGACAGCAAAAATGACGTCATTAATGAAGTGAAAGAGTGGTTTAAAGCGGATTCTGCACACTTCTACACTCAGTGTATTCTGTAGTTCAAGAAACGCTGGGGAAAATGTAAATCTGGATGGTGACTGTAGAGTTGAACTAACAAGCACATCAACACAAACTATCACAATTTTAAAGGGTGATAATGAAAACTTTAGGACGCCCCCTCGTAAGAAGAATCGGCAACGATGGCATCTGTTGACTATTGTTCATTTCGATGGAGATTATGAGCATTTAAGACATTATTGATATTGTAGGGGATCCTTAGTTTGCAGTCATTACAGAAACATACAGTACTCATTTAGAAGGCGTGCTTTTGTTAAAATAATCAATTGTAAATTCATTGATAACAAACCGGGAAATTCGAAAAGAATTTAATATAGTGATGATCCAACAAATGAAACAATTGTATCACTAGCTCGAAATCTGGAGACATCCAGCTAGTCAGAGTGAAACGTTCTTCAACGTTAAGTCTCATCAGATGATTAATGAAATCTTCAAGTGACTCCAGGGTGCCTATACTTTAGACTTACCAAACATTCATCTTTCAGAATAAGGGAAACCTTCGACGTTAAGTCATATCGAATGAATGAAACGATGTTCACATGGGTACAGGGTCTATAGAGCTTAGAGTTATCAGACATTTATCTATAAGAAAAGGAAAACTTCCAACGTTAAGTCATATCGGACGATGAATGAAATGATGTTCAAACGAGACCAGGGTCCATAAAGCTTACGGTTACCAGACATTCATCTTTCAGGATAAGGGAAAACTTTCAACGTTAAGTTATATCGAATTAATGAAACGATGTTCAAATGAGCACAGGATCCATAGAGCTTAGAGTTAGACATTCATCTTTCAGGATAAAAGAAAACCTCCAACGTTAAGTCACATCGGACGATGAGTGAAATGATGCTCAAATGAGTCCAGGGGTCATAGAGCTTGCGTTTACCAGACAATATCATTTTTCTGGATAAGGTAAAACTTCCAACGTCAAGTCACATCGGACGATGAGTGAAATGATGTTCAAATGAGTCTAGGGCTCATAGAGCTTGCGTTTACCAGACATCATTTTGCTGGATAAGTGAAAACTTCCAACGTCAATTCATATCGGACGATGAATGAAATTTATATGAGACCAGGGCCCATAGAGCTTATGGTTACCACACATACATCTTTCAGGATAAGGGAAAACCTCCAACGTTAAGTCATATCAGACGATGAATGAAATGTTCAAATGACTCCAGGGTCCCTATACTTCAGACTTACCCGAAATTCATCTTTCAGAATAAGGGAAAACCTCCAACGTTAACTTATATCGGATGATGAACGAAATGTTCAAATGACTCCAGGGTCCCTATACTTCAGACTTACCCGAAATTCATCTTTCAGAATAAGGGAAAACCTCCAACGTTAAGTCATATCGGACGATGAATGAAATGAAGTTTAGATGAGTCCAGGGTCCATAGAGCTTGGAGTTACTAGACATTCGTCTTTCAGGGTAAGGGAAAACTTCCAACGTCAAGTCATATCGGACGATGAATGAAATAATGTTCAAATGAGTCCAGGGCCCATAGAGCTTGCGGCTACCAGACATTCACCTTTCAGGATAAGGGAAAACCTCCAACGTTAAGTCACATCGGACGATGAATGAAATGAAGTTTAAATGAGCCCAGGACCCATAGAGCTTAGAGATACCAGACATTCATCTTTCAGGATAAGGGAAAACCTCCAACGTTATGTCATGTTTAAATGACACCAGGGCCCATAGAGCTTACAGTTACCAGGTCTTTCAGGATAAGGGAAAAGCCTGGTAAACCCTTATGCAAATAATTCACCATGACAGATTCGAACTTGGGACTCTTAAATGTGAAATAGGCACTCTACTACATTTCTCTACAAAGATTAGTCTAGTACTATTCGCACCGTATCTTGAGCTCCCAGATGGCATTGTTGTGGAAGAGGGCCCAGAATTTTTCCATATCTCTTATGCAGTCTGTTTCCATAGTTGTTTCTTCCAGGTTAGCCAAAGGCTAGATAGAATAAAGCCTAAACACTTGCTTATTTTTATTGTGTACAGGAACTTACGATGTTGATGTTGCATTCGATTGCACCTAACAATACATTTGTCAAGATTTATTATATCGTCTGTCCTTTCCGAGTTTTCTTGAGCGAAAGCAAGCGCTTCACTTGCCATACTTACGGATAGAAACTGAATCGGTTAAGGAGATAGCAGCTGTCTGATCCTGGGACAAACCCCTCGGGAACTGTTTAGCATATTACCACCACTGGGAATAGACCGCAGACCGTGATCCATTTGAGGTGAACCTGCATTCGCATACAATTATCTCTGTTAACTTGCTACTGACAAAGGAGATTAAAAGCGAAGCTTGATTTGGAACAGCTACACGGCGATAAATCCCGGCTCTGCGTGCTAAATATTTATTTTTGACAACAAATATGAGCGATGCTTCAAGAAAAAATCAGTACTTTATCTACCACGGGTACACTCACTAGAAAAGGTGGCATTCAACCAAAAAATTCGTTATTGACATTTCTGCGGAAATGGGTTTTTACATCTCTTTTAGGTCTATAAACGCCTGTATTATGACAGAATTATTATTAGAAGTGCAATACTGAGCACATTCAGTATACAAATTATTCTAAAAGATCATTCCACTGAATTAAAATTTCTTTTTTTTTTCTAATTTTTTATTGATCTATCAGCAGAACAATGCTTTACAGATCAGAGTGAAAAGAAGGTAACAGTACAATTAAAACAATAACACTCAGGGGTAGGCTAGCAGGCCGCCCCCTAACTACATTAAGTTAGAACTGCAATAATACTCTCTGAGAAATTATGTCAATATTGAAAATGTAAGACAGACATCAAGCACTAGAATCACTCGAATCAGATGTATCACTTAGGAGCAGGTCCTGTGGTAGTCTCCTCTTCAAGCGTGAGGGCTGGTGCGTGTGGACGCCGATGTTATAATGCACAGCTCCTGGAACTTCTTGCAGCGTGGAAAAGAAACGACGAGCGATCCTGCAAATGTAGTCGTGAAGAGGTAACAGTCCTAGTTCGTGATGGAGCTGCTGATTACGGATGAACCAGGGAGCGTTGGTAGCGATGCGCATGAAGCGATTCTGTATAACCTGAAGACGACGCAGATGACATGTGTGTGCGGCCCCCCCACTTGGCAGGCATATGTAATAAGTGGACGAACGAGTGATTTGTAGAGTAACAATGAAGACTGTAGGCCGAGGCTGGAACGGCGATGCAACAGAGGTGAGAGCTTTGAAAATCGCTCGGAGGCCAGTGATATCAGACGATCGATATAAGCACGCCAGGTCAGTCGAGAGTCCAAAAGCACTCCAAGGTATTTAACGGGTGTTGTAGTGGGGAGCCAAGGGACATTGTTCCTGTAGAGACACAACGGAGTAAGCGGAGTGTATCGGCGAAGAGTGAAGATTTGAGCTTCGGTTTTCTGAGGGTTCAATGAGATCCGCCAAGTGTTGAACCAATGAGTTAGGCGATCTAAAGAGAGCTGTACTACTTGTTGTGCGTGCTGGAGATTAACATGAGAATGGTATAGTATTGTGTCATCAGCGTAAAGAGCTAAAGAAGTCGGAGCTAAGTCAGGAATATCAGAAATATATGTATTAAATAGAGTGGGGGCCAAGATAGAACCCTGTGGGACACCTGCGATAATATTACGTGGGGATGAAAGCTTTTCACCAATGCGTAATGAAAAGCTGCGGTCGTAGAGGAAACTGTGGATTAGATATGATAAGTAATTAGGAAGACCGATGCGGTAGAGCTTAAGGAGCAAACCATCATGCCAAACCCTGTCGAATGCCTGTGCCACATCAAGGAAGGCAGCCGTGGTATACTGGTGGGCCTCGAAGCCGTGGACAATTGACTGAGTTAATCGTAAAAGCTGATGGTTAGTGGAATGTTTGTGACGAAATCCAAATTGATAAGGCGGAAGAACATGGTTGTGATTAAGGTAAGACAGAAGACGGCGATGAATTACTTTTTCAAACAGATTGGAGAGGGTCGGCAACAGACTTATAGGACGATAGCTTTCGGGGAGGTGTTTGAGTTTATTGGGCTTATGGAAGACTGCTGTATGGGCAAACTTCCAGGTGCAAGGAAAATATCCGAGGCGTAGACAGGCAGTGAGGATGGATGACAAGTATGCAACTGTTTTTTTTTTTTTTTTTGGTGAGCTTCTTGATAACAATGTTAGGAACCAAGTCGTGCCCGGGAGATTTCTTAAGGGGAAGGGCTCGAATCAGGGAAGATAGTTCCCGTGGGCTTGTAAATGAAATCCTTTGTGAGACTGTGGGTCGAGTGCGATAGGTATGTAGCTCCTTTTCCACGTCTGCAATAGTCTCATCATCGGCTGATATGGGAAGTGCAAACACACGCTCAAAGTGATCGGCCAAAATTTCACACTTGGTGGGAATATCTGTAACCTGTCTATCACCTGCAGACAGCACCGGTACAACAGTCGGCTCACGAAGAACACGTTTGGTGGCCTCCCACAACGTGTGGTCAGAAGGAGAGTGACGCAAGATAGCGCTCATAGGACTCTAGACGATGTCGCTCCAACTCTCAAAATTTCTATTAAACATAGTTTTGCGAAACTTAAAGAAAAATAAGATTTCGTAAGAAGTACAAAAATAAATCACCGTGGGCACAGAAAAATCATGTGAACATAATATATATATATATATTGCTGCTTATTTTGTCTTTCATCCTCCAACATCAAGTCATATCAGACGATAAATGAAATGATGCTGTAATGAGCCGAGATCCTTAGAGTTAAAGAGTTATCCGACATTCATCTTTCTTGGAATGTTACTTTTGAGGTGTACGTTTTGTTCCTTAAACCGCTGTTGTTCTGAATGTTGCGCATTCATCTTTCTAAAAACGTCAAGTAATACAGTTTAGTAAGTGCGAAAATGAACTAAGACTGACATGCTGTTTGATGTGTGGCCAACCTTCTAAAAAATAAGGCGTAGCTGGCTTTATATATATATAAAGTGAAGAAATAAATCTAATAAGGATGACAGAAAACCCGGGAAGAACCCTTTAGTTTAATAAGTCATCCTTACCAAGATTCTAACTCTGAACCTCTTGAACATAAGGTAGACAGCCTGCCACCTCAGCTACAGAGACGGGCGGCCTGAGATCTAGTGCTAAAGATATTGATGTATAAGCAAACATTCAGGAAAATCTGCCACAATTTTTTCTACCCACAAAAAAACCTGACGTTATTCATGTAGTGTTGGGTTACGGCACGCGGTTTGAGATTTCATGTCTTGTGCCAAATAACTCCGTCGGAAACGTGGCATGAAAACCATTTGATATTCCTTTATAGTCAATATATCGCCTTGGCGTAACACGCGTGAAGTGCAAATGTATTTTCTCTCTAGTTGCTGCTTTGAAAGAAACTCGACGAAAACGCGAAAAGATTTCATAAAGGTTCCCTTGCGGAATGGAGAAAGTCAATATGTTGGCAGTCAATATTACTTTTGTTAGAAGAAAATGTTAAGCTGTCAGACAACAAGATGGCTCAGTTGGTAGCGTCTGTGACCGCATTCGGAAGGTTGTGACTTTGAACTTGACACGTAGAGTTTCAAGACCTATAGGTCAAAAGCACTCATCCACTGCAGGTCATTCTTTCACCACTTAATCTTCAGGTCATTCAGGCGGGTTTGTAGTTATAAACCTAATTCCATTTCATAAATCGCTAAAAATTATTTATAAGTCCCTTGAACTTGAGCTATTACACATGCTTACGGACATATCCTTGACCTTAACGATGAGGTCATGGAGTAGAAAATAGTTATTTAATAGAATATAAATAACTGCTGAACTCCAGAAAATAAAAGCAAAATCCGGTTATATTCCTTTGTAAAACATACATATACATTTATACACACAGCTCAGTTTGCTGAAGGCCAAAACGGCCTTCGACTATGGCCATAGCCGGACATTGTCCCTTACTGGCATATAAGATTCCTTAAGAACAGTAGGTAAACGGTGGAACTTTATGGAATATATATTATGGTGTACCTAATGCAGGAATAGGACACCTTTAGAAATCTCCCGGGTCAGTTATGTTTAGAGGGCAGAACTGGACGGTCATCAGTGACCGTCAAATCCAAATTATGCTTACTTTACTTGACTCTGGCCTGGCTCTAACTTCATTCTCTAACTTATCTCGGGCTTGGCTCTCGTTTGGCTCAGGCTTCACTCCAACCCAGTGGCGGCTGGTGGGTTAAATTATTGGTGGTGCACAAATGAAAAATAAAATACAGAGTAGTAGTGACTCTCATATTTATACAGATTCTCTGCTCTACTCTCTTTAGACCTGGCGAATCTGTAGATAACTTTTGCGTTGAAGTCGCTGATCTTCATAACAAAATCTCTCTCAATTGAAAGCATTGCTAATGCTGTCAAACGGTCCTGTGACATTGTGTTCCTAAGAAAAGTTTTTATTGTTTTTAAAGTTGAGAAACAGCATTCTGCTTCAGCGGTAGACATTGGCATAGTTAACAGTACTCGCAGGAGTTTGACATATTCGCTGAATGTAGCACATAAACTGTTTTCCTTATTGAAGTACATCAAGCACAAAGCGCCGGACATTCCACGAAATTCCTCTCGACTGTAAATTACAGTCAGTTCTCTACGAATTTTTGTTCCAATGATAAAAGGATAGAACCTTATTGTTTCTGTAAGGAAATCCTCTGGAAATGTCTTAGAAATTTTCTTGGTGAAACAAAATTTAGGCTACCAGATGCTCCGTGAAGCTAAATCTGTCCTTTGCTTCTCTAAGAATGTCACATGCTTCAAGAGCTTCTCTTCTTTTCACATCATAATCTTCTATTCTTCTCCTCTTAATTGCAGTTTCTTCGTGTTCCTCGATATCCACGCTAATTCTTACCTTTTGCACTTCCCTTTCAAATGCGTTTAGCTGGGCGATGGCAAATGTTGCATTGCAGTCTCGTTTCTGCAGCTGATTGTACAAAATTTCCACATGTGGCTTGATCTTGTAGAAGAAAGACAGACAGAATACAAATTTATAATCTTTCAAACTGGCCATAAACCCAGAAGCCTGAACAAGTGTGGCGTTGTTGTTTAACAGAGCTCTCTTCTGAATAACCTCCATGCATTTAATTAAATTCTCCCTGTGTTCGAAAAGCAGAGCACACAGAAGCTAAGCCTGAAGGTCACGATATAGCCGTTGCTAAGAGTAGGAGGAGCTAGGTTTATAAACCTCCATTTAAGCAATGTATAAGAAGCCACTTCTATCTCTTCACCTTCGCGCAACCCCCTCAGAGAGCCTACATTTGGGCGAAATCTTAGGTTAACTCTTCGCTGCAAACCTGCGGCTCCTACAGCTAATCACAGTTTATTTCGACTTCTGCGGTCATGGGCAGCTACAGACGATAAGCGTAATTGAAACATGTTTGTATATAAAACAATGCAAACAAGTACAGCTTTAATGTGCAAAATGCACCTGTTGTATGTTCAGAATCAGTGGGTGTAGCGCAAACCTGCAACCTTATGGAGGAACCGTCTCTGCTCTAACCTGACCCTAACTTCTCTCTAAATTCACTCTAACTTGGCTCTGGCTTGGCTCCAGCCCAGCTTCGATCCGGCTCTGGCCCCCAAGTGATTCATGAAACCCCAATGCATGGTGAAAAGGTTGGAGTATGCTGCGCGGTGTCAGCTTCCAGGATCGTTGGTCACATTTTCTTTTATAGGACTGTAGACACTTAAGTTTATATGGGTATCTTCAAGACATTTGTGGAGCAGATGGATGATATTGAATTGAGAGAATGTTATTTCTAGCAAGATAGAGCAACGTGCCATACATCTAATGACACCATGTAACTCGTATCCAATTTCTTTGATAAATCGAATTATCTCAAAGTTTCTAGCCCCATATCTCCTGACCTAACCTCACCGGATTTTTTCTTGTGGGGTTATCAAAAAAATAGAGTGTACAAGAATAATCCACCATCAATTTATGTTTCTCAAGCAATCCATTAGAACCGAAATAAGTAACATCTTATCTTTGAATTTTGCCCACCGGATCATGAGCACAGGAGTTAAAGACGCATTTATATGCACCATAAAACTTCCGTAATAAACTTTTCAAAATGAGTAATAAATATATTACTTACACGCATATAACAATCTGACAATATGCAAAAATCCCAACTCCAGTTAATAACTACGAGGGCTGTTCAATAAAGAAAGAATTTTTTTCACAACGTACCTTTACTCATCCTCAATTTTGATAATCTTTCTCAGAATAGTCTATCCTGAATCCGATGCACTTATCCCAGCATTTCTGCCAGTCTTCAAAGACATGCTGGAAGCCAATTTTGAGAGATCCTTCAAAATTGCCTTCGCAGCCTTCACCGCTGCTTCTGGTGATAGAAAATGCCTCCCATGAAGGCGTTTCTTCAAGTTAAGCAATAGAAGAATGTCACATGAGGCTAAATCCGGACTATAGAGAGGGTAAGGGTTGCACTTCACGTTGATTTTTGCAAGATATTGAGCAACAACATTGGCATTATGCGGCCACGCATTATCGTGGTGCAGCATCCAGCCTGCTTCACGTAAATGTGGTCTTTTGCGCCTGATATGGACCTTCAATGTTTTCAAGACATCCCTGTAGTATTGGCCAGTTACTGATGTGTGTGCAGGTAGAACATTCTGATAAACCATTCTATGAATATGAAAGAATGAGATGACCATAACTTTCCCAGCAGAAGCAACCACTTTTGCTTTTTGGGGGTTGTTGATGAAGGAGATTTCCACACTGAGCTTTGCTGTTCGCTCTCAGGATCAAAATGATGTAGCCAAATTTCATTAGCACTGATCACGTTTGAAAGAAACTCCGTATCTTCCTCTAACATCAATTTTAACCGCCTGTTACCTCTATTGCAGCGGTAGGCAATACTGAGCGTGTCTGAACTTGCCTGGTTCTCACAGGCGTGAACCAGGAGTACCAACAATGAAACTACTACGGCGTGTTTGTTTCACATTAATCTAACAGAATATAATAAGATTGAATTTTAGTGCAAACAATTATGACCGTAAAACATTACTATCATTCTTTATTTAACAGCCTTCGTACAGTGGCAAGACAAGGTCTGCCGGGTTCAACTAGTTCTGTATACAACGTTTGACTTATAGGTAGTTCAATTTTTGGTACTATGGAGGATTGGTGTACGTTATGAACAAGTATTGACTCTGGTATTGACAGCAAGAAGTCAGCCATGTTTCACTCTGGAGAGTCAAAGGACCTCTATTAATTGCCTGTGACACTGGCGGCGGTCACTGTCTTTGATACGTTTTGCCTCTTTCTGTTTGAGCTAATAGTCCCCTCCATTACATGCCTGTGTTTGAAACTGTATATACAGGGGGTTCACAAAATCTCGGCTCATCCTTTCGTGGCAATAGGGAGTATAATAGGAATGAACTTACTGAAGCATCACTTTAATATTGTGACTGGGTTTGTAGAGTTAGAAGTCCAATTTGCAGAAATTCAAATGTTTTTATTTTCATATAAATACACTTAAGTCAACCCTTACAGCAGCAGAAGTACCTAATATACACAAATAAAGCTTTACAGTTCATCTGCCACACCCGCAAACAAAGAGTTCACTTTCAGAACACAGCTGCACGATTCCGATTGCCACTTATCATTACAACTGTCCACTCAACTCACCGCCCGCCTCTGTGGCGTAGTTGGTAGCATGTCTGCCTCACGTTCATGAGGTCCCGAGTTCGAATATGTCAGGGTGAGCTACCTGGATAAGGTTTTTTCCGGGGATTTCCCTTACACTTAAAATACGAATGTCGGATATCTTTAAGATGGTGATTGGGTTTAAGGGCACTCAACTTCTAGGTCATCAGTGCCTTTAAGATGCCAATTGTGGTAAAACTGATTGAAAGACTAACACATTAAAGAAATCTTAAATAAAATAGAGATAAAACAAACGCACGACGGAGTGGCAAAGACTAAAAAGGAGACTTAAAAGCATAAAAAGGGTAATATAGTAAAAAACCCAATTGCTGAGGCCTAAATTCTAAAATTGAGATCTCAAACGAACGCTGAAACTTTGCCTACTGCCGTCTCGTCATCCGCGGGTATCTCTGCCAAGCTGGCCGGCAGCTGGAGAGACCTGTGGAGATGGTCTAAGCTAAAAGAATCTAAAAGGACGTGTCGTACCGACAGTTTGGCACCGCACAGCGGACAAACTGCAGCCGGGGTCCGATTCAATAAAAAATTTAATAAAATAGCAGTGCCCAATGCGCAACCGAGCTAAAATTATTTCCTGCAGCCGCGATAAGCGACAGAAGGTCGCCCAGTTAATCGGAAGCTCCTTCACTATTCGAAGCTTGTTGCCACGCAGAGCAGACCACTCCTCGTGCCAGCACGAGAGCGTCGCTCTACGGACAGTAAGCCCAAAGTCTTCCGAGATGGCCAAAGGGAGGGTAACACCAGGTGCAATGGCTGTCACCTTAGCCATTTCATTCCCTTGCAGGCCCACGTGATCAGGAACCCATGCACACACCACGCTACCGCCTGAGGCGCGTGGAGGGCGTCCTGGATCCGCTGTACAAAGGATAGTAGTTATACAGCTCACGAAGGCTCTGGAGTACGCTAAGGGAATCACTAAGGATTAGCTTACCACCCAACCGTCTGCGGCGAACATATAAAATAGCTCGGTGTAGTGCATGGAGCTCTGCAGTGTAAATGAAAGTGCTGCCATGGAGACCGAATGTAAAGTGTGGGTAGCTCTAAGATCCATGGACCCCCGACTCATTTGAACATCATTTAACCCATTTCATTCATTGTCCGATATGACTTAACGTTGGAGGACGTAAATTACAACAAAAAATCTACTCACCGCGGCTTCCTTTAATACGACCTTCGTTATTTCTAGACATTTCAGGAATATTCCGTAAAAAACAAGAAATCGAAACTTCCAGTCAGCTATCTTACTCTCCGTAGAGGATGGGATCCGTCCCCTTCAGCTGCCGTGGTATGGGCGCTGCGGATCCCTAGCACTCGTGGTACCTCTGACATTACTAGAAGAACCTCGGGCCGAACATTTGAGCCCCTCCCTGAATGGGAGTTGTTCGGATTGGGTTGGACTCGAGGGGATAGTAGTTCCCGATACCCGTGGGAGATCGGGTACGTCTTCGGACAGGTGAGTGAAGCCATATATTCTCGCGTACAGTCTGCATAGCTAGTAGAAAGTGTGCTAGATCGCCAGGCGGCCCTACCGAGGTTAATCGGTTGCCTTCCCCTTTGGCGTATCCACTTCCATTCCGTCTTAAGTCTATAGGAACAGATGACGGGGGGCATGTTAGTCTCTAGGTCTTGCCGTATGGAAAGCCCCACGGAGGCACTGGGCGCCCTTTTGGGACAGCTCAGTGACTCCCCGGTCATTAGAGGGGAGTTGAGTCCAGAGGGTCTACTCCCATCAGTTTTGGACCCGTAGGACCAAGACCCGGGCCTCTATCAACTTAGGAGTATCCAAGCTGTCCCAAAGGGCGCCCGGCATCCTCCGTGGGGCTTTCCATAGGACAAGACCTGGGTTACTAACAAGCCCCTTACCCCATCTGATCCAAGGATACAAGACGGGATGGAAGCGGATACCCCACTTACGCGCGCCAACACCGAAAGTGGAGGCTACCACTATGACCTCGGTGGGGCCGCCTGGCGATCTAGCACACCTAGCTCTGCAGCCTAGTATCCGGGAATATTAATGGCTTCCCTCAACCCCGTCTGATATGGGGTATCGGGAACCACTTCCCCCACGAGACCAACCCAATCCGAACAACTCCCAGAGGGAGGGACTCGAATGTTAGACAAGAGGTTCCTCTAGTAACGTTAGAGGCACCACAAGTGCTAAGGATCCGCAGCGCCCGCACCACGGCAGCTGAAGGGGATGGATCCCTCCCCTATGGGAGGTCATTAGACGGGAGGTCAGTCTTAACCTTGTGTGGATTGCCCTGGTAGATACCCTCGAGCTTATATGTCTATCTGTTTCGGCAAGCTTTTATCTCCGCACCGGTTAATCTGTCCCTTTGTGTGTCCGGCCGCCAGTCGCAACAATGGGTTGGCAACAATATTAGTGAAAATGTGCAAATACAAAAAATACGATTGCAAATACCAGTAGCTGATTTGTATCACTCTGGCCCTGGTTTTATGGTTGATATTGTTTTTTCCGCAATTTTTGTCTGATAACTTTCAGTCTCCCTTGCATAGTTCACACACTGTGTTCATTCGGCTGGTGGAATAGTGTTTTGGCAGAATTTCTGGGGGATTCCATATGTTGCATATCATGTTACCACACTTCGTAGTTTGCCTGTTTCCACTCTTCTGTCATTACGGCGTCGGTTGAATAGAAATTGTTTCAGATAGACTTGTGTTTTTCTAGGAGTATTTGGTGTGCGGTGTCGTAGGCCTTGGTGTTGGGCAAGGGAAACGTTCTGACGTCTTCTATGATAGTTTTCTTTCATTAAGAGGTAAGCCAGTCTTGAAGGCACTGTCTTCCCGACGCCCCGGATTCGTTTCATGTAGCGGGATTTGACTATCTGGAGCAGCTACAAAATAACATGGGCTGGGCCAATACGGTTACCCTACTGTCTTGATGTTGCCAGTTCCACAGCAAACGGGTGACATGTGGAGCATATATGAGGGGGGCACCAAAAGAAACCGGATTGTTGTAATAAAAATTTTATTGATGAACCATTTTTCAAAATTGCTTCAGTCACCTTCAAAATACTCTCCATTACATGAGATGCACTTGTCAAGTCTCTTTTCCCCACTGTTGCAAGCATTTTTGGGACTCTTCAAGTTTGATATTGTCCAGTGCCCTTTGCGAAGCTGTCTTTACCGCCTCCACATCGTCATAACTCCCATTTTAGCGGTTTTTTTTCATTCGTGAAAATAGAAAAAAGTCGCACGGGGCTAGGACCGGCGAATACGGAGCTTGGGGAACGACAGACCACCTCTGAGATGCCAAATAGTAGGTCACTCGTAAGGCCGTGTGTGCTGGAGCGTTGTGATGCAGAAACCAGTCACCTGATCCGGGAGCATCCTCCTCACGTCTTCTCGCAGACGCCTTAAAACATCCAAGTAAACGTGCTGGTTAACAGTGTGGCCAGAGGGTACAAATTCCCGATTCACAATTCCACGAACATCAAAAAAGTCGATGGTCATCGTCTTCACATTTGACCTCACTTGCCTTGGTTTTTTTGGTCTGGGAGAGTATGGACTCCTCCACTGGCTTGACGCCTGCTTGGTTTCTGGGTAATACCCGTAACACCAACTCTCATCCCCTGTAATGACTCTTCAAGAAGTTTGGATCACGAGAAATCTGTTTACAAGTCCTGACACACATTCATGCGGATGGTTTTGTGCTCCTGTGTGTGAAGGCGCGGAATAAATTTAGCAGCAACGCGTCTCATGTGTAAATCCTCCCTCAAAATCCGCTGGCACGAGCTCCAACTAATTCCTGTCGCTGCTGAAATTTGGTCGATCGTTTGGCGACGATCCTCGTTGATCTTTTGGCGGATCTTTTCAATGTTCTCCTCATTTCGGGGTGTTGAAGGGCGTCTAGAACGAGCTTGGTCTTCAACACACATCTCACTACGTTTAGAGCACCCAAACCACTCGAAAACCTGTGTGCGGCTCATAGCCTCCTCCTGGAAAGATTCCTGAAGCATTTGGCGTCTCCGCTGCAGTTTTTTTAAGCAGGAAACAAAATTTCATACACACTCTTTGTTCTTTTAAAGTTGCCTTAACGACTTCGCAGAGGTAACCCGCCAACAGTCGGAGAAACAATACCACACTTGCATGTTCAGCTCTACACTGACGCCGTCTGCACAGCTGTTTCACGAAGGCCTCTACTAACACCATCTAGCGTGAGAACCCTGCACTACGTCTACGTGTGGCAGCCCCCTCGGAGTCCGGGTCCTTTGGGGTCTTACTCGTATTTACTTTGTCTCGCCAAATCCACTTAGGAAGTGTCATACAGATGCTGAGATATACAGATGTATTATTTTATCTTGACAGGAATCCTGCGCGGTAAGGATGAGTAGCAACTGTGGTGGGGATAGTGCACATATCGCCACAATGCATCACACACGTAAGATTACGAGAGGGGAGGGCGGTGCATAAGGTGTCTAAAACAAATTTCATTCTTAAAGCTGTTTTGCAGCTCTTATAAACTAAGTTGTAATTGTTACTATGGTAATAAACTGCACGCTTTTGTTGCATCTTAAATAGTAGATAGGCATTTGGAACAAAACCCTGTTCTCCTCCAGCAGGCACGATAAACAACTGTCGAACTTTCAATATCGCTGCAGAGTCCCTGTAACGTATTTCACTCCAGGCATATGGTCCAGTATGTGCTGTATTTATAAAAGTTTCATCCATATAAACTATATAAACTTCACTTCGATATCTACCAATATTTCGTAAATACTTAAGCCGTTTTGCAGGTATGGTGCGATGTTCGATTAAAATTTGTCTGTCACGCTTAGTGCTTTTTTTCCAAATAATCCTAGCTTCAAAAGAACTTTTCTTAATGTTCAGACTCTGCCTTGGAAGTTAGTAGAATTTTTAATTTCAATAAGCACTTTCTCCGAAGTTGTTCTTTGTTTTTCTTTGCTTTAAAAATTATTCATAGTTCGTCTAACTACTTCTGAATTAAAACATCCAAATTAGATTTTGTGTATCTTCTTAATCTTTGTTTACTGGGTATAAAGAAGGACGTTGTTGCACTAGCACCAATGGCTTTTCTTTCCTTAATAACTCTCCTAAACTGCTTTCAGACACAACTGTTGCCTCAGATACCCTTCCCCAGATTTTTATAGCTGCCCCAGACCATTGTTCCTTTTTTATAAATCTATGGATATTGGTTATTATTTCTCGTGTTTTTAAATGTAGCACTTTATTTCCTAATGTGCTACTAGGAGGCGTCATTTATAAATGCTCTCTTGGAACCAGGAGACAAGCACATTTGGAAACAAGCTGTAGTGTTACCGAGTAGCTCTGCACGTGTTTAGTTGCCCGCAACTGACCTGCCCTCCCCTCCAGTTGTAACCGTTCTGAGGCGGACTCGTCCAGATACCACTGCTCATCGTTCTGAACTTTTCAAGATAAAAAATACATCTGTACAGTGATACAATGCTGACAGAAGTTCGCTTAATATTTCAGCATGTGTGCGAGAGCATATACCATGATTATCGCATAATCTTAACCTTAAAACCTTGAACTGAATAACAGTTCGCTTACGTAGCTATCGTTCATAAGCACACAAAACAAAACGATTCAAATTAGATGCGTTTCACGAAAGAAGGTTTTTGCTACAGTGAAACGAAAGTGAAATTTCGTCGATTTTGATGCAATATTTGTATACTGATTAATGGACTTTAAACCAATTTTTGTTTCATTAAAATACTTAATACAGAAGATATGAATGTATGTTCGAGGCATTTTTACACCATGAATCACCTGTACTAATGTTATGCATTGTGCGTGTAAATTTTAATCTTGCAGCAACAATATTGTTTTTTTTTCCAGCAGAAATTTGCGACCATCATTTGTTCTATATTTGAACCCAAGAGATTTCAGAATATTCACTGGTCGACAAGATTTTTTTCACAAGAGATCTGAATAGTGAAACTAGTGGCATTTTCCATCCTGAATTCAGATATGTAGTCAGAATTTTCTCATCAGGCATAGTTTTTCTGTAAAAGCTACTTTTCAAAATATGATTTTAGCGTTTTCTTTGACCTGTCATAGGAACCGTTACCTCATATGCAGCTAGTTTACTCAAGCTGTATTATTGAAATTATTTGCAATGTCATGCTGAAGCGCAATAAAACAGGACTGTGCAGGTTCATTGTTGTTCATTGTTGTTGTTTAGACATGTTCAGACCTGTTTGGCATTGTGATGTGTCAGTATTGAGCTGACTGAGATTGTTGAGTAGTGAAATATTTCCTTCCTTTCTGTTTAGAAGTGTATTGTGTATGTTGTGCATGTTGTATTTCTGTGCTTTATTTCTTCATCATGCCAAGAAATTGTGTAAATCATGTAGATAATTTCTGCTATATTTTTGGTGAGCTGACCTTCAAATCTCAGAGTCGAAATTTGAACCCACTTGTAAAGAAGTGTTATAAACTGTACTTTGGCTGTCAAGTTGGTGATTTTGATAAGAGCTGGGCCCCAAATACATGCTGTGTTTCGTGTGTTAGACTGCTGACTGGGTGGAAAAATGGTACACATCATATGCCATTTGCAATTCCCATGATTTGGAGGGAGCCAAAGGTTCATTTAACTGACTCTTATTTTTGTTTGACAAATTTTAAAGGAATCACATTTAAAACAAAATATACAGTTAAGTATACGAATTTGCAATCTGCAATGAGACCTGTCTTACACAGTGAAGAGTTCCCCGTACCACTATATGCAGATACGACCTTAAGTGATAACTCTGGTTCTGACCTGACTGAGACTCCAAATGATTCATATGAAAATAAAAATGATCTTACATATGAAGCCAATAGCTGTTCATCAGAACCATACTTTCCCAATCAGCAAGACCTTAGTGACCTGATTCGCGATTTAAATCTGTCTAAACAGCAAGCGGAAGTTTTAGCTTCCAGACTCAAAGGGTGGAATCTACTCCAAAAAGATGTAAGAATTAGTAGATATCGTAGCCGCCATAGTGTTTCCAAAGTATACTTCTCTGAAGAAAATGGTATTGTGTTTTGTAATTATTATACTTGTTCAGTTATGGAAACTCTTGGGCTTCAACATCGGCCAGATGAGTTAGATAGCTAGTTACGGATGTTTTGGAATATTATAAAAAATTCAAATGAATATTACACAAAACTCCTGCCCGATTGAGAAAAAGTGTAATTATATTTGAATTCAGCACGAAAAATACTTTTAGAATCTGTTATTTTAATTCTTGTGAAAGAAAAAAAGTCAAATTTTGTCGACCAGTGTTATGCATACAAGATACGGAACCCGTATATTCTTTCTTGTCAGACTTTTGGCAGTTGGGTATTCACCCTTGTCATATGTTTCAAATTGTTCTACGTAAAACACACTTTTGAAAATTGTCTAAGTTGGTAGCACGATTTTAGCTGCTCGGTGTTTCTCTGGAGATCTAAATATAGAAACCTGTAATTTAGTGAACTGTTTGCCTTCTTTAAGAATGTTCGTCACAGAATGAGCGCTCACGTGACAATCTTGTAACATTAATTCTCAACTCAGCGAAATTTGTACTCTCGAAAATGTATTTAAGTGACATCTGTTTGTAGAAGGAATACACATTAACCAGAAAATTTCTAACCTGTTTATGTAAACCCTTACAATGTTTTGCAGTTATTACTAGTTTTACCAGTACTAGGCTTTACTGACTTTGAAAAGTACGAGTGCACTCTTAAAAGATCACTACTTCACTGAATATAGGGCACAAAATGCAACTGCAGCATAGCACGTGTGTGCCTTTCTTTACTGACAGTTAATGATTCTTTCCTTTCTAGTCAGGCATCCTATCTTTCTATATCTCCGAAACTAGATGTGCTACAAACATGTGGTTTGGACAGTAATCTGTAGCTAGTATCTTTAGAGCATGCAAAGAAATTGGCCGTAGGTTTCTGCAAAGCGAGCCAGTATGCGTGGTTAACTGTACAACGTTGCACGCGCCGCATTGGCTTGCAGCGATAGAACAGTCAAGCCTAGCCCCGATATATGCACTTTCGACATACCCTGACGTCCACTTTCTTCTTGTTTAGTGGTACTTTCTATGAAAAAGTAGACGACGTAGTAATGGGCTCCCCTTTGTCACTAGCTATAGCTAATTTCTACATGGGACACCTAGAACATGAAATACTTGCCACAGCTACACTTAAACCATCTCATTTCTATAGATACGTGTACGACACTTTTGTAATTTGGCCACATGGATCAGACACTTTGCCTAGTTTTCTTACTCATCTCAACAGTCTTCGACCTCAAATACAGTTTACCATGGAAGTGGAGAAGGATGGAACTCTTCCATTCCTGGACATTCTTGTTTAAAAAAACAGCAACGGTACACTGGGGCATGCTGTATATCGCAAGCCTACACACACCGATCTCTATCTGAACGCTCATATTTTCCATCATAAGTTTGTCTATCTCTGACCCCAAACACTTAAAAAAGGAATTACAGCACCTGAGACTCACTTTACGCCTAAACGGCTACTCCGAATATGACCCTGAAGCCTCGATCACCAAATCTAGCAAAGGGAAACTGTAATACAGCAAGCATCACAGCCTGCATCCCGTTTACTGGCAATCTATCCGGCAGAATCAGCAGAATTTTCGCCAAATATAACATCAGGACCATCCACAAGCCACCTCTGAAGATTAAACATTTCTTGAGACCAGTGAAAGACAAACTGGACTTCCAAGTTCCGGCAGTGTACCGCATTCCCTGCGAATGTGGGACAACATATATAGGACACATCGGAAGGACCATCGCTACCACAATAAACGAACATGAACGGAGCATTCGTTTAATGCAACCTGAGAAGTCTGGACTGGTAGAGCATTGTTTTGATAACGACCATAGAGCCAATTTTCTGGAGGCGATCATATTGGTAATATGCAACAGTTACTGGAAGCGGAGAATTAAGGAGACTTTGGCCATTTCCTCTGAAAGCAGCACGCTTAATCGTGATGCTGGATTTCAGTCAGCTCCTCTTGGAAACCGGCCTTAAAAGTGGAAATCCGTTGATTTAAGAAGCAAAGATCATTACAGCTTGATAATCAAGTTACGTAGTTACATTTCTTTGACCCGTTTAATTTCCTATACTTACGCCATCTCCTGACCTGACATTTAATTAACTGAAAACAGTCTTTTGTTCAGTAACGCAAATTTTGATAGTGTTTTGTCTTTATTTATATTTGTGTTATAGCCAGTGTTTCATTTGTGGTTATAACATTTAATAAATATCCTGATGGGAGAAATGTATACTCCTGAAACTTCGATTTCTGATCGTCTTTTCACCTGGCTTGCTGCCCGAGAAGAAATTGAGCTATTTAATCTTGTTCTGTTGCTTGGTGTAGCTCTGCCTACAATAATGTACATATTTTTGTAACATGTTTGCCTCTCTCTGATAGCCAGCCGTGCGGTGTAAACAGATAACAGCATCTCCACTGCCAAGTACCTTCCTAAAACTCCCGGATAATATCTTCTATGCTTTTTAAGTTACTGTTAGACAAAGTAATGAAAATAGTGGATATATCAATGTTATCGACTGTCATTTTGTTTGCAGGTAAGATTGTGCCATTCGTGGAGCTGACAGTGGCCAATGCTTCAGTGTTGACGATACTGGCTATAAGCTTCGAGAGGTACTACGCCATCTGCGAGCCACTGAGAGCCGGTTATGTGTGTACCAAAGCTCGTGCCTTTGGTCTGTGTATGCTGGCCTGGTTCTTTGCAGCTTTATTCACAAGGTGGGTACAAATCATTAATACTTTCTCTTGGCTTCAATCTTATACTATACTATTATGTGTTTCAAATGGGAAGGCTTTTGTCCTCGAGCGTTACTAGACAAGCAACCAATCGGAGTCCTGCGGTGTTGTCGTAATGCAACTAACATAACCTCAAAAATGCCATACTTTTAGCTCAAATACTTTTCCTAATATAAATAAAGCACTTATGTTGTAATGATGCAGCGCTACCTAAGCATTGTAATGTATATCATTACTATATTACATTACATTTTTAATGTCCAAATTCTAAAATTTTACAATATAAAACTTTTAGCTACATTTGTCTTTACCTTCTTGCAACCTTGGCTTAACTGACACCGTGGTCTTCTGCTCTGCAAGGAAGCTATTAACCACCATACCCCCTTGTTACTTAATTAGCCCCATTCCCCCCCCCCCCACCATCTTCCTTCCTTATATTCTTTACATATATTTGTCTTTACCTTGTTGCTACCTTGGCTTAAATGACACCTGGTCTTCTGCTCTGCCAGGTAGCTCTTAACCTCCATACCTCCTTGTTACTTAATTACTCCCATTCTTCCCCCCATGTTCTTTCTTACATTCTTTACATTTATTTGTCTTTACCTTGTTGCTACCTTGGCTTACATGACACCCTGGTCTTCTGCTGTTAAGTAGCTCTTAACCTCCATACCCCCTTGTTACTTAATTAGCCCCATTCCCCCCGCCCCCGATCTTCCTTTCTTATATTCTTTACATTTATTTGTCTTTACCTTGTTGCTACCTTGGCTGACATGACACACTGGTCTTCTGCTCTGCCAGGTAGCTCTTAACCAACATACCCCCTTGTTACTTAATTAGCCCAATTCTCCCCCCCCCCAATATCTTCCTTTCTTATATTCTTTACATTTATTTGTCTTTACCTTGTTGCTACCTTGGCTTACATGTCACCCTGGTGTTCTGCTCTGCCAGGTAGCTTTTAACCTCCATACCTCCTTGTTACTTAACTAGTCCCATTCCCCCCCCATTTTCCTTATATTCTTTACATATATTTGTCTTTACCTTGTTGCTACCTTGGCTTAAATGACACCCTGGTCTTCTGCTCTGCCAGGTAGCTCTTAACCTCCATACCTCCTTGTTACTTAATTACTCCCATTCTTCCCCCATGTTCTTTCTTACATTCTTTACATTTATTTGTCTTTACCTTGTTGCTACCTTGGCTTACATGACACCCTGGTCTTCTGCTCTGTCAGGTACCTCTTAACCTTCATACCTCCTTGTTACTTAATTAGCCCCATTCCACCCGCCCCCGATCTGCCTTTCTTATATTCTTTACATTTATTTGTCTTTACCTTGTTGCTACCTTGACTGACATGACACCCTGGTCTTCTGCTCTGTCAGGTAGCTCTTAACCTCCATACCTCCTTGTTACTTAATTAGCCCCATTCCCCCCGCCCCCGATCTTCCTTTCTTATATTCTTTACATTTATTTGTCTTTACCCTGTTGCTAACTTGGCTTACATGACACACTGGTCTTCTGCTCTGCCAGGTAGCTCTTAACCACCATACCCCCTTGTTACTTAATTAGCCCCATTCTCCCCCCCCCCTCCATCTTCCTTTCTTATATTCTTTACATTTATTTGTCTTTACTTGTTGCTACCTTGGCTTACATGTCACCCTGGTGTTCTGCTCTGCCAGGTAGCTTTTAACCTCCATACCTCCTTGTTACTTAACTAGTCCCATTCCCCCCCCCCCATCTTCCTTATATTCTTTCATTATATTTGTTTTTACCTTGTTGCTACCTTGGCTTAAATGACACCCTGGTCTTCTGCTCTGCCAGGTAGCTCTTAACCTCCATACCTCCTTGTTACTTAATTACTCCCATTCTTCCCCCATGTTCTTTCTTACATTCTTTACATTTATTTGTCTTTACCTTGTTGTTACCTTGGCTTACATGACACCCTGGTCTTCTGCTCTGCCCGGTAGCTCTTAACCTCCATACCTCCTTGTTACTTAATTAGCCCCATTCCCCCCGCCCCCGATCTTCCTTTCTTATATTCTTTACATTTATTTGTCTTTACCTTGTTGCTTCCTTGGCTGACATGACACCCTGGTCTTCTGCTCTGTCAGGTAGCTCTTAACCTCCATACCTCCTTGTTACTTAATTAGCCCCATTCCCCCCGCCCCCGATCTTCCTTTCTTATATTCTTTACATTTATTTGTCTTTACCTTGTTGCTACCTTGGCTTACATGTCACCCTGGTGTTCTGCTCTGCCAGGTAGCTCTTAACCTCCATACCTCCTTGTTACTTAACTAGTCCCATTCCCCCCCCCCCATCATCCTTATATTCTTTCATTATATTTGTCTTTACCTTGTTGCTACCCTGGCTTAAATGACACCCTGGTCTTCTGCTCTGCCAGGTAGCTCTTAACCTCCATACCTCCTTGTTACTTAATTACTCCCATTCTTCCCCCCATGTTCTTTCTTGCATTCTTTACATTTATTTGTCTTTACCTTGTTGCTACCTTGGCTTACATGACGCCCTGGTCTTCTGCTCTGCCAGGTAGCTCTTAACCTCCATACCTCCTTGTTACTTAATTAGCCCCATTCCCCCCGCCCCCGATCTTCCTTTCTATTATTCTTTACATTTATTTGTCTTTACCTTGTTGCTACCTTGGCTTACATGACACACTGGTCTTCTGCTCTGCCAGGCAGCTCTTAACCACCATATTCCCTTGTTACTTAATTAGCCCCATTCTCCCCCCCCCCCCATCTTCCTTTCTTATATTCTTTACATTTATTTGTCTTTACCTTGTTGCTACCTTGGCTTACATGTCACCCTAGTGTTCTGCTCTGCCAGGTAGCTTTTAACCTCCATACCTCCTTGTTACTTAACTAGTCCCATTCCTCCCCACCCCCATCTTCCTTATATTCTTTCATTATATTTGTCTTTACCTTGTTGCTACCTTGGCTTAAATGACACCCTGGTCTTCTGCTCTGCCAGGTAGCTCTTAACCTCCATACCTCCTTGTTACTTAATTAGCCCCATTCCCCCCGCCCCCGATCTTCCTTTCTTATATTCTTTACATTTATTTGTCTTTACCTTGTTGCTACCTTGGCTTACATGACACCCTGGTCTTCTGCTCTGTCAGGTAGCTCTTAACCTCCATACCTCCTTGTTACTTAATTGGCCCCATTCCCCCCGCCCCCGATCTTCCTTTCTTATATTCTTTACATTTATTTGTCTTTACCTTGTTGCTACCTTGGCTTACATGACACCCTGGTCTTCTGCTCTGTCAGAAAGCTCTTAACCTCCATGCCTCCTTGTCAGTTAATTAGCCCCATCCCCCCCATCTTCCTTTCTTATATTCTTTACATTTATTTGTCTTTACCTTGTTGCTACCTTGGCTTACATGACACACTGGTCTTCTGCTCTGTCAGATAGCTCTTAACCTCCAGGCCTCCTTGTTACTTAATTAGTCCCATTCTTCCCCCCATGTTCTTTCTTACATTCTTTACATTTATTTGTCGTTACCTTGTTGCTACCTTGGCTTACATGACATCCTGGTCTTCTGCTGTTAAGTAGCTCTTAACCTCCATACCTCCTTGTTATTTAATTAGCCCCATTCTTCCCCCCATCTTCCTTTCTTATATTCATTACATTTATTTGTCTTTACCTTGTTGCTGCCTTGGCTTACATGACACCCTGGTGTTCTGCTCTGCCAGGTAGCTCTTAACCTCCCTACCTCCTTGTTAATTACTCCCATTCTTCTCCCCATGTTCTTTCTTACATTCTTTACATTTGTCTTTACCTTGTTGCTACCTTGGCTTACATGGTACCCTGGTCTTCTGCTCTGTCAGGTAGCTCTTAACCTCCATGCCTCCTTGTTACTTAATTAGTCCTATTCTTTCCCTCAACTTCCTTTCTTATATTGGTTACATTTCTGGCCCATTTTTCTTTTACTTTCTACAAGAACTCACCAATACTTCTTACCTTCTTTTCCTCCCTCTCCGTTAACATTTTTATAGCTCTTATCCTCTTCTCTTTCTCCCATTTTTTCTCTCAAACGTGAAGCAAAAATTATTGGCGAACAAAGAATTCCACTTTGGCAACAGTTTGAAGCAATATAATGGGTGGCTCAGGGTAAAACAATGAGGTTTCTCACAGGGTATGCGTGGATATGTGTGAGAAGGATTGGTTTTAATGACACTGGAATGCCCGTTTCAAACTGGTTTAATGACTGCTTCTTTTATCAGAACATCGAACTTGAAGTTGCCGACCAAGGGTTACCAATATATCTTTAAAGTTACTGAAGGCGGAATGCTTATTACTCGATAATAGTTAATTAGTTACGTATAAACCAACAAATACCTTCTCTCATCACTTCTGGTCTGCCCTCGACCAAGACAGAAGAAGTTGACTGCCCTAATCGGCTTCACGCCTCGGACTGAATGACCACACTGCGCGTGGGTGTACATGTGACCTTCACTTTCTGGAAGCACTCTTTTCACAAACAGATTCCCTTTGTAACTATTTTGTCATGCCATTATTAAGGGTCCGAAGAATGCCTTATTCAACAAAGTCAAGTGCTACCCTTTAGAATTCTGCTAAGGACACTTTCTTACATTTCTTTTGTTAAAACTACTCACCCCGACTGCTATTCAACTCAACTAAACCTGCACGTGTTGTAACAAAGAACCAACATTCCTTTGAAATCCATCATGATTCTTTATACATTGCAATTCTTAATTTCGGAATTAAACGTTTTATCTCCACATTGCAACCTCCTCGCATTCTGTTACATAGTGTTCTATGCTTTCTTTTCCCCCACACAATTCTTGAATTCCCTTTTCCCTACCTCTCATCCCTCCTAGAAATATTGTTCCTGTTCTCATACAAGCTAACCCTTCTCTCTTGTCTATTGCAGTAATCTACATATGCTTCTCGTCCCCAATTTCGTTTTATTTGCTTGTAAAATTGTAATGATTTCATATTTTCTAGACTTCAACATATTTCCTGTCTTTCTATATCTTCTATTCTGTATTTTACGGATTTACCCACATCGCTAGTATTCCTTTGCTCTAATCTCCATTTATCTGACATTCCTATTTTTTCCCATAATTCCTCCTATCTCTGCCCACCAACGATTTGAGTTCACTAATATTTTTGCAGTCCCATACACAATTTCCCCTTTTTTTGCCAAACACCTACACCAAAATTTCTATATTAGTTGGCATATATGTGAGTACTTATATTTTAATTACTCATAACGAAACGTAAACGTTTAACATGACGTAATAAACGAATTACTTTGAATAAGGCAAGGTGTTTGTTGAATTCAAGCTAGAACAATACACTTCCTTCTGGTTTGTAGAATGGTGCATCGGCAGAACGTTACTTGTCACACTACATTTATAAATCGTACGTAATCTCCATTTACTCTAGAGAGGTCAAAGCAGTATTATTCAGTTCTTCCGTTTAAAAACCAGGGAAAGTGTATCAGCTGCATCATCTTGCAATTAAAATGAGACAGGAGGTATTATAAAACCCTTTCCTCCTTAACACTGCTAGAACAATCCATATGAATTAATATGGGCTCAAATTATGTTGCAAACAGAAAAAACTTTTAAACTGACTGATGCTGAACGACGTATTCACCAAGAAATTGATAAGGTTGCATAAGACTGGGAAAACTGCATGAGACATTCAGATAAACTAAAAGAAATAGCACGTGACGAGATTTTGGGGCCTATCATCATAAACGTGCAACGCTCAGACGATCAAGACAGTGACAATGACGAATTGTGTCTTAAGGGAAGTAACATTCATAGCTATATGGATGCACCGCTGGTAGTTTCGTTGGGTTAAAAAAAATAGGTAATTCTATGATGCAATTGTGATTTGAACAACTGCATTATTATAAAGCTTTGGAAAATTCAATTTGCGTTCCTTTACGTCTAGCGCAACAAACACTCGCAAGTGTGCGAGAGAGAGGGAAATATAAAAAGAGTGGGGATAACGAAGTGGCAACGCTGAAGGCTCTAACGCATCTGATTCGCTACAAACCGGAACTCTTCCCATTTGAAACACATAGTAGTTCTTATACAGGCTTTTGCATATGTACACAAAATACTTTTAGACTTAATACTTCAATGGGAAATAATAAAATATTAAAATTAACTTTCTTTATTTCAGTGGTTCTAAAACAATTGCCAGCAAGCTTTATTTTTTCTTCTGCAGAGTGTACAATGAACTGGGGTGAATAGGGATAGATTTTAAGGTTTTTAATAAATAAATTGAGAAATACACTGCGACAGATGTTTTATTCACTCAAATGAAAGATGGTTACTCATCCTGGAAACTAAGTGTATTTAACATTGCTTAATATAATTTGTCCTAATCAGCAATTAAAGTGTCCCTGTTCGTTCCATGAATGGAGTCAGCAGGGACTGCCATAAATATCAGCACAGAAACCTACCAGGGTGGTCTGAAAAGTTTCCGACCTAAACATGATGGCAGCACTCGTAAATAAAAGCTAGTGAATTTCGTTGTCCCTCTGTTGACTGTTACTCACCAAAGTTTCAGCCATTTGGGACGCTGAGTTCTTATGTAACATTCGTTGGAGTCAGTTGAGTGTTTTTATGAAAATGGACAAAATCGAGTATCAAGCTGTCATTAAATATTTGTTTTTGAAAGGCAATACGTCTACGCAAAACAAATGAGTTGGATTCGGTGTACGGGGATTCAGCACTATTATTTACCACAGTGAAATTTTGGGCAGTTCACCGTAAGAGCTTGGGAGACGACGAACTTTCGGGACGTCTAAAAACTGCAACTGCGACGAAAACATCGCCAAAGTTCACCAAGTGGTGCTAGACGAATGCCGAATGAAAGTGAGAGATATAGCAGTGGCTATGAACATGTCAAAAGAACATGCTTGTCACATTTAGACATGAGAAAGCTGCCCGCGCGTTGGGTGCCGCGCTTTCTTACGTTAAACCAAAAACGTGTTCGAATGAACATTTCCAACGCTCTATTGGTGCAGTTTAGGCACCATAAATTCGAGTTTTGTCACCCATTAATTAATGTAGATGAAACTTGGATAAACCATTATACGCCCGAAACAAAAATACAGTCCAAACAGTTGACGTCCAAAGGGGGAACGGGCTCAAAAAAGCAAAACTTTTTTTGGATGGGAAAGTGATAGCGACTTTTTTGGGGGGATAGCCTTGGAGTTACTTTAATTTATTATCTCCAAAAGGAAAAACCATTACAGGAGTATAGTGCGCATCATTACTTGACAAGCTCAAGGCAGAACTTGCGGAAAAACGGCCACATTTGCAGGGAAAGAAAATCCTCTTTCACCAGGACAACGCACCGTCTCACACCTCAGCGGATGCAATGGCGAAAATCCACGAATTACTGTTTGAGCTGCTTGACCATCCGCCTTTTTCACCAGATCTAGCACAAAATGACTTCTTTTTGTTACCTCATCTGAAAATTGCATCGTCTTCGTGAACAATTATTTTGCAGAAAAAACGCCGAGTACTGTTTGGACGGCTTACAGAGATGGGAGCATCGCTGGGAGAAGTGTGTAGCGTTACAAGGAGACTATGTTGAAAAACGCCGAGTACTATTTGCACGGGTTACAGAGAAGGGAGCATCTCTCGGAGAAGTGTGTAGAGTTACAAGGAGTCTTCTATCTTTATTAGTTCGGAAACCTTTCAGACCACCTATGTGTTGCAAAAGACATTGTGGTCAGTTGGGACACCAAAATGCCTTTTAAAATCCTTCGAGGGTGGGTCAAAAAGTAATGCCTCCGATTTTTCTATTTTAATTGCCAAGAAAGTTTAATCCAATTTACATAGGTTGAAAACTACAGCATTGACGATTAATTTGTCACTATGCAATATAATCTCCGACCTTTTCCACAGTTTTGGTTCACCTTTTAACTACGGCATGTATTCCAGTGTGGTAAAACACATGGTCTCGCTTCCTAAGCCAGTGACGCACGGACGTTTTCACAGCCTCCTCATCTTCAACATGAATCCCACGATGAGCTTCCTTTAGTGGCCAAAACAGATGGAAGTCTGATGGTGCCATGTCAGGGAGGTAAGACTTGCCATCCCAATTTCTCAATTTCTGCAGTGGTGTAACGGCTGGTGTGTGGTCTTGCATTGTCATGCAAAAGAACATCCGCTATAGTTTTTGTTGGGCGAACTCGGCGAAGACGTGCCTTCAGCTTTTTGAGAGGTCTTACGTATTGGACAGAATTTATTATTCATCCCTGCTCCAAAATATCAAGCATAAACACACCCTCTGTATCCCAAAACACTGTCGTCATAACTTTCTCTGGCGACCGCTGAGTTTTGACTTATTTTTTTCTACGCTGACGTTGTGTGATGCCATTCCATTGACTGCCTCTTTGATTCAGGTTCAAAAAATGAACCCACGTTTCGTCTCCAGTAACAATTTTTTTTTTCAGAAACTCCTCTCCCTCCAAATAGAAGCGCTGCAAGTGTTCGGAGGCTATTGTTTTCCTTGTTTCTTTGTTTTGGGCGGTTAACATTCTTGTTACCCAACGTGAATAAACCTTTGTGTACCCCAGTTGTTAAATAATCGTCATCACACTGCCTTTACTGAGGGAGATAATGCGACACAACTCATCGGTTGTTACCCGGCGATCACCATGGATGATGTCATCACTCGCTGAATGTTGCATGGAGTTACTGCAGTCACCGGCCTGCCACTTCGCTTTTCATCTGCCAATGGTGTTTGCCCTTCAGCTTCGTTACAGCGACGAGCCCATCGTCTAACAGTGCTGACATCCACCGTTGCATCACCAGACACATTTTTTAGCCTTTCGTGAATGCGAATTGGCGTTTCACCTTCCGCAGTAAACAATGCAATCACAGAACGCTGTCTAATACGAATGTCGATGTCAGCCATTTTGCAAGAGGATTCAGTGCTGCCACCTGTTGACTTAGGAAGTTACTACTGCAGAGGATTGGAGAAGGTTTGAGGAATTGCGCCAAATTCAAAGTTTTCACATAACTTATTTATTTAAGGAAAGAAAATAGACATTACTTTTTGACCCACCTTCGTAAATTAACATTTAGAATATAAGAATGTCATTTAAATGTAAGTTTTTCTCGTCCTACCAGTAGTTCTTTCATGACTTTAATCAATAGGATGAAATCAAATTCAGATTTATCTTCAATATTTGGGAAAACGAACACTATCATCTTTGGAGGTTTGACTAAAAAATGCGTTCATGCACAACTTCAGTAATTCTCCCAATAAAATATTTTTTATCTCCCTTAAGGCTCCCAAATTTTACTTTACCCGTTAATGTCCTATCAGTAGGGTGTTCTTCTACATTCTGATTAGATATGTAGTCTTCAATTTCCTCAAATCTGATCAGTGTTTTCGCCATCATGATATCTTCTGATTCACCCAGTGAATTCGCCAAAGTCATGCGCATGTGGTACGTTCAGTTTACTTTTTCTGCTTGGTTTGGGTAAATTATCATCAGTCCACCTTTTATTTTTTTGAGAAATCAATGAGGCTGTCATTAATAGAGCTGCCTTCACAGTTTTGTTCAGGCAGCATTGCAAGAAGTTGGTCCTTATTTAAGGATAAATACCAGTCTTCTGGAAGCCCGAACAAATGTTTTCTTCTCCATAGCTGGAGAAAACATGTCAAGGGTTTGTTTCAGAAATCGAGTCAAGTAGCTATTTATCAATTCCTGAACATTTGTTCTTAGTTGTGATCTTCCAAATCTCCAGGACCCTTTGCCAGGCCTGTTTCAACACGACACATGTTGAGTTTGGTGGTGAGAAAACAGGTTCAATATTGTCGCGGCGACGGGCGTGATTGTTTCGGCGCAGATAGTGTTTCACGGAGATAAAGAGCTTGCATAAGCTGATAAACTTAGCGCCGGAGATAAAAGACTTGCCGACACAGATATAGTTACATTCTAGAACATTCGTGTTTTATCTGGTGACACGTTAGAGAACATTCTATAACAGTCTGTAATTCATGAATGGGAGTACAAAAAGAAGCCATGGCTAGTGATCGAGTCAGTCGCAAACAGCAGTAGTTGGTTAACAGATCGCTTTTGTGGTCATCGACTTTGGTAGATTATGATTGTGTATGTGACGTAATGCTGATACGTAAGGATTGGAGTGTATTTCTAAGGAAATAAAGAACATTGAATTTCTGCAAATTGGACTTTTAATTCTATGAACTCACAAAATCAATATCATGTTCTTAATTTTCTCCTTAGAAGCTTTTTTGTACCTTTGCAATGCAGATTTTGTAATTAAATGTTTTGAAGCATTTCGAAGTAACATCCCTTTTTCTAATGGCTTGTATAGCCCTTTCCGGATCATTTGTTGGGCATGTATGTGGCAACGACTTCTAGGACCAGTCTGGTACTTCCTAAACAAGCTGTCCCTGTTCACCCCTGAATAGTTAAACAAATGAAGAAATAAAAAATACAACATAAGAAAAATATTTTATAATTTCTATAAAAAAGCTAAGGGTAGCATGAATCTTTGAGCATGTGCCATATCTAGTAATAGTATTACCTGGAAACTTTCGAAATGGTTCCACAGAAGTATGTAGCATGTACAGCGCAAGTTTTAGTATTAAAAAAATCGTTTGGCACTTCTAACACACAACTACCTTCTTTTCACTCACACACAGCTTCGAACTTCTCCTTAATGTTTCCTTAAGTCTCTCTAAAGCACCAACTTGTGCTGCTAACGTACACACAAGTTTCACGTCTTTCATGGAGCTACACGGTGATTCTATACAGAATAACTGCAGTATTCGCTCTGGAACTGCTTCTCTACTTATTTGACTGTCCGCCGATACCTCACCACGGAGCCGCACTTTGACCTTTCTGCTCCGTTACACGGCGCCGAGTCCTCACCGCAGAGGAGAATTCCACAATTCCACTGACGTTCCACAATTCTCTGCAGAACTCAACTAACCGACTTTGAAGAACCTTATTACTGGATCAATTCAACGAAGCTTGAAAAAAATTCTAAACGCCAAACACCACTCCACTCCCTAGACTCGTATCGGGTCACGTATAATCCTGTTGGAGACTGGATATCTTTTCAGCAGCACTGCTCTCATTCTATCAACCAGCAGGATTACACACAACAAATTTTGATGCAGAAGTAACGGCTATTCATATTTCACTCCAATACCTTCTATACAGAATAGATAAATTCAAAATTGCTGTCATACATTCTGATTCTAAAGCAGCATTATGTGCAATAAGTTCATATAAAATGAGGTCAAACCAAATTAAAGAATGTCACAAAATGCTCCAACAACTTCAAAAACTACAGAAAATAATTATATTACAGTAGATACCTGTACATTGTGGAATTGATGGAAATGAATCAGCTGATTATCTTGCCAAAAAGATGCACATTAAATTCAGAACAAAAGTAAAAACTTGCCCTTTACATCCATAAAAAATTAATAAAAAGCAAATGTAAAAACAAACAAAACCAATCAATATGTAACAAAGCCAAAGATAAGAAATGGAACATTTTAATTAAAAATCCAGAAATTATTCCAGAAACCCCACGTAAAGCTGCAGCAGCAAATTTTAGATTACTTACGGAACATGATTATTTGGCCAAACACTTACACAGAATAGGAATGTATACGAGTCCAAATTGTCCTTTATGCAACAAAGAAGAGGAAATGACTGAAGAACATCTTCTAACCTGTGAAGCCCTACCTGCCGGACCCACTACACAGAAATATTGAAGAGCAAGAGAGCTAATGGCTTCATTGCCAAAGCCTAGCATTTGCCAACAAAGAAGAGGAAATGACTGAAGAACATCTTCTAACCTGTGAAGCCCTACCTGCCGGACCCACTACACAGAAATATTGAAGAGCAAGAGAGCTAATGGCTTCATTGCCAAAGCCTAGCATTTGCCAACAAAGAAGAGGAAATGACTGAAGAACATCTTTTAACCTGTGAAGCCCTACCTGCCGGACCCACTACACAGAAATATTGAAGAGCAAGAGAGCTAATGGCTTCATTGCCAAAGCCTAGCATTTGCCAACAAAGAAGAGGAAATGACTGAAGAACATCTTTTAACCTGTGAAGCCCTACCTGCCGGACCCACTACACAGAAATATTGAAGAGCAAGAGAGCTAATGGCTTCATTGCCAAAGCCTAGCATTTGCCAACAAAGAAGAGGAAATGACTGAAGAACATCTTCTAACCTGTGAAGCCCTACCTGCCGGACCCACTACACAGAAATATTGAAGAGCAAGAGAGCTAATGGCTTCATTGCCAAAGCCTAGCATTTGCCAACAAAGAAGAGGAAATGACTGAAGAACATCTTCTAACCTGTGAAGCCCTACCTGCCGGATCCACTACACAGAAATATTGGAGAGCAAGAGACCTAAAGGCTTCATTGCCAAAGCCTAGCATTTGACAACAAAGAGGAAATGACTGAAGAACATCTTTTAACCTGTGAAGACCTACCTGCCGGATCCACTACACAGAAATATTGGAAAGCAAGAGAGCTAATGGCTTCATTGCCAAAGCCTATCATTTGACAACAAAGAAGAGGAAATGACTGAAGAACATCTAACCTGTGAAGCCCTACCTGCCGGACACAGAAATATTGGAGAGCAAGAGAGCTAATGGCTTCATTGCCGAAGTCTAGCATATAACAAAGAGGGAATGACTGAAGAACATCTTTTAACTTGTAAAGCCATACCTGCCGGACCCACTACACAGAAATATTGGAGAGCAAGAGACCTAATGGCTTCACTGCCAAAGCCTAGCATTTGACAACAAAGACGATGAAATGACTGAATAATATTGTGACTTTGTGGGTTCGTGAAATGAAAAGTCCAATTTCACCACTCAAAAATGTTCTTTATTTCCACCGACTCACAGTTAAACTCTTGCCAATTACACAGAATTACGTAATGCACACAATTACGATTCACCAGTTCGTCCGTTACAATTTCACTTGCACTCGTAATTACGTACAATGTTCCGATGCTCTCACACAGTCTTTTCGTCGTACACTAGCACTGCATTCTTACACCAAGAACTGACTGACTCCTCACTAACTCACTTCGCTCACGGCAGCCCCTTTTTATAGGAATATCGCCGCCTTCTAGTTTCCACAGGAAGGTTCCAGTAGATGAAAGATCCCGTAATTTCGAGAACCAGGTGGACAGAAACAGACGGCACAATGATGTTTTTTCTCCCAGCCATTGCCTGTCACCACTATAAGACAAACGAGGGGGGCGTGGCTAACACGGACCTCCCCTGCATTCCGCTCTCAGCTGCTTCCATAGGGTGTTCCAACGCTCGGGTGACGCTGCTCCCTCCTCAAAGTTGTTCGTCTCGAACAGCACCATCGTAGCGTGCCAGGCGGTCCAGGTGTACCACCAGCATCTGCTCGGAGTCTCAGCCAGAAGTAGCGCTGCCGTAGTTTGTGAATCATTCCGGGACCTTAATCCGGGAAAGTACCCACTGTTCTCTCTGCGCCTTCCCATCGGGTGACTCCCATACCCGGAACAGCACGCCCTCTCTGGTCTTCAACGAGTCCCATTGGGCCCAGTACGACCTGTAGGTTGCGCTCCTCGGTGCGATGTCCTCCCAGGTTGGTCTCGTTCCTGCCTCCACTTCCCTCAAGAGTGGCCCCAAGTCTGCGGCCGCCAGCTGCTCCCTCCTCAGGCCTGCGCTATCCCAGCCTTCAGCAGGCACTGCCACAACTACTCGGACTGCTGCGGCACGCTCCTTCTCTTCCACTCTTGTGCACTGGCCGCACTCTTCTGGACAGGGTCTTCGGGACATGGCGTCTACGTTACCGTGGCTCTTTCCTCTACGATGTTCCGAGGTGAAGTCGTACTCCTGCAGCCTCTGGAACCAACGTGCCCTCTGGCCTTCCAGGTTCTTAAAGCTCAATAGCCAGGTTAGGGCGGAATGGTCAGTCCTCAGGTGGAATGGCTGACCGTACAGGTGCTTATGGAAGTTCTCCAAGGTTTTTACTACCGCCAATAATTCTCGTCGGGTGACGCAGTAGTTCTTCTCTGCCTTGGATAGCGTCTTGCTGTAATAGGCTATCACCCGCTCATGGCCGTCCTGGATCTGCGATAGGACACCTCCAATGCAATGGTCGCTGGCGTCGGTGTCCACAATGAAGGCGCCACCCGGTTGTGGGAAACCCAAAATTGGAGCACTGCACAGGGTCTCCTTTAGGTGCTGGAAAGCGTTTTCGGCGTCGTCTGTCCACACATAAGGCCGGTGTTCCTCCATCAGGCGGGTGAGGGGTTTTGCGATGTTGTCGGCCTTTTCCTCTAAATCATTAAGGCGGTCGTCTACTTGACCCATCCGCTTGCCCAGATTCGTGACGTCATCCCTCACGCCGGCCAACCGTTCCTCAAACTTGGCGGCGAGGGCCTCGTTCGCAACCTTCATTTCTTCCATCTTCTCCGTGAGGTTACCGTTAGCCGTCATCATTTCTTCCAGTTTTGCGGCCAGGTTGTTATTTGCCGCTTCTATTTTTGTTGTTAATTCGGCCTTCATTTCTTCCATCTTCCCGGTGATGTCGTTGGCCGTCTTCATTTGTTTCAGTTCCGCGGCCAGGTTGTTATTTGTAGTCTCCAGCTTCGCGGCCAGGCTGTTATTTGCCGCTTCCGTTTTTGTTGTTAATTCGGCCTTCATTTCTTCCATCTTCTCGGTGATGTTGCCGTTGGCCGTCTTCATTTCTGTCAGTTCCGCCTTCATTTCCATCATCTTCTCCAAAATCTTTTCCAATGCCGCGTCCATGGCTGTAATGTTCGGTGCTGTTGTCTTCCCGCTTCCTGACACCAGTGTGACTTTGTGGGTTCGTGAAATGAAAAGTCCAATTTCACCACTCAAAAATGTTCTTTATTTCCACCGACTCACAGTTAAACTCTTGCCAATTACACAGAATTACGTAATGCACACAATTACGATTCACCAGTTCGTCCGTTACAATTTCACTTGCACTCGTAATTACGTACAATGTTCCGATGCTTTCACACAGTCTTCTCGTCATACACTAGCACTGCATTCTTACACCAAGAACTGACTGACTCCTCACTAACTCACTTCGCTCACGGCAGCCCCTTTTTATAGGAATATCGCCGCCTTCTAGTTTCCACAGGAAGGTTCCAGTAGATGAAAGATCCCGTAATTTCGAGAACCAGGTGGACAGAAACAGACGGCACAATGATGTTTTTTCTCCCAGCCATTGCCTGCCACCACTATAAGACAAACGAGGGGGGCATGGCTAACACGGACCTCCACTGCATTCCGCTCTCAGCTGCTTCCATAGGGTGTTCCAACGCTCGGGTGACAATGTCTTCTAACCTGTGAAGCCCTACCTGCCGGATCCACTACACAGAAATATTGGAGAGCAAGAGACCTAATGGCTTCATTGCCAAAGCCTAGCATTTGACAACAAAGAAGAGGAAATGACTGAAGAACATCTTTTAACCTGTGAAGCCCTACCTGCCGGACCCACTACACAGAAATATTGGAGAGCGAGGGAGCTAATGGCTTCATTGCCAAAGCCTAGCATTTGACAACAAAGAAGAGGAAATGACTGAAGAACATCTTTTAACCTGTGAAGCCCTACCTGCCGGATCCACTACACAGAAATATTGGAGAGCAAGAGACCTAATGGCTTCATTGCCAAAGCCTAGCATTTGACAACAAAGAAGAGGAAATGACTGAAGAACATCTTTTAACCTGTGAAGCCCTACCTGCCGGACCCACTACACAGAAATATTGGAGAGCAAGGGAGCTAATGGCTTCATTGCCAAAGCCTAGCATTTGACAACAAAGAAGAGGAAATGACTGAAGAACATCTTTTAACCTGTGAAGCCCTACCTGCCGGACCCACTACACAGAAATATTGGAGAGCAAGGGAGCTAATGGCTTCATTGCCAAAGCCTAGCATTTGACAACAAAGAAGAGGAAATGACTGAAGAACATCTAACCTGTGAAGCCCTACCTGCCGGACACAGAAATATTGGAGAGCAAGAGAGCTAATGGCTTCATTGCCGAAGTCTAGCATATGACAACAAAGAGGAAATGACTGAAGAACATCTTTTAACTTGTAAAGCCATACCTACCGGATCCACTACACAGAAATATTGTAGAGCAAGAGCTAAATGCTTCATTGCCAAAGCCTTTCATTCGAAAACATTTCTTCGGCGGAGTCTTTGATGGATCGTCTTCACCCTCAAATATTTTCCAACAGTCGTACACGATTACCAACAATTTAGCCTTAGCTTTCAACAACCACGCTTAAAATAGATTTACAACAGCGTATAACGGTAACGGAAGTGGAACTGAAAGCCACTGAAAGACAAAATCAAAAAGACATTAAATTCGCTTATTTTAGCTGATTTAGAAGGCACTTCTGTTGCCAGCAATCGCGAAATGAAACAAAACAAAGTGTCATTTTCCAAAGATTATATAAACTTTAATGGAATATTAAGTCGTTATATATGACTCAAATACTTCTTAGTAGGCAAATAAAAACGGAGAATTGCGTACTCCGGGTAAATAAACGAAAGAACAAAATTTGGGAGAAAAAACAGCATCTGGCAACCCTACTACACACGCATGTAATCGTTAAAGACAAATGTTCCCGGTAAACGTGAATTATTTTAACTGTTTTTTCCAATCCGTAGAAAATGGTTTCATTACACACAGCTTTTGTTTTTCACTGAGGAATCTTGGTTTCATTTAACTGGACATGTAAATACTCAAAACGGTCAATACTGGGTTCCAGAAAAACTTGTGCTACTGGATGAAGCGCCTCAAGATCGGAAAATTGAAGTGTGGTATGCGATACGTGCTAGAATAATAATAGAGCCATGTTCTTTGATGAAACAAATGCACATCTGTATCAGAGGTTAATTCTAAAATCACTTTTTCCATCGTTTGACAGAAGAGAAATGGTATGGTTGGTCATGAAATGCTATACAAGTTAGTAGGGACGGGGTATGAGCTACCTGCGTCTCGTAAACATGCGAAAGGGGCCCTGAGTGGCATACAGCAGCACACGTGCTCATACAACCAAAGTCACGGTAACCGGTAATTTATCATACAGTGTCGGGGAATATATTGTACATGTATTCATAAATTATACAAAATAAACTTAGAATTTCCACAAATATGAATATAAACAAAAGAATTGTTAAATGTATAATGTGCACAATAAATGAGAAACTAATTTGTCGTGGCTATACTACATTGTCTTTTCATATGCTTCAATGTATCAGTTATTACTAGGGGCCGGATTTTGCCCTATTTGCCTATTTTATTCCTTTGTTCAGAAACTTAAGCTTTTAAGTTATAAGCACGTTTCGTAAAATTATTTGCCTAATTTTTTTAGTTTTATTGTGCCTATAAATGCCTTATCTATTACCTCTAATAATTTTTTTATTAAAAATATATAATCAACCTTTTAATATAATTACAATTTTAATTGCATCTTATTTATTTTTAACTTTAATTGCAGTTGTTAAAATTATTAATATTTATAAAGGTCCTTTACGACAAATAAACTTATTTCATACGTTTGTGCCTATTCTGCTTATTAGTGCCTAAAACTGCCTTTATAGCCAATTTCTTCTGTTTGTAATTTGTGACAACAGCTTTTGCATTTGTTGGTTTCAACGTGAAGTTTTCGGGGAAGAGAAATTTCTTACTGCTGCACATTGGATATACAAAAAGGGGTTTATTAAGGAGACATCTGTGCAAATTGGCCCAAAATTTACAACAATACAAGTTTAGTTTTTTTTTTCTTAAAATTAATATAGACATACTTCAATAATATTAGGCTTTAGCTCAATTTACTATTTAAATAACCCTACACCTGTATCGTAGCTGATATTACGTAATTTTAACCTCAGATTTCTCAGATTCCCCATTTTCTACATTTTCCTAACTTCAAAATGCTCCAAAGGATGCAGTTTTCTATTAATATGTATGAAATGTTAAACATGCCTATAAGGGCAACTGCATATTAAGTATACCCATTTACATTTGTTGTGTTTTTGTTATTTGTATTGAAAAGGATTATAATGCTTACTTCTTACTGAAAACGCTTAAGAAAATAAAAATTTTTGAATAGGTATATGTTTTCCCTTTGATGATATGGCAAAGACAAATTTCTCACAGGTACAAGTCATTAATAGATTAAAATGGGTGCAGAAACTTATACCAATTACAGTAAGTGAGACGTTCTGAAAATTACCTGCATTTAGTCAAACTTAATTCCTCAAAAACTGCTATAACTAGAAAGCTGAAACCTGGAATTATTCCATTCCTAATCCATCACAAAAATAAATGGTAATTTGAAACAAATCTAACAAAAGCTTCAGATGTTTCAATTTTCACCCCCCAAAGCCCATGTTTTTATTTATTTATTATCTAATTTATAGTTCCTGTTTTACCCAAAGGTATATTTGGAATATAGTTTACAAATTTATGAATATAATACAATTTACAAAAACATAAATTCAGTATCAAGCTGACAAACAGTAAATATCAAAATGAATCATTTAGCTTAAGAAATATTTTATTTAAGAAAGCCATGAAATATTGATAAGCTTTGTAGTTCATCAGAAGATGTGTAAGGGTTTTGAGAAAGTGTAACCTAAGGATTGAAGCCCATTTTGTTTTTTGACATAATTATTTCACATCTTTCTGCACATTATGGTTTTACTTAGTGAACTGAATTTATATGTATTTTAGTTATACTACAATATCTGTTATTTTAACTTTCTGTGGAGCCATTTATGACATTTGGAATAAATGTATAACTATTTCGCCTAGGAAACCGCAAAATAGTATGTGCTTAACGAATTTGTTGCGGCATATTTTGCCATAGTTGTCATTTTGTTAGTGCATTTTAAGAGTCATTTTACTAAAATTGTGTATTTCTAAGTATCTACTTAGCAAATGTTAGTGCCTATTTTACACATTTTTAGATCCTATAAATCCACTCCCTAGTTATTCCATCCGCTACTGTCTTCCCATGCAATTCGGCGTTTCGTCTATGGAAACCCATATTCTTTGGTCGGACACGGAGTTTCTAATATCTTGAAATATGTGTTCGTAGCACACCTTCAGGTGTTCCTTGCGTACTCTGGACTCGGATGGCAATGTTTTTCATGTATATTTTTCTAAACACTGCTCGATTTCTTTCTTTTTTTTTTTCTTCCAAAAGGGGACGTTTGCTCTCATCATGTTGCACAAATCATTACTGTATGTATCTGTCTGCATTAACAGACGTTGAAGGCAAATTTTCCTCTATATCTCTTTCTCTCTACCAACAGCACGAGTTAATGACTCAGTTGAACATCTATACCTCGTGTAAACTACCTTCGCGATATTTTTCTATGACAATATTTAGTGTAGATTTCTGGCACCCTCGTTCTCCTGACCAAACGAGTTTTAACTTATTTACGGGGTTCACTAAAATACAAAGTATATCGATCTCTTGTTAAACTAACAAGCTATATTCCTGTTAAGTGTTTAACAACTATATAATTGTCAAGATGACGGGCGTCAACGTAGCTTTTGATATCGATTTGCTATATTTAAGACCGTCTAACTGGCATTCGTAATAGAGAAGGCCTATGAGGAGGAATAGTTTTGAGGAGCTATCAGAAGATTTTCTACGGAAAATAGAGTGTCGAAACAAGTTATGAAGGCTACTGATGAAGTACAAGAGGTTATAACATGCATCGAAAGGAATATGGCGATCTCGCCTTTGCTTCAAGTATTAATAAACTTGCGATTCTATAATTCACTGAATTATGTGGATAATACACTGTCCACCTCCCGTCTTGGAACTTTCAAGTCACACGGCACTTTTACTTCACTCCTCGTTTTAAAGTTACGTAATACTGAGTTAGAACATGCATCGAAAGAAATATACCGATCTCGCCTTTGCTGCAAGTATTAATAACTGCGATTTTTTCACTGAATTATGTGGATAATACACTGTCCACCTCCCGTCTTGATACGTTCAAGCCACTCATCTTCTCGTTTTAAATTTACGTAATACTGAGTTAGAACATGCATCGAAAGGAATATGCCGATCTCGCCTTTGCTTCAAGTAGTAATAACTTTGCGATTTTATAATTCACTGAATTATGTGGATAATACATTGTACACCTCCCGTCTTGAAACGTTCAAGTCACTCGTGCTTCTTCGCTCCTCGTTTTAAGTTTACGTAATACTAAGTTAGAACATGCATCGAAAGGAATATGCCGATCTTGCCTTTGCTTCAAGTATTAATACTCAACAAACCTTCAAATTTCAAGCAAGTACTGCTCTTCCTCAAAAATACAAAAATGTATATGAAAATCTAGTGTTCATACTATTAACATGTAAATATATAATAATTTACAAGGGTAATTTTTATATTATCCTATTTATATAGATTCATTGACACTGTTTTATATTGTAATTGTAATATAATATTGTATCTCTGTAACTTCAGTGTTTATGTACTGTTACTGCATTGCATATATTGTATATTTTATCACTTAGTCGTGATATGACATGGCTGTTAAAGCGACTTTAAATAAATTAAGTTAAAAAAGTGACAAATGCATTTAACAATAAACATATACTTGGAAACCAAAAGACATCTGCGTTCCCATTTCCCCCCAAAACCAGTAAATTAGATTTCTATATATGTATAGCACCAGTCCAGAAACAATCTTGCGTCCTTTTTAACCTAAATATGTTTTTAATGGAGGAAAACCTCAACACAAAAAGCGCAAAAATCATTATTACTGTACCATTAGACCATTAAAAGAAGTCTAAAACGAAGCCGCACTCACCAAGCTCCAACTGTTGTCACGCAGCAGGAAAAAAGCCCACGTCTTTTCGGATCACACAATCAACTCGTCGCCGCTCACACCCGCGAGCCTCGCCAAGGCAAGTCCCTGTACCACCGGCCAATCAACAAGCGCCAACAAGTCCCGGCAGTAGAGGAGCTCAGAGACTCTAACCTAGCCAAGCCAGAGAGAGTATACTTTGGGGTAGCAAACTCGGTAAAACTAAGGTCAGCACCAAGGGGCAAGAGGCGCAAGGGGGAGGGAAATTAAAACCATTGAGATCTGTTGTGTAATACACCTATCTTACATTTTGAAAATGTATCCAGAACAAATATTATTTGGCATGAATTTCTCGTTTTTCTTCTTTTTCTCCTTAAATTCTTTGGGAAGTAGTGCTTCGAGTGTTTCATTGCACGCTTCACCACTAAGTTTAAGAAAATGTATTATTGTAATTTTTGTGAAATGTTCCACTTTAACAGTGGTTTGGGACGTTGGATTTCTATGAAAATATTTGTGTTGTATCCTTAAAGATATGAACAGAGGTACCAGTTAATCAAACCCACACACTTACACTCAGAGAGAGAGAGAGAGAGAGAGAGAGAGAGAGAGAGAGAGAGAGAGAGAGAGCTTACTAAACCTAGCAGTGCGATCCATATAAACCTGAACTACTTCAATAAGCCATAACCTTGCCAGCCTCGGTAGCGTGGATGGTAACATGTCTGCCTCACGTTCAAGAGGTCCCGAGTTCGAATCTCGGTCAGGGCAAGGTACCTGGATAAGTTTCTTCCGGGGTTTTCCCTTATCCTAAACAGGCGAATGTCGGGTAACTCTAAGCTCCATGGACCCTGGACACCTTTGAGCATCATTTCACCCAATTCATTCGCCATCCAATATGACTTAACGTTCAAGGACGTAAATTACAAAAAAAACATAACCTTTGAAACAATAATACGACACACGTGCAACTTTGGAAGAATATAATACACAATTGGGAGATTACATTACAATTTACATCTCAGAGAAAATGTTGCAAGTGTCCTCCACCAGCATTTATACATGTTTGCACTCATCTCACCATATTCTCTGAGTTTTACGGAAGAAATCCTTGCCAATGTTACTTACGAGGAGGGCTGTTCAATAAAGAATGATCATATTTTTTACAACGTACCTTTACTCATCCTCATAATTTTGATGGCCCTTCTCAAAATAGTCTCCTCTGAATGCAATGCACTTGTCGCAGCGTTTCTGCCAGTCTTCAAAGACATGCTGGAAACCATTATTGAGAGATCCTTCAAAATCGCTTCCGCAGCCTTCACCACTGTTTCTGATGATGGATAATGCCTCCCACGAAGGCATTTCTTCAAGTTAGGGAATAGAAAAAAGTCACATGGGGCTAAATCCGGACTATAGGGAGGGTAAGGGATGCACTTCACATTGATTTTTTCAAGATATTCAGCAACAACATTGGCAATATGCGGCCGCGCATTATCGTGGTGCAGCATCCAGCCTGCTTCACGGAAATGTGGTCTTTTGCGCCTGATAGGGACTTGCAATGTTTTCTGGATATCCCTGTATTACTGTCCAGTTACTGATGTGTGTGCAGGTACAACATGCTGATAAACAATTCAAAGAATGGAAAGAATATTACCTTCCCAGCAGAAGTAACCACTTTTGCTTTTTGGGGGGGTTGTTGATGAAGGAGATTTCCACACTGAGCTTTGCTGTTTGCTCTTAGGATCAAAATGATGTAGCCAAGTTTCATCAGCAGTGATTACGTTTGAAAGAAACTCCGGATCTTCCTCTAACATCAACTTTAACTGCATGTTACCTCCATTACAGCGGTAGGCAATACTGAACATGTCTGCACTTGCCTGGTTCTCACAGGCGGGAACCAGGAATACCAACAATGAAACTACCACGGCGTGTTTGTTTCACATTAAGCTAACAGAATATAATAAGTTTGAATTTTAGTGCGAAAAATTATGATCATTCTTTACTGAACAGCGCTTATATTTCGGTTCGAATGGATTCCTTGATAACATCAATTGTCCGTGGCCTATTCCTGTACACTCTAGTTTTTAGAAAAAAAAATCCGGTGAGGTTAGGTCAGGGGACCTGGGAGGATTGGTATTTCATTACGGAGGGGATTCGGTACGTAGGCCTCCATACTGGGCCCATTGTTCCTATGCCCCCAAGTGGGGGAACCCACGGGAGGAAGGTTGAGGCGATGGAGACAGGGCGGCCGTCCCAAGGAACCACGACAGTACAGAGGGCAGGGTCCCTACAGTTTACTAGCATAGAGACTTACCTCGACAGGCCAAGACAACGAACTCCCTCCCCCACAGCGGGACGGCAACGAGTCTAGCAGCCGAGCCCTAACGGGCCCAGACAGGTGATCCGAGCCACAATGGTCCCTGGCTGGCGGTCCCGAAATGGTCTCAGCAGAGGAGCGGAGACCAGCATCCGACTTACAGGAGCAGGAAGTAGTTATCCTCAGAGCATATCATCCTGCCATGCACCGCCAACAATTCCACCCTGAAAGATATAAATAGTGTAATGTAATCTCCCAATTGTGTATTATATTCTCCCAAAGTTTCACGTGTGTCCTACTATTGGTTCAAAAGTTATGGGCTCTTGAAATGGTTCAGGTTTATATGGATCACACTGTACCTTAATGGCCACTTAAAACTTTAAGTCCTGGGCTTTATATATCGAAAGATCCGTGGTTCAAATTCCTGTTATGGCATTTATTTTTCAGCCTGACTTAATTTTTGCAAAATCTTAAACAAAATCAAAGGCGTTAGAATCATTGAAGGTTAAAGTTAGTTTGCGATGCTGGACTTTGTTTATGAAAACGTTTGGGTCGTATCCATAGAAGATTCTCAACTTAAACACCAAACTTGGTATTCCGTTGTTTAAGGACTATGATACAATGAAGCACAAAATTAACACAATTTTGAGTCGAACTAATACTCAATGCTCAATTTATTGCTAGTATTTACCTAGAACGCGTTTCGTTAGGATCTTCCTAACATCGTCAGCTGTTGTCGACTAATGGATGCCGGTTCAGTGAACTCCTCGGAGGTGATAAGTGCGTCTCTGTCTGTATCTTGATGAACTTGAAATTTGGGTTTTCTTCAAAGGTAGTATCGAAATTAAACAATTTACTTTCATATTTCTTTATAAAGATTTTTTCCCACGTGGTTAATGCAGCTGGACCTTGGACACTTTTTAGTAAGTGAATTTCTCGTTCTATGTCATGATTTTTCTTCCAAAAATGGTATGCTACCGCCGATTTATCTATTTCTTTTTTCCTGATGTTCCTAAAGTGCTCTTTAAGCCTAATGTTCACGTTCCTTTTTGTTTTTCCAATGTAGAGTTTGTCACAGTCCTTGCAATTTATCCGGTACACTCCTGATTTTTTGCCTGTGGGTATCTCCTTTGTATTATGTGATTTCAAAAGGTGTTGTACACTAAATTTGTTCTGTGGGGCCAAAGAAATATTGTGTTCTTTGAAGACCTTTTGGAAAAGGTGTGTAGGTCTGGGATGATACACCAAACTTGGTGTTTTAACATTTCGTTTTTGAATTAAAGTAGATAACAGATGTTTACTAAAAATGGCATTTCTTGTTTGGTTTAGGGAATTTACGCACATTTCTTGTAAAATCTGCGTCTAATCCAATTCTTTCTTTACGTGCGGCATTTTTTAGAACTGCAATAAAGCCAAGCAAACTAAGATATCAAAATAACGGGTCCTTGTAAAATGTTTGTACCCTAACTCTGGACGACATAAAGACTCTTCAGATAAACCACATATATTTTCAGGAAGACTGAATTATGTTGTCTTGCCCCTGCATGAAGTGCACATTTTCGCAGTTAATGTACCGGAACAAATTCCTTACAGAGTTATACATTTACGGTGCCGTAATGAAATGAATTATTCTCATCTCTGCCACTGTAAACCACTCTCGTTTGGATGCACATCTTATTCTTGAGATTCACGTCTTATATTCCTTACTTTTAGTAATTCTGCGTTAGTATTTTTGTCTTCTCTACAATGCGATCCATATAAACCTGAACCATTTCAATAAACCATAACTTTTGAATCAATAATAGGACACACTTGTAACTTTGAGAGAATATAATACACAATTGGGATATTACATTACACTATTTACATCTCAAAGAAAATGTTGCAAGTGTCCTCTACCAGCATTTAAGAATCGTTGGTCCCATTTTCTTTGATACGACTGTAGACAATGAATTTTTATATGGGTATCCTCAAGACATTTGTGGAGCAGCTGGATGATAACGAATTGAGAGGTTATTTCCAGCAAGATGGAGCAACGTGCCATACATCTCACACCATGGAACACGTAACCAGTTTCTTTGATAATCGAATAATCTCAAAAGTTTTTTGGCTTCCCAGATCCCCTGACCTAACCTCGCCGAATTTTTTCTTGTGGGGTATCTAAAAAAATAGAATGTACAAGAATAGACCACGGACAATTAATGTTCTTAAGGAATCCATTCTAACCGAAATAAGTAACATTGGCGAGGATACTCTCCGTAAAACTTCAGAGAATATGGTGAGACGAGTACAAACATGTATAAATGCTGGTGGAGGACAATTCCAACATTTTCTCTGAGATGTAAATAGTGTAATGTAATCTCCCAATTGTGTATTATACTCTCGCAAAGTATATATATGTGAGAACTCCTGGTCGTTTATCGGGAAAATGCCAATCAGTTTCAAAAACTTGTCATACTGGCATGTTGCCATGGTAGCTCAATGGTTACGGGCAATGATGGAGATCGGAAGATCCATGGTTCAAATCCCGGCCATGGCATTGAATTTTTCGGCCTATCTTTCCAAACCCTGCTCTGCATACGGATAGATTGCAAAAGCAATTGTTTACTCTATGTGAAATACAATTTTCCGGGAACCGCTTCTGTAGTTTTCTTCTTACTGAAATACATATGAATAACTAGTAAATGGTTGTAAATGGACAACAGATCTCGTTAGAGGATATTACTTACATCAAATAGTTTTTTAGGGAGAGCTATTTATGATATATTACCTGTTACTGCTTTGCATTTTATAAAGTTTATAATTTTTTCAGCTGTAAAGTCGTTATTCCTTTGTTTCTCCCTGCCCATGCACACAGAATGGAATTTCAAAATCTATCACATAGCAACTAGGTCTTAAAATATTTGACTATCGTTTAAGCCTACTAAACATAAGCCCCACCGGAGTTCATTTGAGCTAGTGTCTAGAGCTGCGTACACCATTCTGCCCACAACGGGTAACATGAAGGGATGCGGCCGCGCCGTGGTTAGACCGCTTGGCTCTCACCATGAAGGCCCGGGTTCGATCCCAGGCGACCGCAAAGTGAGATTTGTGGTGGACAACACTGCGCTGGGGCTGGTTTTCTCCGGGATCTCCGGTTTCCCCCGCCATCTCATTCCACCGGTGCTCCATCTTCATCTCATGTATCATCAGTGCCATCGCCTGCGGTGCCGTATGTAGTAAAAGCGGGCGTTAAACACTACACATTTCATTTTGAAGGGACGCGTTTGTGGAGCTTGGGACGTTGTGAGTGCCCCGATTCTCTTCCGGATGTAAATGCAGTCTTAGCAACCTAAAATCGCTCCAGGCTTATAGTGGAGACGAACATAAACATTGAGGTATCATTCCGCCAACGAACACGTGATTGTAGCTCTCTGCCGTCAGCTGTTTACATCTCTTACCACTACCGTTATATCTTTCTCTGCAGCAGTGTAGGGTTAGAAATGCGCTTGGCTATATTTACAAAGTAAACTATAAATTTACTTATTAAGAAAGTGCTAAAGGTAGATTAGGAAATATAGTTTTGTGGTTAAAAGGTTAAGAAAGTCTGAGTTAATCACCTCCATAAAAAACGTTATCACTGCTAATATGCAAACTGATGAGGCGCTTACCACTGCGAGTTTTTAAGGGAATGCAGCATCGAAATTGGCTAAAAATATGGGGAAAATAATATTTTTTAAGCTAATAAAATACTTTGAACCTTATAGTATCATAACGCAACTAAATTTATGAGTTTCAAGCATTTAAATACCTTCACATGACAATTTAAATGCCCGTGCTCACGTGCTTGCCGGCCCTTGTATTCACAGAATTCTGTCATTTGAGTTCGATTGAATGTACTAAATTAATACATTTGAAATTAGCGGGCAAAGTTTCTGGTGGAATTTTGTGTGTTGGTATGATGGTTATTTCTTACAATATGTGGCACCATGGAAACAAAACACTGGCTGCAAACATTTAAAGCAAATGTTAATGTTTATTATTTTGCTTTTGTGTGAGTTTCTAACGGTCAGGATTTTCTTTTGTTTCTCGTTAAACTACATACTGTTTATATACAATTGATGAGTTTTAGTTTGTCATTTAACATTTGTAAAGGTATTTTATACATCAAAACGTGCATATAACTGTTATATAGGTTATAGGTAGAACAATCTTTGAAACAACAGACCTTTTGTTGACTGTGTACATAGTTAGGATCATGAATAATCCAAACAATGCATGGGAAGAAAAACCTAAACATAACGTAACAATGGAAACATATTTTAGACCTGATGTGATAAGAAAGTTATTGGCTGTGTACCAAAGGCTGGCATCAATTGAAATCCTAAGGAGATGTACATTGGGTAAGACACAAAATGCAAATTAAGGTTTACATAACATGATATGGCATAATTGCCCAAAAGAAATATTTGTGTCAAAGAAGAGACTTCAGGTTTCTGTGACATCAACCATCAGTGAATTCAATTTTGGTTGTTCTGCCTCACTCAAGCTGCAGTCCGACATAATGGACACAGATTTCACCGGCATCTCTAATAATTAGCAAAGGGAAGCACCAATTACGCTTACTTCATTCAGCAATTTCTGTGAAAGTAACTTCTAAAACATCCAGAAGGAAACTGAAATTGAAGAACCCTGCAGCAGAAGAGAGAAGGAAGAGCCAGTAGGGTCCAACTTACCTATCTGGAGGGTTTTAGCCTACTTCAAGGCATGTAGCTGAGAAGCAAAATGTTTTGGATTTTAAAATTTTATTTACTCAGTTATAGTTTTTTCAACATTTTTTGTCAGTCAGAATGCTCCACACGGTCCAGTTTTAATTCAGTTCCTCTAAAATTTTCAACACATTTTCTTAGAAAGTAAACAGAGGTTTCTATCATATGAACTTTTAATATTCATTATATTTTTAAAGTTATTGATACAAAAATTCAGAGGTTTAATCATTTTTGGCTTTTTTTGTTTGCTCCATGCCTATTTTTTTCCTCCGGAACTAAAAGCAGTATAAGAAATTCACATGATAGATCTTTTATTCTTAACCATCTGAATCTTTTTGGAAACAGAAAAATTAAAACTTTGAAAATTTTCATCACGTGGAGCGGTTTAAATTTTGCCCAAATTTTGAATTTCACAAATTAATTACTCAAAAACTATTGAAGATATAAACACCAAATTTTGAAATCTGTGTCCACTATGCATCAGAACTAAGTGGTAAAACTTTCAGCAACATTGGCTAAAAATTGCTAGATTTGGGGTTTTGGTGCTGCATCCCCTTAAACCTTTGTAAAGTACAGAAAAAATGCATCTTTCTTTGACTTTCCAAGCCTTTGAAGTGACACGTCCCTCATTTACCCAAGTTTCGTCTAAGTAATAAATTGTGCGCCCTTCTACATGAAGATGTCTCACAGATTTCGGGTAAAGTCTTCTCCACATCACAATGTCTGCCTGGTCAATTATCACGCTCTTTTGTTTCGTTTTTAAAACCGAAACCCTATGTCTTTCAGAAAAGTATGGAACTTGGTTTTCTTAAAATTTGGAAGATCTAAGTCACTGTTCACTACTTTATAGTAGATGGCTGGTTTAACAAGGAACTATGCACCTTAAAGCTAATATCACTCTTACAAAAGCATCCACACGTTCTACCGGAAACATCCAACCAACGACCAGGATAACTCACAAAAACAAGAATGTCTTAAATCTAACGTAAGCAAATGCATTGAAGAACATGACATAAAAATTCCTCCTATCACACAAGCAAGTTTCTTGTCTTCCATCTTGGAGAATACAGACTATTCAACTAAATTTCAACATCACAAGTTATCATAAATCTCATACAGATGAATCTACCTATAAAAATAACAAATACCCCTTTCAGGCCCAAGAAGTGGAAATAGAAATAAAAATGTGTGATATCATTGAAAAACTATGTTTAATGATCTAAAAACAATATTTTAAAATAAAACACAAACATGTTGAACATTTGTTGTGGTTTCATACTGAAACCAGTGGGCCGTAACACAAAGTCCATTGTTACAGCTTCTCATGAAACTCTGCAAAACAGTTCTTGGTTTTTGACAAACAAAGTCCTACATTGCACGTTTTGCACATAGATCTTGTACGATGGGGTTCTTTGGCTGTACTGCAGACTGCACATCTACGAGATGGCCCTTGATTTGAATCTATTGGTTCGGATGGCTTTCCCTCCTCCGGTTAGGAGTTGATGACTTGGATCCAAATAGACCAGCAATTACTGAGAGTCTAAACTACTTCAGTGTAACTGATGTTTGATCCAATAGCTCTTTGTACATGATAAAGGCATTTACAGTAGTAACATCAAGGAACTGCCAAAAACTTCTATGGCACCATTTCTTCCTTTTTCTGTCAATCTCGTAGATTGATTTTAGCATGTCGACTTTGTCTACAAATCCCATATTTGCATTGTAATCCTTTACAATTGCAGGACATGTAATTTCTACTTGAGATCCATCTTTGCAGCTCCGTGTTGTCGTAGATATTCATGGAATGTCCATTACTAATGGCACAGTAATATATATTGTCCACTTTAGTTTTCAGCGTCACTTCCTCGTCGGATTGTGTGTCATCCTCTGAAACTTCCGATTCAAGATCGCTTGGAATTTCCGCAAGAATGTCCATTACCATTTCTGTGTTGAGTTCACTAGCTCTAAACACTCTGGATCCAATTGTAGAACATCTTTCTTCCATAATGAACTTCTATAAAGATAAATAACTGTGATAGGAAATTTTGTAAAACAAACATGTGTATCCCAGTGGTTTCATAATGAAACCACCAATGTTTTTGCAGAAATATTTTCCGGATATTATAAATGTAATCTTACAAGACTTATAAGATCACTGATAGGCTAAAGACAAATAATATATTACTTTGTTTTCGAAAAAAAGTTGTATTGAATACACCACAACAGATGATAACAATAAAGCGCGCGTAAACTACACGGCATCAGACACACTGCCATACTAAAACACAACTGGCGCTATACACGCTGCTCAGTTGTTGCAATCAGTACTGAATTCCTACGCTAGAGGGTTCCAGCTAAAGGGACATGCTGCTGGTTTCAATCTGAAGCTAGTGGGCTGCTTTGCTAAGCGCTTTGAAAACATGGATTCAGAGCGAAACCACTGGGCCGGAAAGGGATACCTACCATAAGCATACAGACATCTACACTGATGGTTCCAAAATGGATAACGACAGTGGATGCTCTGTAATTACCCATGATAGAAAGCTTCAGTTGAACCTTCATGATCATTATTCCATATTCTCCTGGGAGCTTTTTGCACTTAAGCAAGCTTTTACATACATAATCCAATCTAGTGAGAGTAGATTTCTTTTAATTTCTTATCCATTAAGTTCTCTACAAAGTCTCAGAGACCGATCAACTGACCTTCAACTATTTCAAGATATCCACAGTCTTTATTTCGTTGCTCTAAATAAAAATAAAATTGTTACTTTCATGTGGGCTCCCTTCACACAGCGGCATTAAGGGAAATGAAGAACTGGACAAAGTAGCTAAAGAAGCGAGTCAACTAACAGACTTAGATGAACAACAAACAGTACCTTGAAAGGGTAGAGCCAGACTGAACAATTCAATGCCATAGCCGGGATTTGAACCACGGATCTTCTGGTTTCCGTCCAGCCGCTCTAACCATTTGAGCTACTATGGCCAACGTGCCGACATGACATTAAATTCTCCAACTGACTCGTGTTTCTCCCGGTAAACCACTAAGGAGTTCTCATAAACACATGAGACAACTACCTTAATGACTTACTATGCTATTTAATGCCATTTTGGCACGTTGGCCATAGTAGCTCAAATGGTTAGAGCGGCTGGACGAAAACCAGAAGATTCGTGGTTCAAATCCCGGCTATGGCATTGAATTTTTCAGTCTGGCTCTACCCTTTCATAGTGTGTCCTACACACGGCTAGTGTGAAAGAACAATTAATTTCCATTAATTGTACCTAATAGTGGTCCGAACTATAAAGCCCGGGCCTTAAAGTACTTACAGCATAGTAAGTCGTCATTAAGGTAGTTGTCTCGTGTGTTTATGAGAACTCCTAGTGTTTTACCGGGAAAAACACGAGTCAGTTGAAGAATTTAATGTCATGTTGGCACGTTGGCCATAGTAGCTCAAATGGTTAGAGTGGCTGGAGGGAAACCAGAAGATCCATAGTTCAAATCCCGGCTATGGCATTGAATTTTTCAGTCTGGCTCTACCCTTTCATAGTGCGTCCTACACATGTCTAGTGTGAAAGAACAATTAATTTCCAAACAGTACCTTATCAGGATATTATAAAATACTTCTCCAGAGCAATAAATAGAATATGGAAACAGATCTGGAATCAGTGTCCTCCAGAAAAGTTACAAATGGTAAGGAAAAGGGACATTAGCTGTTCCCCTGTCTACTCTCTTAGAAAGAAGGAGCAGGTCTCCGCCTTGGTCCTCATACCTCCTTAGTAAAGGCCAGCCACCGCAACACCCGCCTCACAGTAAACCATCTCCTCACAGAATGCAAGGACCACGCTTCATCACATCACTGGAGACTTATCCACCATTCTGAACACGCCATCCAACTAAAAAATTCAATACCATGGCCGGGATTTGAACCACGGATCTACTGGTTTCCGTCCAGTTGCTCTGCCTGGTTACAATAACATCAGATGGCATTACAGTGCGGAATCAGTTTCCCAAGTTCTCACGAGATGTCGGATGTTTCCCCACATCCTCCCCACCCTGGTCAGTAACGATTTCCAAAGGAATGACCAGTTGAATGGGTCGGGTGACCTCAGAGCCAGTTGTCCTTAGAATAGCTGTTCTCGCTATGCTGTCTCGGCCCAGGCGAAGGTTCATCACCTGTGCTGATTACCACATATGAATTGGAATATGACCTTCCTGCAACAGCACCACATCACCAATTTGGATTTCAGTTCTTCCGGTGCGTGGCCGGTGAATGGAACGCTCTCAGCTTCAGGAGGCACTCCTTAGTCCATCTCCTCCAGAAGTCGTCTGCAATTTTCTACTTCTGGCGATACAGCTTAGTGAGACTAGTAGCTGGTGGTGTCTGACTAGGGATCGTCGCCAATTTCCCATCGGTGAGGAAATGAGCTGGAGTTATAACTTCATCTCAGTCCCCCATGCTTAGCGGCCTAGGGTTGAGGGCGGCTTCGATGCTCACAAGGTCTCTTCGCTTGTCTCTATCTTTCCCAGAGTTTTCCGTAGACAGCGTTTCACGGATCCTACCATTCGTTCCCACCAACCTCCCCACCAAGGAGGAAAGTGGTAGTTATACCACGAGTGTAAATAGCATCCATACTGAATCTTAGCTCCATCACGACTGGACATTAAAGATCTGAATGTCAGACTTTTGGTCTCAAGCCAGATCAGGGCTAGGCACTCAACTGGCAGTGAAGTGTTTTGTAAGGAAGGATAATATACGGCAAAAGATGAGGTTGGGGTTATATATAAGCCACCTGATGTGTTATTTTATGTGCCTAGAAGCAGCCTCGGGCGTCTGTAGCGCTCTCCAGGATCGATGTTGTATTTATCTAGACCGCGGATGAGGGAGCTGAAGTTGTGGAGAGGTTTTCATAGAAGGAACGTGAAAGGGTATGGATGTAGTCTGTTACTGTGGGGATACGTATGTCTCGTCTGAATCTTAACTCACTTTAATCTCTGTCCCTAGTTACAATAAAATAACATCAGATGGCGTTACAGTGCAGAATCAGTTTCCCAAGTTCTCACTAGATGTCGAAGGTTCCCCCACACTCCGTAAAAATATATCCTATCTTATCCTATACCATTAAATTGTTAAATAGAAGACGAGTTTCAATAAAATTAAACTGAAGTCCAACTGTGAATTTAAGCTTATATATAAACAAACTTAAAACTATACGGAGATTTAATCTTCCTGTATAATACCGAGCTTTGAACCTTTAGCAACTCTTTAGGTTGTATCTTTTCAGCTTTTGGTTGTAGAAGCACGTTTCGTTCCTTGTCAACTTTACATCAAATTATGGTTTTGAATTGTGCATTATTTTAATTAATTCTCTCATTCTGCATAAGTATTCCATGGCTTTTGTGTTAGTGTATTGATCGATGTTTTGTTTTCTCATTTGTTCTGATACACTAAATTGGAACAAAGTGTAATTCCTGGTTCTTTTTATTCTTTTTTTCCGGGGCTGTCCACGTTTGGTGACCTGTTGGGCCGACTCCTTCACCACACCGATCTTCGCCACCGGCTACAACGGAACTACCAAACAAAATTCCCAATGAACGCCAACCGTCTTCGCGGATGGATGCTCACGTGACTGGCTCCATTTTAATTGTTGTGGATATAAAACCTGCTCATGTTTGTAACATCTTTCCTGTATCACTGTAATGTGACGTGCTTCATGCAGTCCAATACTACTGATTGCCAACTACAGCTATCGAGAATACCACGACGGCACAAGTGTACCTACTTGTCTCACTCAAGCTCTTGGTCCACTATCTGTCACCTTCTTTGTAGCCATCATAGTATTGTTTGTCCTATTGCCCCTTTGCATCCTTATCATTTTGTATGCCATCATTGCACGTCACCTCATAGCTGACCCAGGCACTTCTCAAGTCAGAGATTCCGAAACCAGTAATCTTCAACGTGCTCGTAAACAAGTAGTCCTAATGTTAGGCACAGTAGTGTTTACCTTCTTCATATGTCTCCTGCCCTTCAGGGTGTTCACTATATGGATCATTTTCGTTCCTGACGAACAGGTATACAGTCTAGGTATACATTACTATTACAACATCCTGTACTTTTGTCGTACTATGCTGTACCTCAACTCTGCCATCAACCCAATCCTGTACAATCTGATGTCCTCCAAATTCCGCGATGGATTCCTTAGATTGTGTGGTTTTCGACGAGGAAGACACCGGGAAGCGATGTTATTGAGGAGGCATCGTTGGGAATCTGGCAGTTTCGCCAGGAACAGCAGCATCTCCTACCATACCAGGTGCACCTCGCTGTCGTATTCCAGTACGAGGCGCTACAACAGCTACAACATGTCCCACTACGGATCTCAACATCAAAACAACTCCCCAGATTTCTCCTGGAGGAGCGGCTCCAGATATTCCGTAGATTCCAGAACCACAACAACTGCTTTCAAGGACTCGCCTGAGAGGAGCAGTGGAGCAGAAAGCGTTGCTGGAAGATTCTCTGTCTCCCCATCGTCACGAAATTCATCTCTCTGCATGAAGACTCAACAGGATGATTTGGGATCTCCGCCGTCTCCGACAGGATCTGAACGCCGACATTTTCCTCATCAGGAGCACGGAGGCGTCAGTGGTGCTTCTTTTCGAAGATCCGCTATGATGAGATCCTCACTGCTGAATAGTTCCAAAAGAAACAGTCGATTCAATAATAAAAATGGGGACTGCATAAGAGAGGGTTCAGAGGGTAAAAGTTGCATCGATATGCGGCCTGGTCCAGAAAGCTTCGTGTAACAATGTGTACCCCAAACCGACAAAACCAATAGATATTATGCATTATTATGAGATGAAACACAAAGACTAGTCAAATACCCCAAATCTAAATATTCCAAATCCAAGTAGTATTTCAGATTTTTCAGCTAAATCATTTTCATTCTTCATATTTGTGCTTTTTTCTGGAAAAATCATTTCAATGTCAAATGTAAATCAAACTATCAAGATGCCATATTTAAATTTGTGCTTTAACTTCATTAAATATATGTACTAGACATTTGTGTAATCTATGTAGTCATACGGAAGTTACACAAACTTTGAATCCATTTTTCTTTCTTCGCTTCATAAAATGTCATTGTCAACTATGTGTGGTGTATTTACCCACGTTATATTAGTGATACGTTTAAGCTGTGATCATCTTTGCTAAAGATGTTCATATCATCAGTATACAACCGTTCAGTGTTTTCAACATAATCAGCATAATCCGTCATAATAAGAAACAAGATTAATGACATATATTTATTCATAGATGTGATTGTAAATCATACGCTGTAATGTTGATCATATATATCCCTAACCTCTCTATACGATTTGTATACCCCTTTCTTAGTATTTGTGATAAAAGGAAATTGATATTTAAATACTATGGAGATTAAGAGGAACGCTGAGAACCTCTCACTTGTATTTTTAGATAGTCATATTAATCTAAGTATATGCATGTATATGTGTTTTTCTAAATACCCATCGTCTTGAATGGATTGATATCGAATTTTATTTTGCAAATTACCAACACAAAATATTCAAGACAGCCTTTAGAGACCTCCAGCTACGTGTGCATTCACATGATCTTTAAATGGGCTTAATGTTCAGCTACCAATTGTATGTCTATTCTGTCATTAACAAACTATTTTTAAAAACGTCTATTCTTGAGCTCCTACGTGTTATTCTAGATAAATATTTGCAGACATGATCTCATTAAATTTTTCCTTATAGGTATTGTGACTTTGTAGATTCGTAGAATTATAGGCCTTGTTTGATTATTAGATAAGATTTTTATTGCGCATAATCCAAAATTTTACAATTTACAGCTTTAGGCTACATTTATTTGTCTTTACCTTGTTGCTACCTTGACTTACATGACACCCTGGTCTTCTGCTCTGTCAGGTAGCTCTTAACCTTCATGCCTCCTTGTTAATTAATTAGTCCCATTCTTCCCCCTCAACTTCATTTATTATATTCTTTACATTTCTTGTCCATTTTTCTTTTACTTTCTGCAAGAACTCACCAATACCTCTTACCTTCTTTTCCTCCCTGCCCGTTAACATTTTTATAGCTACTATCCTCTTTTCTACTTTCTCCCATTTTTCCTTCCAAAGCTTGTTTCTCCACATTGAAACCTCCTCACATACTATTACATAAAGTTCTATGGTTTCTTGTCCCCCACATAATTCACAAATTCCCTTTTCCCTACCTCTTATCTCTCTTAGAAATATTGTTCCTGTTCTCATCCAAGCTAAGCCTTCTCTCTCTTGCCTATTGCAGTAATCTACATATGCTTCTCGTCCCCAATTTCTTTTTATCTGCTTGTGCAATTGTAATGATTTAATATTTACTAGACTTCCCCATATTTCCTGTCTTTCTATATCTCCTATTCTGCATTTTACCAATTTACCCACCAACTATTTGAGTTCTCTAATCGTTTTTGCTGTCTAATGCATAATTTTATAATTTCCCCTTCTTCTTTGGCCAAACACCTACACCAAAATTTTATTATTCTTTCCATTACTATTCCATTTATTCTTGTCTTTCCTAATTCTACTAAAGCTACTTCCCTAGATGCTGATCTTAGTAGGCCTAGTAGCTCTTTACAGAACCTTTTTTAGTTTTGGTCCACCGTTTTGTTTACCTCTGTGCCCCCCCCCCCCCACCAGATCTCCACTGCATACAACATTTTTGATTCAACTAGTGCTTCATACATTCTTTTTAACCATTTGATTGTCATTTCCAACTCATATTTTCATATTCTTATCCCATTCATTGCCGCCCTTCCTTCTGCTTCAATTTTTCTCCTGTGTGCCCTACACTTTCCATTGTTATTCAACCTCACTCTTAAGTATTCAAATTCACTGGCCACTTCTACCCTTTTGCCATTCAGTGCCCACTTTTCATCTTTTTTTAGTTGAACTCCCTTCTTGAAAGCCATAACTTTCGACTTATTTATGTTTAGTTTTATTCCTCACTCTTCACAGAATTTCTGGATATCATTTATTGCCTTCTGCAGTCCTACTACCGTTATAGATCCTACAATTAAGTCATCCGCATATAGCAGTCCAGGTATTTCTTTGTTTGCTATTACCGTACAGTGCTGATTTCCTTCTTTAACCTTGTCTATTACCTCATCTATAAATGAGTTAAGTAAAATTGGACTCATTTTACATCCTTGTCTTAGGCCTATTTTTGGTTCTGTCATCTCCGTAATTACATTGTTTCCACCTTACACAAAACTTCACCCCTTCATAGATTTTCTCTACTTCTTTTATATATTTTCCACTTATTTCTTTCATCCTCAATTTCCAAGCTAAATTTGTTCTGTTTATCGTATCAAAAGCTTTCTCAAAATCCGCAAAGAGCATATATACCCTTCCTCTCTTCTTCCTGAGGTATTTGTCTATTATAGTCTTTATGATGAACAGGATGAAATTTAAAATTCTCTTTATTTGTGTAGAAAGACGATTTTGCACCCATTATAGGCCTTAAAAGTGACGTTTAAAACAACAGTAGTCTTCAATGTCGACTTGCACACGAAAACTAACAAAAGAATGCACTTTCGGTACACTTCAAATGCCTATTACACAGCTGCACATACACAATTAACAGTTCTCAACTACAGTTTGATTTTCAAAAGAAGATACGTGAAGGTCATGTGTTTTTCCACGTGTGTGCTGACACGATGCTTATCAGATCCCCTTTCTTTATCCTCTGCACACTCGAAACATAAACAAGGGTTCGAGCTATCTCACCTCAACAATAACAGGCACAGTTAATCTGTATTAGCCTACTTTAAAAACAGAAATAAGTTGTTCACACATTCACTCCATTGTAGCGTCTTCACATGGGAGTTCTTTTACTTGCATATGTAACTAAAATTTCATACTTACCGTTATTGTTGCTATGCATCGTAAATTGACATTCCCGCAGAAAGCGGTAAGTATTTCTCCGTAGAAACACATATAGGCGATGCACATTCTAAAATCTAACATTTATCTTCAAATATATTTCTTAATATTTCAGCTTATATCTTAACTACTAAAATTCGTATTTATATAAATACTCGTAGTGCAAAAAATAATGTGCAACACACATAATGGAATCTCGAGAGTTGAAAAAACTCGGTGCTAGCGCCTCGTTTGTTCAAACCTTTCGTCGTTCCGTATACATTAATATCGCAATATATTATTATTAACGAACTTGTTAATTGACATGTTGATATTTACGTCACCCATAAGCCGCAATTTTGACCCATATGAATTCATTTACGTGTAAGCATATCTACTGACATGGGGCTGTCGCTTTCGGATAAAAGGAATAAGCTGTTCATTGATAAGGAGCAAACTCTCGTCTTCCTGTTCACAGAATTCTCTAAGAAAACAGATAAATTCTCTAGCTCGGCTATACAATGTAACAAGCCGGCCTTAAGCTGATCTTTGCCTTGGGCCATGATTCCTCGGTCCACCACTAATCCTACAGCCACTACGTCTTGCTTCCATAAAAACGTATTTTAATTGTGTTTTAACAAAGTAGGATAACAATACACGCGCAACAGAATACTCAACCAAACTTGTTTACCGCATACAAACAGCAATAACTGAGCTGAGGAGTATGTGATTCACCAGTGTAAGCATTCTGGCAACCTATGTTTACGTTACCATAGCAACGACCTTCTTTTCGCGTCTCTTGCCTGCTGACCTTCACGTATCTTATTTTAAAAATCAGACCGTAGCTTATTTATTCCCAATCCATTGTTTCTCGAAAGCTACCGAAGTTTCACGGCCTTTCATGACGGCAAGGGAAGGAAAGGAATAATCCAGAATCACTCTGTCTCTTTCTCTCCCCGCTTCTCTCTCTCCCTCTCCCTCTCTCGCTATCTCTCTCCCTCTCTCAGCGTTCGTCTAGAGTGGGCCGGCAGTAGCAAAACAACGCCAAGCGACAGTATAATAGGCAAGGCTAGGAAGTTCGTACCGACTTCCTTGAGCAGTGTAAGAGCGGCCAGGCATGGCTATACAACGCAGCGCTACTAGCAAGGACAAGGTTCATCATAGAATACAACTCATTACTACAAAACAGGTGTAACTGCATGACACAGAGCTAGGAAGTTGGTACCGATTTCCTTGAGCAGTGTAAGAGCGGCCAGGTATGGCTATACAACGCAGCGCTACTAGCAAGGGCAAGGTTCATCGTAGAATACAACTCATTACTACAAAACAGGTGTACCTGCATGACACAGAGCTAGGAAGTTCATACCGATTTCCTTGAGCAGTGTAAGAGCGGCCAGGTATGGCTATACAACGCAGCGCTACTAGCAAGGGCAAGGTTCATCGTAGAATACAACTCATTACTACAAAACAGGTGTACCTGCATGACACATAGCTAGGAAATTCTTACCGATTTCCTTGAGCAGTGTAAGAGCGGCCAGGCATGGCTATACCACGCAGCGCTACTAGCAAGGGCAAGGTTCATCGTAGAATGCAACTCATTATACAAAACAGGTGTAACTGCATGACACAGAGCTAGGAAGTTCTTACCGATTTCCTTGAGCAGTATAAGAGCGGCCAGGCATGGCTATACCACGCAGCGCTACTAGCAAGGGCAAGGTTCATCATAGAATTCAACTCATTACTACAAAACAGGTGTAACTGCATGACACAGAGCTAGGAAGTTCTTACCGATTTCCTTGAGCAGTGTAAGAGCGGCCAGGCATGGCTATACCACGCAGCGCTACTAGCAAAGGCAAGGTTCATCATAGAATTCAACTCATTACTACAAAACAGGTGTAACTGCATGACACAGAGCTAGGAAGTTCGTACCGATTTCCTTGAGCAGTGTAAGGGCGGCCAGGCATGGCTATACAATGCAGCGCTACTAGCAGGGGCAAGGTTCATTGTAGAATGCAACTCATTACTACAAAACAGTTGTAACTATATGACACAGAGCACGTTGGTAGGAAGGAAGACACTCGAATAACATCTTTGTTGTGCTTCAAAAATGAACAACTAAATTTGCTGTACAACCATTGTATGTTTTCTAGAAATGTACTTGTTCACGTCGTTATTTACTTCATTATTTACATTTACATTTCAGTGGGATACTTCAACAAATATGGAAAAAAGAGAAGCCAGATCGAGAAACTAAATTAGCTGAAATCATTAATGAATTTGCAACAGATTATTAATCAACTAAATCTTGTTTTACGGGACATAGAATGAGTTTTTTTATTTTAAAGGCTTCAGAGGTACTTAATTGATTTTAGTAATACGGTCGCAGATGAGTAAATATGTAGTAAAATTCCTGCTTTGGCATTTTGTCTAGTAAGAATCTTCAGGTGCTTAGGAAATTAATTTTATTATTTGGATATTATTTTACATTCGATCAGGAAATGTTACAATCCGTGTTATAATTCCTTGGGTGGTGCGACAATGTGCCTATTTAAATAAAGGGATCAGCCAGAGATAAACCCGTATGTACTATATAAGAATTTGTATATTTCACATAATGATCTAAATAGATGTGCATTTACGAATGTCGTATGTCATTTTTGTCTCTGGGCAACCGGTTTCAATACCTCTCCGCTGAGTGTTTCTTATCTATGACTTGTTTGGATGGCGAGAGAGGGTCGGTCGCAACCTGTATAGGGAACGGCAAACGGTAAGAACTTCCTAGCCTTGATAATAAGATATTGGTTATACAGTAGGCTTTAAGCGATAATCAAATGTTTTAAATGGCTTTGAACTATCGCTACGTTTGCATGGCCGTGGCAAAACCAATATTTGAAAAAGAAAATTATTTCAAAATTCAAACCAATAAAGAAAATTGTTGTAACCATTTTCCAAATTGCTTCGGTTTTTTTTTTCTTTTTTGTAATTTTACGTCCTCCAACGTTGTCATATCGGACGATGAATGGAATAGGTGAATTTATGCTCAAATGAGTCGAGGGTCCATTTAGCTTAGAGTTACCCGACATTCTTCTTACTGGAAAAGGAAAAAAAACGGTAAAAACCTTATCCAGGTAACTCATCCTGACCGAGATCCCAACTCGGGACCTCTTGAACGTGAGAAAGACATTCTACCACCACGCTACCGAGGCGGGCTTCGATTATCACCAGTGGTTCAATCATGGCTGCATCATTATAATCCTGAAGGAAAACAAGTCAGCTTAGTGTGGAAATCGCCAGTGTCTCCAACACCAAAAAAGGCAAAAGTTGTTCCATCCGCAGGGAAAATGATGGTGATCACATTTCTTTTTATTTTGGGGGGAGGCTTTAATGGAATGATTTACCAGCATGGAGTTCCCCCTCACACCACTGTTACAGCAGCATACTACACGTCAGTATTGGCTACATTGAGGAAGCTCATTGCAAAGAAACGACCAGAGCTTTCTCGGACTGAGTGACGACTTCATCATGATTTACCAACATGCAGTTCCCCCTCACACTACTGTTACAGCAGCATACTACACGTCAGTATTGGCTACACTGAGGAAGCACATTGCAAAGAAACGACCAGAGCTTTCTCGGACTGGGTGACGACTTCATCATGATTTCCCAGCATGCAGTTCCCCCTCACACTACCGTTACAGCAGCATACTACAGGTCAGTATTGGTTACATTGAGGAAGCACATTGCAAAGAAACGACCAGAGCTTTCTCGGACTGAGTGACGACTTCATCATGATTAACCAACATGCAGTTCCCCCTCACACTACTGTTACAGCAGCATACTACACGTCAGTATTGGCTACACTGAGGAACCACATTGCAAAGAAACGACCAGAGCTTTCTCGGACTGGGTGACGACTTCATAATGATTTACCAGCATGCAGTTCCCCCTCACACTACTGTTACAGCAGTATACTACACGTCAGTATTGGGTACACTGAGGAAGCACATTGCAAAGACACGACCAGAGTTTTCTCGGACTGAGTGACGACTTCATAATGATTTACCAACATGCAGTTCCCCCTCACACTACAGTTACAGCAGCATACTACACGTCAGTATTGACTACACTGAGGAAGCTCATTGCAAAGAAACGACCAGAGCTTTCTCGGACTGAGTGACGACTTCATCATGATTTACCAACATGCAGTTCCCCCTCACACTACTGTTACAGCAGTATACTACACGTCAGTATTGACTACACTGAGGAAGCTCATTGCAAAGGAACGACCAGAGCTTTCTCGGACTGGGTGACGACTTCATAATGATTTACCAGCATGCAGTTCCCCCTCACACTACTGTTACAGCAGCATACTACACGTCAGTGTTGGCTACACTGAGGAAGTACATTGCAAAGAAACGACCAGAGCTTTCTCGGACTGAGTGACGACTTCATCATGATTTACCAACATGCAGTTCCCCCTCACAGTACTGTTACAGCAACATACTACACGTCAGTATTGGCTACACTGAGGAAGTACATTGCAAAGAAACGACCACGGCTTTCTCGGACTGAGTGACGACTTCATAATGATTTACCAGCATGCAGTTCCCCCTCACACCACTGTTACAGCAGCATACTACACGTCAGTATTGACTACATTGAGGAAGCTCATTGCAAAGAAACGACCAGAGCTTTCTCGGACTGAGTGACGACTTCATAATGATTTCCCAGCATGCAGTTCCCCCTCACACTACTGTTACAGCAGCATACTACACGTCAGTATTGGCTACACTGAGGAAGCACATTGCAAAGAAACGACCAGAGCTTTCTCTGACTGAGTGACGACTTCATAATGATTTCCCAGCATGCAGTTCCCCCTCACACTACTGTTACAGCAGCATACTACACGTCAGTATTGGCTACACTGAGGAAGCACATTGCAAAGAAACGACCAGAGCTTTCTCTGACTGAGTGACGACTTCATAATGATTTCCCAGCATGCAGTTCCCCCTCACACTACTGTTACAGCAGTATACTACACGTCAGTATTGGGTACACTGAGGAAGCACATTGCAAAGACACGACCAGAGTTTTCTCGGACTGAGTGACGACTTCATAATGATTTACCAACATGCAGTTCCCCCTCACACTACAGTTACAGCAGCATACTACACGTCAGTATTGACTACACTGAGGAAGCTCATTGCAAAGAAACGACCAGAGCTTTCTCGGACTGAGTGACGACTTCATCATGATTTACCAACATGCAGTTCCCCCTCACACTACTGTTACAGCAGTATACTACACGTCAGTATTGACTACACTGAGGAAGCTCATTGCAAAGGAACGACCAGAGCTTTCTCGGACTGGGTGACGACTTCATAATGATTTACCAGCATGCAGTTCCCCCTCACACTACTGTTACAGCAGCATACTACACGTCAGTGTTGGCTACACTGAGGAAGTACATTGCAAAGAAACGACCAGAGCTTTCTCGGACTGAGTGACGACTTCATCATGATTTACCAACATGCAGTTCCCCCTCACAGTACTGTTACAGCAACATACTACACGTCAGTATTGGCTACACTGAGGAAGTACATTGCAAAGAAACGACCACGGCTTTCTCGGACTGAGTGACGACTTCATAATGATTTACCAGCATGCAGTTCCCCCTCACACCACTGTTACAGCAGCATACTACACGTCAGTATTGACTACATTGAGGAAGCTCATTGCAAAGAAACGACCAGAGCTTTCTCGGACTGAGTGACGACTTCATAATGATTTCCCAGCATGCAGTTCCCCCTCACACTACTGTTACAGCAGCATACTACACGTCAGTATTGGCTACACTGAGGAAGCACATTGCAAAGAAACGACCAGAGCTTTCTCTGACTGAGTGACGACTTCATAATGATTTCCCAGCATGCAGTTCCCCCTCACACTACTGTTACAGCAGCATACTACACGTTAGTATTGGCTACACTGAGGAAGCACATTGCAAAGAAACGACCAGAGCTTTCTCTGACTGAGTGACGACTTCATAATGATTTCCCAGCATGCAGTTCCCCTTCACACTACTGTTACAGCAGCATACTACACGTCAGTATTGGCTACACTGAGGAAGCACATTGCAAAGAAACGACCAGAGCTTTCTCGGACTGGTTGGCGACTTCATCATGACAATGAACAGCCTCACGTCGCAAATCAAGTCATGCAGTTTCTGGCTCGATTCAACATTACCTGTGTTCACATCCACTTTATAGCCCCGATCTTGTACCCTGTGACGCCTTTTACTCCCATCACTAAAGGCAAAGCTTAGGTGTATTTGATTTGAGAACTCTGAAGCAGTGCTCAAGGAAAGTGAGGCGACTCTCAAGGACCTGACAAAGAATGGTCTGCAGCAGGTGTTCAAGGAATAGCAGAGACACTATAAAAAGTGCATTGAAGTAGGAGAGGACTTTGAAAAAGATCATGTAAACATTGAGTTGCAGTTATAAACATCTGTGAAAAAATAAATCAGTCTCAGTCTTTGTTGAGCAGCCCTGGTATATATTTTAAAGGGACTAGTTTAGCAAATTCATCAATTGCAGCTTCAGCCGTGTCATTTATTACTGCTGTCGTTACTGCCGCTCTGTGAAGGATTGTTTTTGTTTCATTACCTCTGAAATAAAACAAATTTATTGGCAAAATAAATTAATGACCCCTCTATCACGTCATTAACACGTGCGATAGCACGACGTTTTGAGATTTTTTAAGAACCCAATAAATGTTTTCTGAAAATTCCCTTGGGTAATGCGTGAACAGACTTAACTGCAAAACAAATAACTATGTAGAAATTAATTGTTCTTTCACACTGGCCGTGTGTAGGCTAAAGTATGGAAAGATAGAGTCAGCATGTAAAATTCAATGCCATAGACGGGGTTTGAACCACGAGTCTTCTGGTCTCCTTCCAGCCGCTCTAACCATTGAGCTACTATGGCCAACGTGCCAACATGACATTAAATTCTCCAACTGACTCGTATTTTCCCGTTAAACCACTAGCAGTTCTCATGAATACACGAGACAACTACCTTAATGGTGACTTACTAAGCTGTAAGTACTTTAAGGCCCGGGCTTTATAGTTCGGACCACTATTGGGTACAATTAGTGGAAATTAATTGTTCTTTCACACTAGCCGTGTGTAGGAAGCACTATTGAAAAGTAGAGCCAGACTGAAAATTTCAATGCCATAGCCGGGATTTTAACCACGGTCCTCTTGGTCTCCGTCCAGCCGCTCTAACCATTGAGCTACTATGGCCAACGTGCCAACATGACATTAAATTCTCCAACTGACTCGTGTTTTTTCCCGGTAAACCACTAGGAGTTCTAATAAACACATGAGACAACTACCTTAATGGCGACTTACTATGCTGTAAGTACTTAAAGGCCCGGGCTTTATAGTTAATCACTATTTGGTCAATTAATGTAAATTAATTGTTCTTTTACACTAGTCGCGTTTAGGAAGCACTATGAAAGAGTAGAGCCAGACTGAAAAATTCAATGCCATAGCCGGGATTTCAACCACGGATCTTCTGGTCTCCGTCCAGGCGCCCTAACCCTGAGCTATTATGGCCAACGTGCCAACATGACATTAAATTCTCCAACTGACTCGTGTTTCTCCCGGTAAACCACTAGGAGTTCTCATAAACACATGAGACAACTACCTTAATGGCGACTTACTATGCTGTAAGTACTTAAAGGCCCGGGCTTTATAGTTAATCACTATTTGGTCAATTAATGTAAATTAATTGTTCTTTTACACTAGTCGCGTTTAGGAAGCACTATGAAAGAGTAGAGCCAGACTGAAAAATTCAATGCCATAGCCGGGATTTCAACCACGGATCTTCTGGTCTCCGTCCAGGCGCCCTAACCCTGAGCTATTATGGCCAACGTGCCAACATGACATTAAATTCTCCAACTGACTCGTGTTTCTCCCGGTAAACCACTAGGAGTTCTCATAAACACATGAGACAACCACCTTAATGGCGACTTACTATGCTGTAAGTACTTTAAGGTCGGGCTTTATAGTTCGGACCACTATTAGGTACAATTAATGGAAATTAATTGTTCTTTCACACTAGCCGTGTGTAGGACGCACTATGAAAGAGTAGAGTCAGACTGAAAAATTCAATGTCATAGCCGGGATTTGAACCACGGATTTTCTTCTTTTATTTTATTTTATTCTTTTTGCTACTTCATTCTTTGTATAATTGTCTTAAGTGATCATTTTAAATATCTCTAAGGAAAGAAAGGCTATTGAACAAGTGTATCGTAATATTTTTTTTTATAATGTTATATATATATATATATATATATATATATATATGTTATTTTAAATTTTCTGACCTCCGTCCAGCCACTTTAACCCATTGAGCTACTATGGCCAACGTGTCAACATGATATTAAATTCTCCAAATGTTAGAGAACGTTAGAGCGGCTGGACAGAGACCAGAAGATCCGTGGTTCAAATCCAGGCTAGGGCATTAAATTTTTCAGTCTGGCTCTACTGTTTCATAATGCGTCCTACACACGGCTAGTGTGAAAGAACAAATAATTTCCAATATACACAATGATAATGACAAAACTTCGGTGTAGATACATTGTTGCTAAATCAAATGTCACCAATTTTAATTCCAGCCGCTAGCTGAGTTGCTGAAACTGGGCACAGATTAGCTCAGTGGTGCGGTAGTAGCATGTCTACGTCACATTCAAGCGGCTCCAAGTAGGAATTGAGGTTGGAGTGCATTACATAGATAAGGCTTTTACGGGGTTTTCCTTTATCCTGAAGGATGAATACCTGGCAACCCCAGGCACATTTGAGGGTCATTTCACGCACTTCATTGATCGTATGGCCTAACCGGCTAATGACGTCAAACGTTCAAAAAGAGGTCATCTAAAATAAAAGTGTAGCGAGTACAAATTTGCCTTTGAAATTTGATACAACATTGTGGTTTATTTTCAAATCAGTTCAGTGTTTCATGCCTTTCAGACCTACTTCTTCCTATAAATTTTGAACATATTATTTTTTAGATTCTCCGCAATATAAAGAACATAAAGATTAAAAATGTTCAGTTTTTTTTTTTTTTTAATGTACGTCCTCCAACGTTAAGTCATATCGGACGATAAATGGAATGGATGAAATGATGCTCAAATGAGTCCGGGGTCCATGGAACGCAGAGTTACCCGACATTCGTCTTTACAGGATAGTGGAACACCCCGGAAAAATCCTTATCCAGGTAACTCACCCTGACCGAGATTCGAACTCGGGACCTCTTGAACGTGAAATGTGTAGTGTTTAACGCCCCCTTTTACTACATACGGCACCGCAGGCGGTGACACTGATGATACATGAGATGGAGATGGCGCACCGGTGAAATGAGATGGCGGGGGAAACCGGAGGCCCCGGAGAAACCCCACCCCAGCGCCGTGTTGTCCATCACAAATCTCACTTTGCGGTCGCCTGGGATCGAACCCGGGCCGCCTTGTCTTGAACGTGAGGCAGACATGCTACCACCTACGCTACTGAGGCGGGCACAAATTTTTAATACATGGCTCATATGTAAATAAAAATCACACATTAAACATCAAAATTTTGAACCTTCCATTTATACCCCGCCTTTGACTGCATATGGTCATATCGGCGGCCGTTCTCCTTTGGAACATACCGAAGATGTTAACTCGTTATCTTTGGTTTTTAATCATTAGATCACGAAAACATTCACACTCCCATTCATACTTCCAGACTCTGGGGAAAATGGGGAGTTATCCTGATCGGAGAAAAATCCCCACCCCCACCGCCGGGAATCGAACCCGGGACCCCTAGCACTGCAGGCAGGCGCTCTGCCAACTGAGCTACGGGGCCAGCCAATGACGTCATTTGTGTTGGAAATTAATTGATCTTTCACACTGACCGTGTGTAGGCTAAACTGTGGAAACGTAGAGTTAGACTGAAAAAATTCAATGCCATAGCCGGGATTTGAACCACGGATCTTCTAGTCTCCGTCCAGTCGCTCTAAGCATTGAGCTACTATGGTCAACGTGCCGATATGAAACTAAATTCTCCAACTGACTCGTATTTCTCCCGGTATGAGAACTCCTAAATGGTTTACCGGGAAAAAAAAAGTCAGTTGGAGAGTTTCAAGTCAAATAGGCACGATGGCCATAGTAGCTTAATGGTTAGAGCGGCTAGATGGAGACCAGAGGATCCGTGGTTCAAATCCCGGCTATGAAATTGAATTTTTCAGTCTGACTCTACGTTTCCACGTCGTTTGTATTGTCAAGATAATCTGTAAGGGTGACTCCACGACAGTCAAAGAAAACTGAAAGCATGACCTTCCCAGATGACTTTTGTCCTTTGCCTTTTGGGAGAGGGGGGGGGGGAATTGGCATGTTTCCACTCCATGGTCATGGTTTCTGTCTCTAGATCATACTGATAGATCTAGGATTCATCCATGGTTTAAGGCGATCAAAAAATGTCATCTTCACTCTGTCCCAACAGCATCAATATCTGTCTCGAAAAGTTTTTCCAGTCTTGTTATGTTCCTTCTTAATTTCTGCGTTAATAAGTCGTTCAACGTCAGTTTCAAAATATTATTAAAATTAGTTATTTTACTTATATCAGTTATATTATTTCTGCTTTCAACTTAATTTGAGCCCACATTAACTCAATTGGGTTGTTCTGACAGTAGTAAGGGGGGGAGAGAATTTGGATCGCGTCTCATTGATCCAGCTGATACACTTTTTCATGAAAGAGTAAGTGAATATTACTGCTCTGAACTCTCTAATCTCTGTTTCATATAACCTTGCCCCGCTGACATATATCACTTCGCGTGCAACTACCTTCCCCCTCACTCTAATTGGGTAATGCTTTCGTGCCATAGGAGGTGCCTTCCCGTCACATTTAAACCTGCAGTAAACGTCATAATAATTGCCAGGAAGATAGATAAAATCATACAAATAAGAATATAAAGGCATGCAGCAATAATGAAGTTTATAATGAAACTCAGCAAGTTGAAACTGAATGAATGAGCAATGATACTGAAACAAGTTTATAATGAAAGGTCTTTGGCCTTTTCCAATAGGATTTTTTAAAAAAGCACACACACCTTGCAAAAATGCTTGTCTTTCAGTCTCAAAAGTCGTGTCACGCCATACTTGTCGTGTGTTCTTCATTCACCCAAGTCTCGTCAAGGTAGTATATTTTGCGATTTGTATCTCGGTACAGTCTGATTGTCCTTAAATAACGTCTTCGCCACAGAGCAATATCGCCCCTGGAGTGGTAAGTTTTCCTGTTGTCTCAATTTCACGTCGCAATATTCCTACACCTGTAAGTTCAGGGCACAGCTGTTCGACTTCTCTCACTGACGGATTCTTCTCTGTGAGTGCATTAAACACATGCACCACAATTCTTTTTTCGCCGCTTTGTAAAGGTTTTCCTTTGCGATGCTTCAGCAAAAAACTGGCGGTAGACTCTGCCATTATACATATAATAAGTACACGCGCAATAAACGATCAATAAAATAATTTAGCTCTCGCACTCGGCATAGCACACCTTCGAATGGCGATATATGACTAATCCATTTCAAAACAAGGTCAGTGATAAAAGTCATATAAACAAATATGTCATCACTACCGCTAAATCACGTACTATCCTGCCATGTGCTTGAGAGCAAAGGAACCTCCTCTTTACTTCGTTTAAGAATTAACATGCATTTAAGATAAATGGACTCTGTTGAGTAATATATTTCATTAAAACAGTCACGAAAATATAAATTTGACAATTCTCTTCCAACATATAAAGATATATCACCAAACTGTTTTACTGCACAACAGTCTGCACCACAACAGCAGCCAATGAGATGTGATAAGGTCACGTGACCGTTAAGAGATACGGGGCAAGCTTATGTGAAACAAGAATTAGAGTAAATAGAGATTACGAACCATTCATAAACAAAGATTAATGTGACTAGACACGTTCTGCCATACTAGCAGGAAGTGTATTGTTTCCTCTCATCGAATTTAACAAACACCTTGACCTAACCAAAGTACTTATTTCTTTTATCACGTCATGTCAAATGTTTACGTTTCAGTTCTGAGTGATTTTAAATATACGGTCACGCATACATGCCAACCAATAATGATATTCATTACAGTGCTTACGTCGCAATGCATTGTTATAATATAATGGTATTCACATTATTTATTTGTATTAGGAAAACTATTTGAGTTAAAAATATGGGGTTTTCATGGTTATGTTAGATACATTACTTTCTCCTTCCCCGTGGATCAGTTTTTACAAAACCTGAATTCTTGTCGTAGCATGAATAGTATTTATTTGACTTTGATTAGTTTGGCGCTTGATACAGACCACATAGGGGGAATGCAGTACAACACCGCAGTACTCCGATTGGTTGCTACCCTAGTAGGGCTCAAGGACAAACATCGTCCCATTTGAAACCCATAATAGTCCTAGTCGCCCGCGATTACCTTATATATTTCGTAATTGGGAGATCTTAATTTCGAACCCCGGCGGATAGAGGGTTTACTCGTAGTTTTCCACAGCTTTACGCCTACCTTCCTGTATCTAACCTTCCCTTCACTGTTCATCCATTTCATGTTATAGGTCCACACGGCTGTGGTCGGTTGGTTGTGGTTGAGGGGTGGATGTTCGCTCCAAAAGTATTGGTGTAGGTTCCAACCAAGGGAATGCTGGGGGTTAGGTGCCTGTGGATGTACTCGAATGGCTAGAATTAATTCGAAAGGAAACACCTAGGGACCCTATTTATGCTTACACTCGCACTTCTAGTCTCTCTCATCATCCCTCCCTCATCAAGATTCGTGACAGAAACAGAAACAACCGAAGGTCTACGTACACCAGCTGGCACCCTTTTGGAGTAGAGAGATCCTATGCTACATATTCACGCACACACAAAAACATGCACTATAGAAAGCCAAAAGAGATTAAATTTGTTTAAAAAAAAGGACCAAAAAGGCCCATATCGATGCAATATTTCCAAAGTGGTGTCAATCGTTGAACAAATGCCATCTTATGTAAATTCACCATCTGCTATATATTGTATATTTGTGTGTATAAGTGTATCTATATGTTTATATATGTATTCACACATCTTGACGTAAATTAGTGTACCTTACTAAACAAAAATAAGCATTGTTTTCTTATGTGAACTTGTATTAGACAGAGTGTCTCAATGTTTTGCACTTATTCGATTAAATTGAAAGATAGGCTAGACAATTCAGCAGAAAAACAAAACGTCAAAAAGCTGTGCCTTTCTTCACAGAAAAATAAACATTTTAATGGTCTAATGACAAATGTTAGAAGTGTAGTAAGGTACGATATAATGATTGTTATAATCTTAAGAAGAATACCTCAGCTACGAACTGATCTAAAAGTAAAATGAGATACAGGGTATAATGGTGATGTAGAGTGTAAGGATTGCACTTGTTGAAATTAAATAAAATATTTTCTCTAGTCTTAAACGTAAGTATAACAATACAGTAAATGTTTAAGTAACTTAAAAAGTGTATACGTAACTACATATAATTGTTAAATATGTATAAGTAACTATTAACTAATTATAAATAATTGTTAAGTAATTACCTTCTTGAAATTGCTTTGACTGATTGGATTTGAAACGCAATTTAGGATAAGTGTAAAATTACTTTGAAACTTGTGTCATATGTTTGCAAAAAGGGAAAATATCTATCTGTACGTACATTCTATTACGATTGTTAGGGGTATACATACACTTACATGCGTTTACTTCGGCATTGTAACTGATTTTCCTCCTCATCTAAGTTTTTCTCACAAACCAACCATACAGTTCACTACCTGTTTATTTTTGTATTGTCCTAACTACGCCGTGAAATGAATGTCAGTATAGACGTCCCTTTGCTTGCACTGTTGCACACCTCATTGCATGACTTGCTAGGCTAAGCTTCGTCTGGTTTAACTTGAAGCATGACCTACTTAGCACTACCCCTCCCTTTGATAAAGGAGGGGTGACAAATTTCGTAAACATACTCTCACTGCTATCCTCGACTGCATATGAACGCTGGTCAATGCTCGAGCGGAGCGCTGTTGGCAAACGTAGCACGTGTACCTGCAGAGGTTCTGTGTACATAAGAGCAGTTTTACCCGCCAGCAAAGATTTTGGCTATTCTTCCCGTAATTAAACAAATATTAAATATTCCTAAAACATTAATATCTTATCTTGTCACGCGTCACAGCAGAGGAAGAGCAAGCATGGCTTCCAATCCAGTAACTCGCTTTCCGACTTCATGGATCTTTCCCGGAGATTGATACACAGGTACAGATGTAATTTTTTATCTTGAAAAGTGCAGAGCGATGCGCAGTGGTATCTGGACTAGTCCACCTCAAACGGTTGCAACTGGAGGGGAGGGCAGGCCAGTTGCGTACCAGCTGCGAGCAAATAAACACGTGCAGAGCTACTCGGTAACACTACAGCTTGTTTCAAAATGTGCTTGTCTCCTGGTTCCAAGAGAGCATTTATAAATGAAGCCTCCTAGCAGCACATTAGGAAATAAAGTGCTACATTTAAAAACACGAGAAGTAATAACCAATATCCACAGATTTATAAAAAAGGAACAATGGTCTGGTTCAGCTATAAAAATCTGGGGAAGGGTATCTGAGGCAACAGTTGTGTCTGAAAGCAGTTTAGGAGAGTTATTAAGGAAAAAAAAGCCATTGGTGCTAGTGCAACAACGTCCTTCTCTATGCCTAGTAAACAAAAATTAAGAACATGCACAAAATCTAATTTGGATGTTTTAATTCAGAAGTAGTTAGGCGAACTATGAATAATTTTTAAAGCACAGAAAAACAAATACCAACTTTGAAGAAAGTGCTTATGAAGCTAAAAATTCTACTGACTTCCAAGGTAGTGTCTGAACATTAAGAAGAGGTCTTTTGACGTTAGAATTTATATGAAAAAAAACACTAAGCGTGACAGACATATTTTAATCGAACATCGCACCATACGTGCAAAAAGGTTTAAGTATTTACGAAATATTCAGAGATATCGCAGTGAAGTTTGTATAGTTTATATGGATGAAACATATAAATGCAGCACATACTATACCTGGTTGTTTATCATGCCTACTGGAGGAGAACAGGGTTTTGTTCCAAATGCCTATGTACTATTTAAGATCCAACAAAAGCGTGGAGATTACTACCATAGCAAGAATTACAACTTAGTTTATAAGAGCTGCAAAACTGGCTTCGAGAATGAAATTTGTTTTTAGAAAACTTATGCACCGCCCTCCCCTCTCGTAATCTTACGCGTGTGACGCATTGTGGCCATAGGTGCACTATCCCCACCACAGTTGTTACTCATCCCTACCACGCAGGATTCCTGTCAAGATAAAATAATACATCTGTACGCTTCGTTTTTCTAAAGATGAAGCTGCTTCACTACAAACTTGTGACTGTGTGTACACTACTTACACCAAGTACCTGTGTACAAGGTTACACAGTTAATTTCTGGGATTTTGAAAAATCTACAGTTGCCCTATATCCTGCGTTGGAGAGCTTTCGTAAACACGTGTTCATATTAAATATAATTGTTCCGCGCCCGCCTCGGTAGCATGGTGGTAGCATGTCTGCCTCACGTTCAAGGGGACCCGAGTTCGAAACTCTGTTAGGGTGAGTTACCTGGATAAGATTTTTTCCGGTGTTTTCCCTTATCATGATAGACGAATGTCGGGTAACTCTAAGCTCCATGGACCCCGGATTCATTTGAGCATCATTTCATCAATTTCAACCATCGTCCGATAAGACTTAACGTTCGACGACGTAAATTACAAATAATAATAATAATAATAATAATAATAATAATAATAATAATAATAATAATAATAATAATAATAATAATAATAATAATATAATTGTTCTGCCCTGAGAATGAATCACTTCACGTTTGTTGATCCAGCCCGCCTCGGTAGCGTGGTGGTAGCGTGTCCGCCTCACATTCAAGAGGTCCCGAGTTCGAATCTCGGTCAGGGCGAGTTACATAGATAAGGTTTTTCTGGGGGTTTCTCTCATCCTAAAAGACGAATGTTGGGTGACTCTAAGCGCTATGGACCCTGGCCTCATTTGAGCATCATTTCACCCATTGCATTCATCGCCCGATATGACTTAAGACTGCAGGACGTAAATATTGTTGATCCAAAAATCACTTGTCCCAGTTTTGAGGGATATTTTCACGCATTCGGATCACAAACACTGGAGAAAATATATGTGTATAATAATAGTTTAATGTAATATTAACAATATTTCAGCTCGAGTTCAACATACGACTTAACGATGTCATTCACTTTAGCAAAACAACACCTCTACTCTAAAAACGAACTAAAAATTAACTCTGTTTCAAACTCCGTGATTCTGTTTTAATAGTAGGTGCATTATTGATTTATGTTTGAGATATTGTGACGAAATATTGTTGTTATTTTTCAGGCTTATCTGTATTGAATGAATGGATGTTGAGTAGCCATAACCATGTGAAGACAAAGCGTGCATCGCTCGTGTTCTAAGTATCGTAGAGACAGCATTTTTGTACGGTCATGATCATAAAATAAAATTCTTTCTTATTACAAGATTGGCATCTGTCATTGTTCAAAAATTTATCCACGCGTAATTAATTAATTAGATGTTCTCAGTTCAGGTGCATGAGATGTGTGTACCACATTCGGCAGCACTGCTAGGCGGGGCAAGCTTCATTATTCCTTTAACTTTAGAGAAGATTATAGTCGCTCAAACCAATGCAAGGCTTGCATATTTACAAACATATAGTGACAATGAAAGATGGTAAAAAATTAGTTTTGATTACAGCTCCATGGCCTTCTTCAGTTCCTGAAAGCTTTAACCTAATTTCTTTGACACGGCTGATCACCTATGAAACTTTAATGAATAACACTCGCCCTGAATGCTTTAAATCTTATAAAATTGGTGCTGTACGACATAATTAAGAAAAACAAATATAAGGTCAAACGGATCCAATGGACTCCATAGCTGAATTAAATGGACAAACCTTACCTCCGTGGCCGCGCCGTGGCTCAGTGATTAGACCGCTTGGCTCTCCCCAAGGCGGCCCGGGTTCGATCCCAGGCGACCGCAAAGTGAGATTTGTGGTGGACAACACGGCGCTGGGGCGGATTTTCTCCGGGACCTTCGGTGTCCCCCGCCATCTCATTCCACCGGTGCTCCATCTTCATCTCATGCATCATCAGTGTCGCGGTGCCGTATGTAGTAAAAGCAGGCGTTAAACCCCACACATTTCATTTCATTTCTTACCTCCGTATAATTATGATATGGAGTTAATCTGGGCAAAAATCAAAGCAGATGTGACGAAGCCTATTATGACATTCAAAGAACGGGATGTGCTAGATCTTCCACACTAAAAGTTACTCTAGAAAATTGGAAGGCTGCCTGTGAACATGTGAAGGAGCTAAAAGAAATGTACTGGGAAAATGACGGATTAGTTGATGATATGTTTGACAATTTCATCGTAAATTTAGAAGAAAGTGACTCCTAATCGGACGATTTCTTTAAACATTGCATCCGATGACAATGGAGCTGAGGTTTCCTGGGACCCTCCCTAATTGACGGTATATTTTGCGATCCATATAAACCTGAACCATTTCAACTGAACAGCACGTCAACATAGCGCAATATGCTAACAACGTGCTGCTATTTTCCACAAACAGACACCCACGCAGAACCTTCAACCCCATTCAACGATATTTAAACCTCCTCCAGGATTGGTGCGCGCTTTGGCGATTGTCCATTAACACTGAGAAAAGCCAAGCGATACTGTTCACCAAGCGCCGCTTTCCCGCCAAATTCCCCACATTCAGCTACTTTGGGCAAGGGATTAAGTGGGAGAATTCAATCAAATACTTGGGAGTCAAGCTGGACAAGGGCCTAACTTTTCGGGAACACATCCGGGAGCAGGCGCATCGCTCGTGTGGTGCCGTGGCATCACTATACCCTGTGCTTAGGTCTGCGATGTCTGTTTCCCTAAAGTTGCGCCTACTTATGGCTCTGGTCCTCGCTGTCATGCACTATGCGTGCGAAGTCTGGGGTATGGCCGCAGGCTCAAACCTGGTACTGCTCCAACGTGGACAGAATAAATGTCTTCGGATTATTTATTCTGTATGCACAAGGTTCCCCGTGAGACTACTTCACGAGGCTTCATCCCTCCGCTATGTGGAGGATGAAATTAGACGCCGGGCTATCAAATTCTTCGAGAGTTTGCCTCACCATCAGAGCGCCCTAGTCAGATCCCTTGAGGACTATGTTTCTCCTGAGCGTCGCATAAAGCGATACCGGTTACCCCGCATGTCTTGCGTCATTACCGGTAACCACATGATCCTCATTCCAGCCTTAACTAAATTACAACTATCCAATATTTAATCTGGAGCACTCAAAATTCTACTTATCTTCTTCCAAGTTTATTAACTAATCCACCAGCGGTGCACGCTGACTGCAGCACGCGGTTCACCATTCTTCGAGGAGCAACAAGCTACCCCCCTTTCTCTACACCCACTTAATTTTCACACGTCATCCTACAACATCCACATCCTGCCACTACATGGTAAAGCTCTTTCCAGAGCAGGTACACGATTTGACCACCCTTCGGGCTGTTCCAAACAGCCTGCCAGCCTGCAATGAATGAATAGGCCTTAACTTTTGAGCCAAATATCTTGGCGTCCATCTTGATCGTCGGCTGATATGGAGTATACCTATCAAAAGCAAACTAAGTCAAACCTGTGCTCGTCTTCACAATTTGAATCCCATCCTCAACCGCAAATCCTCTTTACGAGTCGAATGTACGCTGCTACTATACAAGAGTATTATACGACCACTTCTTCTATATGCCAGTCCTGTATGGGGATGTGCTTCACCTACTCATATTTACCAACTCCAGGTGTTTCAAAACAGGATATTACGATTGTCTGTGAACGCCCCGTGGTACATCCGGAATGCACAGCTGCATAGAGAATTGGACATAGTCAGCATTAATGAGTACATCTCTACAACGACAAGCAGATTCTTTGCTCACCTTCCTTATGTATCAGGTGCTTTATTCTTCCAACTGGGACCTCGCCTTGATGCTGCACCAATACTGAAGGCATGCTTGCCACATGGCATTTTATTTCTATGATATTTATTTATTCTGTAATGAAGAATTTATTTAATTTATACTCACACTAATCAGACCAGTTTGCTTGAGGACTCCAATATAAGTATGCTCTTTTCCTGTGTACTTTAATTTTATGATGTATATTATGTATATAGCTCCACAATTTGTATAGCACCAACTGTGCTCAGCAATTGAAATAAAAGTTCAACAAAAAAACTTTTGAACCAATAATAGGACACACGTGCAACTTTGGGATAGTATAATATACAATTGGTAGATTACATTACACTATTTACACCTGAGAGAAAATGTTGTAAGTGTCCTCCACCAGCATCTATACAAGTTTGCATACGTCTCAACATATTCTCTGAAGTTTTACGAAGATGATATCGAATTGAGAGAAGGTTATTTCCAGCAAGATGGAGCAACGTACCATACATCTGTCACCATGGAACTTGTAATCAGTTTCTTTCATAATCGAATAATTTCAAAAGGTCTGTGGCCCCCAGATCCCCTGACCTAACCCCACCGGATTTTTCATGTGGAGGTCTCTAAATAATAGAGCGTACAAGAATAGGCCACGGACAATTGATGTTCTCAATGAATCCATTCGAACCGAAATATGTAACATGGGTGAGGATACTCTCCGTAGACCCAGCAGAAAAGCAAAGCTCACAGCAGCTACGGCAAGAAAGAGACTTGGCTGGCTAGCTCACAGCAACCAGTTGTTTGCGTAGAAACACTACTGCGAAGATTTCCAACCAGCCATAAGGACCGGACGCCTGGCGGCGACTTGACCTTACTAAATGTACGACTCATCAACGATACAAAACTGTTTTGGTTTCTCAATAATAATGTTTAAAATTAAAGAATAATACGAAACAAAGTGAGTATATACAATATATATGACACATAAACTTGAGTCAATACTTTGTATACATTCCTTTGTTGGAAATTAACATTTCTATTCGGTTAGGCACGTCCTCAACCAATGTTTTACACTTATTTGTAATATCTGCATCATGATGCCAGATATTTATAAGTGTCTCGGTAAGTTGGCTTTTAGTTTCATATGGGTTTTCTTAATCTTCTTCTTCACAGTGGATCATAAATTCTCGATTGGGAGAATAAGCACTGAAAGATCTAAATCATGTAAATATTGTATTATTTTCTTGGCTCTGTGACACGGTGCACCATCATGCATAAAGATACATGAATAATTTCCGAACCAATCCGTTATCTGGGGTAGAAGTCGAGTTTGAAGAACTCCTAGGTATTGATCTTGCTTCATGACACCCTCAACAATGTATAAGCTTCCAGTACCATAGACAGACATAATACTCCAGAGCATCACCTTTGTAGGGTGTTTCACAATTGGTTGCACACACTGAGGATGAAACTCTTCTTCAGTTGTCTTCCGGACATACTGACAGCTTTCGTCAGTAATTTAAAACATAGATTCATCACTACAGCACACCTCAAAAGAGAAATCCATAATAATTGCAGCTACTGTTCAACAATGTACTTAATATGTTATCCGAAATAATACCTTAGTATAGTATATGAAGTTTATACATAATTGAATTCGGTTATTTAATTAAATTATCTTTGTGAGAAAGAGTAACATTGTGTAGCAATTTAAGTACCTTTTTCCAGTCATCAGAAGACCAATGTTTGAGTCCCTTTACCCAGTCAAGCCTGTTTTTTGCCATATCTGGTGTCAGTTTTGCTTTTCTGCTCGACCTTCGAGCCTTCAACCGCCATTGAACAGGGTTCTCCTGATAGTTCTTGCTGATACTTCTAAGCCTTTAGCTACTAAAGTATTCCTCAAGTCTACTAGTGGCTTTTCGGTTTCTGCGTACTTCAGCCATAACTTTTCATACAGCTCTAGGGCTCCACTTGCTTTTTCTACTGCATTTCCCACTTCAATGTGCTTCAAATATCTTATGGTTTTCGTCCATTTTTAACTCTTCTTACAGACTTTTGTAATATTTTGAGTCTCTGTGCTATTTCATTTTGTGTATACCGTCCTTCTGCTATTAGTGACCTTGTAATACCATTTTTTTCTAGGTGATAAATCACTTTTCTTCCCCATAACCTAAAATTTACTTTAAAATTAAATCTGGCAGGTTTTCTAGTCTTCCCCTGCATATACAGAACTGAAAAATTCTTTAGTGTAATACAGAGGAAGTCTATTGGCAAAATAAAGCCAAGATTTCTAAAGATAAACGTTTTAAATGTCCAATAAACTTACATGAGCATTTATTAAATACAATAAATGTACTCTTACAGCAACTGACAGTCAATTTAGCAGTTACACCAACATATGCTTACAAACCATCCAACAAATCATCATAAAATATCCCTGAATGATTCATATGTATCGTTAAATCATTGTTACATCCAATGTTGTCACTAATTCGGAGTTAGGTTGAAATATGTTAATTTACATGACTGAAATACAGATTAGTCTAATAATTTGGCCAACTCTGTATATGGTCTGTCCTCCACGATTGATACACCATCCCAACGCCCTTTCTACTTCCGGAAGCAGTCTGAATCGCACGTGGCGCCCTCTGCAGTTGTTTTATCTCGTCTATCGTTGTAAATTTTCGTCTTTACAACGGGATTTTCAACTTTAGAAATAAAAAATGTCTGTAGGGGTCAAATCTAGGAAGCACAAAGTATGAGACGGCACAGTGCTTTCGTTTTCTGTGTAATAGTCACGCACCAAGAGAGTGCGTTATCGCGATGAAAGGGCCATGAATTGTCTCGCCACGATTCAGGCCGTTTCCATCTCGCCACATCGCAACACGTCCCGATACCGCCATCGATTAACAGCTTGTCTCTGTGGCACGAATTCATAATGAATTAATCTTTCAAAATGTTTCACACCCAACATGTCTGTGACATTTGGCCTCGCCTGACCAGACATTTTTTAATTATGAATTATTTATTGTGCATATTCCAAAATTTTACAATTTACAACTTTATGCCACATTTATTTATCTTTACCTTGCTGCTACCTTGGCTTACATGACACCCTGGTCTTCTGCTCTGCCAGGTAGCTCTTAACCTCCATGCCTGCTTGTTACTTAATTAGCTTCTTTCCTCCCCCTCATCTTCCCTTCTTATATTCTTTATATTTATTTGTCTTTACCTTGTTACTACCTTGGCTTACATGACACCCTGGTCTTCTGCTCTGCCAAGTAGCTCTTAACCTCCATACCTCCTTGTTACTTAATTAGCCCCTTTCCTTCCCCTCATCTTCCCTTCTTATATTCTTTACATTTATTTGTCTTTACCTCGTTGCTACCTTGGCTTACATGACACCCTGGTCTTCTGCTCTGCCAGGTAGCTCTTAACCTCCATACCTCCTTGTTACTTAATTAGCCCCTTTCCTTCCCCTCATCTTCCCTTCTTATATTCTTTATATTTATTTGTCTTTACCTTGTTACTACCTTGGCTTACATTACACCCTGGTCTTCTGCTCTGCCAGGTAGCTCTTAACCTCCATGCCTCCTTGTTACTTAATTAGCCCCTTTCCTCCCCCTCATCTTCCCTTCTTATATTCTTTATATTTATTTGTCTTTACCTCGTTGCTACCTTGGCTTACATTACACCCTGGTCTTCTGCTCTGTCAGGTAGCTCTTAACCTCCATACCTCCTTGTTACTTAATTAGCCCCTTTCCTTCCCCTCATCTTCCCTTCTTATATTCTTTATATTTATTTGTCTTTACCTCGTTGCTACCTTGGCTTACATTACACCCTGGTCTTCTGCTCTGCCAGGTAGCTCTTAACCTCCATACCTGCTTGTTACTTAATTAGCCCCTTTCCTCCCCCTCATCTTCCCTTCTTATATTCTTTATATTTATTTGTCTTTACCTCGTTGCTACCTTGGCTTACATTACACCCTGGTCTTCTGCTCTGCCAGGTAGCTCTTAACCTCCATACCTCCTTGTTACTTAATTAGCCCCTTTCCTCCCCCTCATCTTCCCTTCTTATATTCTTTATATTTATTTGTCTTTACCTCGTTGCTACCTTGGCTTACATTACACCCTGGTCTTCTGCTCTGTCAGGTAGCTCTTAACCTCCATACCTCCTTGTTACTTAATTAGCCCCTTTCCTTCCCCTCATCTTCCCTTCTTATACTCGTTATATTTATTTGTCTTTACCTCGTTGCTACCTTGGCTTACATTACACCCTGGTCTTCTGCTCTGCCAGGTAGCTCTTAACCTCCATGCCTCCTTGTTACTTAATTAGCCCCTTTCCTCCCCCTCATCTTCCCTTCTTATATTCTTTATATTTATTTGTCTTTACCGTGTTGCTACCTTGGCTTACATGACACCCTGGTCTTCTGCTCTGTCAGGTAGCTCTTAACCTCCATACCTCCTTGTTACTTAATTAGCCCCTTTCCTTCCCCTCATCTTCCCTTCTTATATTCTTTATATTTATTTGTCTTTACCTTGTTACTACCTTGGCTTACATTACACCCTAGTCTTCTGCTCTGTCAGGTAGCTCTTAACCTCCATGCCTCCTTGTTACTTAATTAGCCCCTTTCCTCCCCCTCATCTTCCCTTCTTATATTCTTTATATTTATTTGTCTTTACCGTGTTGCTACCTTGGTTTACATGACACCCTGGTCTTCTGCTCTGTCAGGTAGCTCTTAACCTCCATGCCTCCTTATTGCTTAATTAGCCCCTTTCCTTCCCCAACTTCCTTTCTTATATTCTTTATATTTATTTGTCTTTACCGTGTTGCTACCTTGGCTTACATGACACCCTGGTCTTCTGCTCTGTCAGGTAGTTCTTAACCTCCATGCCTCCTTGTTGCTTAATTAGCCCCTTTCCTCCCCCAACTTCCTTTCTTATATTCTTTATATTTCTTGCCCATTTTTATTTTACTTTCTGCAAGCACTCACCAATACTTCTTACCTTCTTTTCCTCCCTGCTCGTTAACATTTTTATAGCTATTACCCTCTTCTCTACTTTCTCCAATTTTTCCTCCCAAACCTTTTTTCTCCATATTGCAACCTCCTAGCTATGCTTTCTATGTTCTATGCTTTCTTTTCCGCACACAATTCACAAATTCCCTTTTCCCTACCTCTTATCCCTCTTAGAAATATTGTTCCTGTTCTCATCCATGATAACCCTTCTCTCTCTTGCCTATTGCAGTAATCTACATATGCTTCTCGTCCCCAATTTCTTTTTATTTGCTTGTAAAATTGCAATGATTTCATATTTTCTAGACTTCCCCATATTTCCTGTCTTTCTATATCCTCTATTCTGCATGTATGCATGTATGCCTTTCCTCTAATCTCCATATATCTCCCAGACATATGTTTTCCATAGTTCCTCGTATCTCTGTCCACCAACTATTTGAGTTCGCTAATCTTTTTTGCTCTCTCGTGCATAATTTCATAATAATAAAAGTCATGGGATATCGTCGGAAGAACAAAAATGTTCGACGTGTTACGTATAACTTCAGAGAGCGCTGAGGTGTATTGACATTCAAGTGACCAGTGTTGTGATCGTCCCTTATCGGATCTTATCTGAACAATTAGAAGAGTGAAATATTAGTAAGTTGATGTACAGTAAGTTACGAAACACAAATAGAGCGATTGGAAGCTGCGCGCGTGCGCGCGTGTGTATATATGTATATGATGTTTTCTCGCGCCTGCCGATGTATGACACATTGTTGCCTGTCCAGAAGACATGATTACATCTGAACACTGGACTCACCGTGTATGTGCGATAAGATGAGGTAAACATCTCTGTGTTGCAATTTTTTTCCGATACGCCTTCTCGCTTTGCCATGTAGTACGCTGAGCTGATGTTTTGATGGTCAGACTCTCCTGTACTGTATATCGTGCTGGATGGCTCAGTCAGTTTCGTCCGTGGCTCGCATTTGGGAGTGCTGGGTTCGACTCCCGTGGCCGTGGTTTTTATGGGGGTTCCCCGGGTCGCCAGGCAAATGATAGGTAGGTTAATTGCGTCCCCCGAATTGAATTTCATTTCTATTATCATTTCATATTGTCTCTCGTCTTATCTTTTTTAAGTAATTTACGTCAACCAACATTAAGTCATATCGGACGATGAATGAAATTGGTGAAATGATGTCCAAATGAGTCCGGGGTCCATGGAGCTTAGAGCTACCTGACATTCGTCTTTAAGGATGAGGGAAAACTTCAGAGAAACCTTATCCAGGTAACTCACCCTGACCGAGACTCGAACTCGGGACCTCTTGAACGTGAGGCAGACACGCTACCATCTACGCTACTGAGGCGATCTCTTTCAGGGTAGAAATGTCACGGGTGTCTCGACGCTGCATGGCAAGGTGATATACTCCAGGTAAAACTCTTCGTCCTCTGGTGGAACGGTCTGTGGTCTCCAGGGTGGGCCTTTCAGGAACGCTTGCCGATTATGCAAGCCTGCCAGGAGTATTCCCAGCTCGTGTGTGGCGGCCTCTGGTCTTCGAGCAGGACTATGAACGTTCTTTTTTTTTCAACCAGATTTATTGAACCCTATTTTACACAGTGGTATATTAGGGTTAGAGTTGATACATAAAAATATACAATTTTTAACAAAATTATTTTAAATACTAAAAGGAAGAAGTGATGTTTAAATCTGATGCATATTAATTTAAACTATTTCAGTCGTTTAAACACTGAGTTTATAAACATCATGAAGTACTTATGCTGTTGTGGCTTCATTAGCAAAGATGTGAGCGGAGCAGAAAATTCAGTTCCTAGAGAGTCTAGCTTGACTATTAATTCTTGTCTTTCTCTCCAGAAAATGGGACAACAGAAAAGGAGATGAACCACAGTTTGAAATTCTTCACCACACATGCACTCGGGGTTGGATGTTAAGTGAAAACGTGATAAGTATTCACCAAATTTACCACGTCCACTTAAAAATTGTGTCAAAACAAAATTTTATACAAGAGTTTCACATTTTCCTCTGTCATATACACTAGGGAAAAATAATGTTTTTGTTAAACTTCCATTTGGAGTTGTTAGCCATTGTTGTTTCCATTATTTAAGAATATGTTGATGTATTGTTCTCCTTACATTAGAAATAGGACATAAAGAGTATGTCACAGGAAGATTGGATTCTGCAGCCTTCTTAGCCAAGCAGTCAGCTCTCTCGTTACCTAAAATTCCACCTTTAAGTCATTCCATGCAAATATGAACTGTTTTGAGGCCACGGTATGTGTCGGTCGGCTTATATGCTACTTCCTTCTAGAGATCCCCACTTGGGGCACAGGTACAAAGCATCAGTCTAGCCGACGTGCCGAATTCCCTCCGTAGACTAATTTTGTTACATGTCTACCTTTCTTGTTTCTCAAGCCGTACGTCTTCTCCACAATGTTGCCATTCCAACCAGCCACAATCTATTATTCCACACTCAATCAGCGGAGGATTCGTGATCAGTGCATTGACTGTCATTTCCAGCGCTGCGTATTCAATTCGGGTAGAGTTCATTAGTTGCTTGATTGGAGTCTAGTTAACTTGGCAATTCAGCTTCGTATTCTCCTTGTTTCTACATGCACCTTCATCCACAATTCTGATACAGCGTTACGTTAAAGACAAGTGCTCAAGTCAACCGCAGGAAACACGCATAGCGCTAGAGATACACATATCTCTGGGCTAAAAATCTGATTAACGACCACCCTTGCTCATTCTTTTATGAACTACTCGTATAGATCATCTACCCACTTTGTTTTAACCAAGATAAAGGCTTATAGAAAAGGGTTTCCTTGTAGATACAATGAGAATAGGTAGTAGGGTAGTTTTAAGCAAGTAATTTCTTTAAAGAGAATCTCGTTATGTCTTGGAATTTCATTCTATTTGCATGCCAAAGCAAAAAGAAAATGATTTCCTATAAAATCTTTGACAAAAACCCAAAAGACGATCTTCATCTTAACTAGTTTATTTGTCACTAAAACAGTCAGTTCAACACGTCCCTTTAATGTTTCTTTGTCTCTTTAGCTTGCACTAGTTGTGGCAGAAAGTCTCCGGGGCCTGAGATGCAGGGGTGGGGAGTTTGAGAAGGTTCCTACATCCTCCCTCGGTAGTTTACGACACTCCATGTCAGTTCAGTTACAGACTACTCAAAAACATTCTGACGGCTTCTAATATTGTGAATAAATATTCTCGGTTTTAGTGTACAGTGTGAATAGGCCGCATGATTTGTTAAGGGTTATGCTCCTTGTGTAGCATGCGTTCTCTGTCTCACACATTCACTGTGCTCTTCCCACTGTAAGGGGGCACATTCCTTTCAGAGACCTACTTTGCGTTGGTGGACAAAGCGTATCGGAAGAAATGTGTATCGACAGAGCTGTTTACGCAAGCCTATCGCATATACACGGCATATACACTCTTTTCAGATGCAAGCACAGCAAGTGCCATACCTCGGCATGTGTGATAAATCATATATAACGTGATTAAACATTGTAAGAAAATATTTCGCTGTTCTAGCAAACAAATTAACAAACGAATGCAGCGCTCGTCAGTAAACGTCAATATGCCTCAACGCTCTGTCATGTAATAATCTCTCTGATGTATACAACACGAAGCTGCATGCCAGCTCTGAGCACAACTGCGATATTCGTGCACCAAGGAGCTTGTCACGCACCACACGTCTCTACACTACCCTGTTGACCCAACAGCACAACTGACCAATGACACGTGAACTACTTCACTATGCCGACTCCTCGCCATGGAACCGCACTCTCGGCTGATACATTCACTACACTTCGCAAAGGCTTGTCAAATGTTCTCGAATTACTTACTGGAACAGTCTCGAATGGTCTGCTTCGCAGTAACAACACTGTCCTCTCCGGCTTCGTGACTTTATGATTGATTAAACCAATAAGAATGAATTCTGGAAAATAGTAATCTCCACAAAAAGGACAAAATCGTTGATATAAATAGTCTGCTTTAAGGAGATTTACACTTTTTGTGGGTAAGATTATGCTCTATTTTCTAGCTCTCCCCATATATCATGTGTTTCTATATTCTCCATCTTGTTCTATTTTTTCAAAAACCGTCTACATTCCTATTTCTTCCATAGTTTCCCCCCCCCCTTCTTCTGACCACCAAGTATTTCTATTTCCCATTCTCTTTTGTTGATTCATACATATCTTTAGGATTTCGCCATCTTTTGTCAAGCATTTATACCAAAATTGCAGGTTTCTTTGAAGTATTATACCTTTTCTTCTGGTTTTCCGTAATTCTACCAAGGCCTGGAAGCGATCTCGGTAGTCCTAGCAAATTGTACTCCTGATTTATTTTATTAGTTATTTTGACATCCCCCATATTTCTACAGCATACATTATATTTGACACTACATTCTCTCTAACCATTTGCTAGATATATCAAGTAAAAATCATATATCAACTTACAAACCTAAAAATCTCTAGTTATTTTAAAGCCATGAAAATGGTTTGAAAAGTAGCACAAAATATTTAAAACTGTCCGTTCAGATTCCTGTCATTCCGTAGTTACTAGTACATATACAGACAAAATTCTTATCTGTAGAGCACACTTATATAAAGTAGCAATGAATCCCAGAGCCTATCAGTCGTCTAAGGTACGTCTCTCAATATTTCCCCAAAACTAATCAGTGTTGCTGCCTTGCATCTATAATAACTCACTCAGTTAATATAAACTTTATTTATTTGTGATAAAGACAGCTTTATTATTAATAATCATGAGCAACTGTGTACGTGAATATGGTAATTCAAATCATATTTATTGAAATATTTATATGCATCATGTATTGACGTTTTAATTAGCCAAAGAACAGACTTGTCTCAATTCCTTAATTAACAATTCAAATGACAGCTACTTTCCATACCAACCAGATTATATTGAACTTCCTTTTATAGGTTAAGTATCTCTGTACTGGAATTGTAATGTACCTTTGTACAATTAGTTTTGCTAGATGCGGACTTATGCAGTGGAACTTCTTTTGATAAAACTCTGTAAGCAAATCATAAATTTCCTAAGTTTCAATACCTGTAAAATACCTTTAAAACACAAAACTTCATATGAAAATATTAAACAGAAACAACGCACCTATAGGCATTCAAAAGTAGCTATTGAATTTATTAAGAAATAATTGAAGAGGTTAGTTTTACTAACAGAATGGAATCGGTGGGAAATAGATATATACAGCATTTTCAGTAACGAAAAATATTGTGACTTTGTGGGTTCGTGAAATTAAAACTCCAATTGCACAACTCAAAATGTTCTTTATTTCCACTGAGTTACAGTCGGAACACTTGCCGATTACACAGAAATACGTAATGCACACAATTACAATTCACCAGTTCGTCTGTCACAGGTCCACTGCACGCTCACAGTTACGTACAACTCCTCTGATGCACGTTCACAGTCTTCCGGTCCGTTAACTCACTCGGCGCTCCTCACGCTGCTCGCCAAGAACTGAATTGAACTCTTCTCCGGCCCGGCGCGTCGCTTATATAAGACCAACTGACCTATCTAGAAGGTTGCGGGTTAGATGAAATATCCTGGACGTTCGAGAACTCAGGGGGAGAGGAAAGAGACGGCATAGTGGCCTACGATCCCTTCAGTTGGCGCTACAGGATAAATGGGTAGGCGTTGTCGAGTACCTCCGGTCCCCTACTCAGCTGTCAGTTGGTCGTGCTTTCCGATAATTGGGTGACAATACTAAAAACAAAGATTAAAACTGGGATACTTACGCCCTACAACGTTAAGTCATATAGGAAGACGAATGAAATGAATTAAATGGTGCTCAAGTGAGCCCGGAGTACATATAGCTTAGATTTATCCGACATTCAACTTTCGGAATAAAGGAAACTCCCGTAAAAGACCTTATCCACACGAGGAGCCGGCCCTCGTAGCCATGGTCACTAAAGCGTATGTCTCTAGCGTTCCGCCGCGTAGAGGGTCGCGGGTTCGAGTCCCGCCTTGGGCATGGGTGTTTATGTATAGTGAATGTTTGTGAATCTAGGAAAACAGATAATAAAATAAACGGAAATAATGAAAAATCGGTTCAATAAAAAGAAAAGAAAAAAGAAGGGAAAAAAGGGGAAATAAAAAAAAGAGTGTCGTAAAGTTCTAATCAACACCCTTAAAAAATGTGATTGAGAGTTTTTGTTGACATGTTAGTTTTTCTCTACGTAGTCGCCATCAGATTCACACATTTTCCCAGCGTTTCTTGGCCTTCCGAATTCCTTGATTGTAGAAGTCTGCAGAATTTGCTTTAAACCACCCTTCCATTTCATTAATGACGTCATTTATGTTGTCAAATCGGCGACCATGCAACAGATGCGTCATTTCCGGGAGCAGGAAAAAGTCACTTGGTGTGAGATCGGGCGAATAAGGCGGCTGTTCTAATTTGAAGCAATTATTTTGCCGAACAAGGATTACCCATATCACTGTTTAAAGTTACTGAAGGCGGAATGCTTATTACTCGATCACTTCTGGTCTGCCTGGCCCAAGACAGAAGAAGTTGACCGCCCTAATCGCCCTCACGCCACGGACTCTCTTAATGGCTTGCCAGCCACGAACTGCCCTAATCGGCCTCACCCCGAAGACTGTCCTCACAGCTGCGCGTGGGTGTGTGTGTGTCACTTTCACTTTCTGGAAGCCCTCTTCATTCAACCAAAGATTCCCTTTTTGACTTTTTGTCGCCATTATTAAGGATCCGAAGAATGCCCTATTCACACAGTCAAGTGCTATCCCTTAGAATTTTGTTTTTCCCTTGTCTTTTGTTACACAACTCAACCACGTTGCTATTCACTCAACTGCACCTGCACGCGTTCCACACAACTATACATCACTTTGAAATCCATTACGATTCTTTATACATGGCATCCCTTAATTTCGGTATCAAATGTCTCAAATCCACATTCCCTTGTTTTGTCAACTGCAACTTGAGATGAATGAGCTGGTGCATTGTCAGCCACAAGATGAACATCTTTGGAGAGCATACCGCGTCGTTTCTTAATCAGAGCTGCTCGTAACCTGTCCAGACGGTTGCAGTAGTATCTGCCAGTGATGATTTGACCCTTGGCAAGATAATCTGTAAGGATAACTCCACGAGAGTCGCAGAAAACTGAAAGCAAGGCCTTCCCTGCTGACTTTTGCATCTTTGCCTTTTTGGGAGAGGGGGAATTGGCATGATTCCATTCAATGCTAATGGTTTTTGTCTCTGGATGACACTGATAGATCCAGGATTCATCCATGGTTACCAGACGATCAAAAAAGTCATCATCATCCTGTTCCAACAGCATCAACATCTGTCTTTTAGCAAACATGGAACCCACCGCGCAGACACCTTAGACATGTGTCCACACACTACCATAACTAAGATGTTTCTCATTCATGATCATTTGGATGCTTGCTCGTCTGTCTTCCAGTATTAAACACTCCACTTTCTTCACTGTGACAGCTGACGGTCTACCAGCTCTTGGCTCATCTGTCAGGGACATGTATCCAGTTTGAAAATTCCTGTTACATCTCACAATAGTGTCATACGATGGGCAATCATTTCCATAAATAGCCGTCATCTCATCATGGAGTTACCGAGCAGTGTTGCCCTTCAAATGCAGGAACTTGATCACACTACGATCCCCAATTTTCTCCATCTTACACCTCGGTCACTTCTAGTACTCACTGTAAATAAACTAAAGGACTCACCTTCACTGAAACTACCAACATTATGTCGCGAGGGCTCGAACGCGAGGTAGACATGCGACCATCTATGCTACAGAGACAAGCGTTTTTGGGAGGATTCAAAGGTCACACGGTGATAAACATTGCCTATATTAATATATCAAGTCTATATCTAATGAAAATAAAAAGTATACATGCAGTAAAAAATAAAACAGTTGTATTTTGCACAATTTCGAAACAGTCATACATTAATTTTCTAGGTTTATACTTTCTTAAGAAAAGTATTTGTAATGTATAAAGCAAACATGATGTTACTTCGGCTGAAGGGATAAGGATAGTGTACTGACGAAACTATAGTGCGATCCAAATAAACCTGAACCAGTTCAATATTCCATAACTTTTGAACCAATAATAGCACACATGTGTAAGTTTGGGAGAATATAATACACAACTGGGAGATTACATTACACTATTTACATATCAGAGAAAACGTTTAAAGTGTCCTCTCCAGCATCTATACATGTTTGCACTCCTCCACTTCTCCGAGAGTATCCTCGCCAATGTTACTTATTTCGGTTCGAATGGATTCCTTGAGAACATCAATTGTCCAAGCCCTATTCTTGTACACTCTATTTTTAGATACCCCCACGACAAAAAATCCGCTGAGGTTAGATCAGGGGATCTGGGGGCCACAGACCTTTTGAGATTATTCGATTATTAAATAAACTGGTTACAAGTTCCATGGTGTCATTAGATGTATGCCACGTTGCTGCATCCTACTGGAAAAAGCCTTCTCTCAATTCGATATCATCTCCGCAAAACTTGAGAGGATATGGTGAGACGAGTGCAAACATGTATAGATGCTGGTGGAGGACACTTCCAACATTTTCTCTGAGATGTAAATACTGTGACTTTGTGGTTTCGTAGAATTAAAAGTCAAATTTGCCAAAATTCTAAATGTTCATTATTTCCGTAGAGACACACTGTTCAATTCTCACGTAACAACATTACATCACATAACAACACAATCTTCCAAGGTCAATGACAATAACATCGTCCAGCTCAGCTCTCTTTACAACACTTGTTACACAACAGACTCTGCTTACTCACTCTGTTTACAACCGTCCTGCTGGCGTGTCACAATGCCTTATATATCTCATTCATAATTCGAGAGACTTCTCGAGCAAATCAGAAAAACAACTATTCTCTGTCAATCGAGATATCTCTAGAAACTTCCAGACATGAAATCCTATCTGTGCCGGCGAGTCCTTTATCTGAGATATCATTGTTTGCCGGCTTTGTGAACACTCGCCGCGCAAGCTCGTGAAACATTATCCGCCGTCTATTGTCTATTTGTGCCGAAACTTTTATGCCCAGTGCCGCGACAATACTGTAATGTACTCACTCTCTTCTCGGGCAGCCAGCCAGGTGAAAAGATGACTAGACATCAAAGTTTCTGGAGTGTGCATCTCTCCCATTGTCAGGATATTTACAAAATGTTATAGCCACAAATGACATACTGGAAATAACACAACTATAAACAAAGACAAAACACTATCAAAATTCTCATTACTGAACAAAAGACTGTTTTCAGTAAATTAAATGCCAGGTCAGGAGATGGTGTGTCCTCCCCCACGGAGGACGCCGAAGACGCCTTCCAGCACCTGAAGAAGTCCCTGTGCAGTGCTTCAATTTTGGGTTTCACACAACCTGGTGGCGCCTTCATTGTGGACACCGACGCCAGCGACCATTGCATTGGAGGTGCCCTATCGCAGATATCCAGGACGGCGATGAGCGGGTGATAGCCTACTACAGCAAGACGCTATCCAAGGCAGAGAAGAACTACTGCGTCACCCGACGAGAGTTACTGGCGGTAGTAAAGACCTTGGAACACTTCCACAAGTACTTGTACGGTCAGCCGTTCCACCTGAGGACTGACCATTCCGCCCTAACCTGGCTATTGAGCTTTAGGAACCTGGAAGGCAAGACAGCACGTTGGATCCAGAGGCTGCAGGAGTACGACTTCACCTCGGAACATCGTAGAGGGAAGAGCCACGATAACGCTGACGCCATGTCCCGAAGACCCTGTCCAGAAGAGCGCGGCCAGTGCGGAAGTGTGGAAGAGAAGGAGCGTGCCGCAGCAGTCCGAGTAGTCACGGCAGTGCCTGCGGACGGCTGGGATAGCGCAGGCCTGAGGAGGGAGTAGCTGGCGGACGCAGACTTGGGGCCACTCTTGAGGGAAGTGGAGGCAGGGACAAGAGCAACCTGGCAGGATATCGCACCAAGGAGCGCCACCTACAAGTCGTACTGGGCCCAATGGGACTCGTTGAAGACCAGAGAGGGCGTGCTGTTCCGGATATGGGAATCACCCGATGGGAAGACGCAGAGGGAACAGTTTGTACTTCCCCGGAGTAAGGTACCGGAAGTCTTGGAAGAAGTGCACGCCGGTACTTCAGGAGGACACCTGGGAGCGAACCGAACGATTGACAAACTACAGCAGCGCTACTACTGGCTGAGGCTCCGAGCAGATGCAGAGAGATGGTGCCGTCAGTGTCACGTGTGCGCGGCGAGTTGCGGCCCCAGACTAGGAGCCGGGGTCGCATGCAGCAGTACGACGTCGGAGCGCCATTAGAACGGATCACCGTTGACGCTGGACCATTCCCAATATCCGACCGAGGCAACAAGTACCTGATGGTGGTCGTGGACTACTTCACTAAGTGACCGGAGGTTTCGCGTTCTTTCAGGCGGCAGGAGGAGGGGGAAACGAAGATTCAGCCACCCCTGTGGTTTCCCCTCCCTCCACTCTGTCACGCCTCCGCAGACGGTACCGATGGCACACGCCCCCCTCCAGCGGCATTCCCCTCGCGTAACCGACCGCAAGTTTGCCGTTTGGGTAACACCATAGAAAATTGTGTCAAAGAAACGTAACTACTTAACTTGATTATCAAGCTGTATTGATCTTTGCTTCTTATTTCGACGGATTTTTACTTTTAAGGCCAGTTTCAAAGAGGAGCTGAACTGAAATCCAGCATCACGATTAAGCCTGCTCCTTTCAGAGGATATTGCCAAAGCCTCCTTAATTCTCCGCTCCCAGTAACTGTTTCATTTTGCCAAGATGGCCGTCTCCGGAAAGTTGGCTCTAGGTCGTTATCAAAACAATGCTCTGCCAGCCCAGACTTCTCAGGTTGTATTAAACGAATGCTCCGTTCATGTTCGATTATTCTAGTAGCGATTGTCCTTCCAATTTGTCCTATATACTGTTGTGGACCAGGATTGTAAGGGGGGGTGAAAGACTTACAAACCTAATCTGCAACTGGGGGTGTAGCTACTGAAAGGGTAGAGCGAAAGAAACATCTAAGTCAAACTGAATTGAATAACTGTATTTCAAAGATGCCTAGCGTTTCTACAGGGCACTCCCTGGATCTGGCAGAGATCAGGGGCGCTTAGGTAACATTTAAATACATAGTAACATAATGCAACTTTACCTTTAGCGATGTGTTGTTTGTATGGTTTGAACCTTGTGTGACTGTCAAAAGATGTGCGATCTGGTTCGCCCTGCTGGCGATCTTACTCGTGGTAGCACTTTGAAATAAACTCCTGTTGATTCTTACAGAGACCATCAGCAAGTTCCCACTCAAATCTCTGTGTAGTCTCTCCCCCAAGGGCTAACTCAATCAAGCTTAAATAGGGGCCCTGCAAAAATTCAACTCAGTGATTCCCACGCTAACTGTTAATTTGTACCATATTGTGCAATCATTGTTTACATCATTGAGAACATGTTTAAACCTGTTACTGACCAAATAAGCATTATTTCCCTTGATCAGCAGGATGTGTGATTCATTGTTTAAAACATGGAGAACAAGTTGAGACCTGTCGCAGGTCACATGTGAATTATTTCCCTAAACCAGCAGGATGTATGATTCAACAGTCCAAAGTAGATGTTTTGCCAGTCAGAAGAATTTACGCTTAATCATACAATTTTTATACACAGCTGTGCCCAGACTCAAGGCATCGAAAATACATGATACAGAATAATGATTACAGAAATTTCCAAATCTTGCTCAACCTATACGCAACAATACGGTGTTCCATATTCACAGCGAACGCGGTGTAATGTAATCTCCCAATTGTGTATTATATTCTCCCAGAGTTGCAAGTGTGTCCTATTATTATTTCAAAAGTTATGGCCTACTGATATGGTTCAGGTTTATTTGGATCGCACTGTAATACAGTAGTTTATACTTGGTTTTCACGTGGCAATACTGTTAACCTTTTATACGTCAGGGGCTATTTAATCATTCTTACACAGTCCTATATTCTTCAAGCACACGACTGCTAATCAATAAATGGTACATTACGAAATAAAAGCATTAAAATAAACGCTAGGAGTGTCAGAAGTCACATGCTGTTTAAATTATACGGTATTGACTAATTGCGCTGGGAAGCGTATTCAATTTCTCTGCTCCCATGTTTGGAAAAACGTGGTCGCAAAAACTGCTTTGATATATTGGCCTGCTACAATTTTAGATGTAAGATTTATAACTTAATTTAACACTACAGGCGCCATGTAGATACGAGTGTATTCCTAAAAGTATTCGGATTATTTTAATCAAAGGTGATAATTGTTAACAATTTTGTGAAATTTAATTGTTAAAATTAATAGAATAATGCCCGCCATTATAGTTAATGCTGTATCATTGTTTGCATGCATGTGTTGTGATTCATATGTATATTTCATCTACACAATATTCCTTGAGCTGCGTATAATGCATCATTATAACGTAAAACATCTAATTTCCTAATATATATGTCATTTGTTACTATTTACCATGCATTTCCTACAAATTCTGCACATTTATACCGAAGGAACCACAAACATCCTAACCGGCTGAGCGGTGTTTTGTCTGTCCATGCCCTAGGCGCCCGTTGCCGTCCGCCGCTAATACAGAAAGGCGCGGATTAGACCATGTAACATTTTTAAAACTTTAGGCTCTTCTGACCCATTTTGTTGAAGGAAGTACTGAAACTGCCCCCCTCCCCGTCGTTGTCCATACAAGTTTGGCACCTCTTTAGCAAACTATTCATCAGTTGCCATAGTTCACGTTGAGGAATGCTGGAAGATCTTGATTAGGCCCAATATTTATGAGTAAACAGTTGGTACCCGTGCATATACGTAAATACAATCCCCCTGCTTTTAGAGAGAGAATTAACAGACAGGGAGCGTGATTTTGCTTTTTTGCTCTCTCTCTCTCTCTCTCTCTCTCTCTCTCTCTCTCTCTCTCTCTCTCTCTCTCTCTCTCTCTCTCTCTCTCTCTCTCTCTCTCTCTCTCTCTCTCTCTCTCTCAACAATGTACATGTACGGACAACGACAGTGGCCAGTTTTGGCATCTCCTTTAATAACTTGTGTGAGAAAGGCCTTTAAGAGTAGTTTTAAAAATGTTACATGTTTCATCCACGCCCTTTCTATGATAGTGGCAATCGGCAACGAGTGCCGAGAGCGTGAATAGGCAAACGCAGCGCAGCCAGTTAGGATGCTTTTGGGTCTCTCCGTACTTTTTAAGATTGGTCTTAGTACTAATACTCTAATACTTGGAAACGACTTTTCTTTCCATTTGTTGTGGAATTGCGTAAATTTTCATTGGTAAAACATGCATTTGTAGCCTTCTTACTGTTTGTTGTGTATCCTTGACTATATTGTCATCATAATATAGTGCGACCATATGAACCTGAACCATTTCAATAGGACACACGTACAACTTTGGGAGAATATAATACACAATTGGTAAATTACATTACACTATCTACATCTCAGAGAAAATGTTGGAAGTGTCCTCCACCAGCATCTACACATGTTTGCACTCGTCTCACCACATTCTCTGAAGTTTTACGTAGAGTATCCTCGCCAATGTTACTTATTTCGATTCGAATGGATTCCTTGAGAACAAAAATTGCCAGTAGCCTGTTCTTGTACATATATTTTTAGATACTCCCACAAGAAAAGAATCCGGCGAGGGGCTACAAACATTTAGAGATTATTCAATTATCAAAGAAATTGGTTACAAGTTCCATGGTGTCATTAGATGTATGACACGTTTCTCCATCTAAATTCGATATCATCCAGTTGCTCCATAAATGTCTTGAAGATACCCATATAAACTTCAGTGTCTGCAGTCGTATCACAGAAAATGGGACCAACGATCCATAGATGCTGGTGGAGGATACTTCCAACATTTTCTCTGAGATGTAAATAGTGTAATGTAATCTTCCAATTGTGTATTATATTCTCCCAAAAATGCACGTGCGTCCTATTGTTGGATCAAAAGTTATGGCTTATTGTAATGGTTCAGGCTTATGTGGATCGCACTGTAGATGCATTCTGGAAGTTCCACCTTCCAAACACGAAACTGTGTTATGTGACTAATGTCGATGAACATCATCCTTATTCTGTATAGTAAACCAAAAAACTGTTATTAATCGTATTATGGTGCTAAAATGAATGCTTTACTTATTAGCAATTCTAAGGCATCTTAAAATAAGACCTTCAAGCTTTCCTGGTGACGAATATGCTCTCGGGAAGCAAGCCAGGTGAAAAGACGATTAGAAATCGACGTTTCTGGAGTGTGTTATTCGTGATGTTGGATTTCAGTTCAGCTCCTCTTGGAAACCGGCCTTAAAAATGGAAATCCGTCGACTTATGGAGCACAAGTCAATACAGTTTGTCTTTGTTTATATTTGTGTTATATCCAGTGATTCATTTGGGGTTATAACATTTAATAAGTATCCTGGAAAGACTCCCGAAACTTTGATTTCTGATCGTCTTTTCACCGGGCTTGCTTCCCGATAATAACTTCAGCATCTAAAGCTTCTTGTATAACTGATGTCTGATACATTCATTTCAATCAAAGCCACAAAAAACAAAACTGCTTAAGCAGCTCCAAACACGTGTACATTGCAACAATATGCTTCACCAAACAACATTATTTGAAAATTTACGACATGGAATGTTAGTTCCAAAAGAGCTTTTAAATCTTACGATTTTTCACAATTTGAAGTAATCACTTAAACCCATATTTTGAGAAAATCCTTTTTAAAAGAGAGCTGAAGACAGTGAAATATTTAAACAGATCAAAGTGAGCCTATGACTGGTTTATTTTTAAAATACAGAATATAGTTAAATAAATTATGATGCAATGTGTTTGTGATCATTGTGTAAACCTTACAATGTAATTGCATTTGTTAATATATTAACTGTATACACTTCCAACGAGTAAGCTTCAAGTTTAATGCTAAAACTGCACAAAGTTATATTATTTATCACTGCTCTTCAATGCATTAAGATATATATATGTATTTAATTGTATATATGTTTATTGGTTCTGAATACATGTTTATGATGTGTTGCTGTTTGAAGTTTAAGGTCTTTATGTACATGTACGTCACATGTGTCCATATTTTATTATATGTTGCAAATAAATGGTAAAACTTATTATCTTGTTTCATTGTATTGTCAGTCAAATTTTTCTCCTTAAGCTATGTTGCAGTGAAAGGTAAATTGAGCTTCCCCTGGCTCCAATTTTACACGTAAACTAAATTGGAATATTTCTTTATTAGAATATAGTTTGGAATTCAAAACTATATCGAAAGCCCTTTTATGTCTGAAAATACTTTAAACGTTTCAAAAATGAATGAGAATAATTGTATAGGAAAACCAGCTAGATTTACCAGAAAGTGGTCTTCAGCTTCGTTACAGCGACGAACCCATCGTCTAACAGTGCTGACATCCACCGTTGCATCACCATACACATTTTTTAGCCTTTCGTGAATGCGAATTGGTGTTTCACCTTCCGCAGTCAAAAAATCAATCACAGAACGCTGTCTAATACGAATGTCGATGTCAGCCATTTTGCAAGAGGATTCAGTGCTGCCACCTGCTGACTTAGGAAGTTACTACTGCAGGGGATTGGAGAAGAAGGTTTGAGGAATTGCGCCAAATTCAAAGTTTTCACATAACTTACTTATTTAAGGGAAAAAATAGGAGGCATTACTTTTTGACCCATCCTCGTACATCAAGAATGAAACTCTCTACAAGAAAACTGCTTGAAGTAATCTTATACCAGGTAAAAGAAGACATAAATAATAGCAACCAGACACAGACGCATTGAAATAGTTCAGTGAAAGCAATTGGGCGGATTAGTTCAGTAATTAGGTGGATAATCACAAAAACCAAAATCAGTAGTGGAGAGGAGTTGTAGATACCCCAGTTCTTAGTTTAATCTGGGTTTAATATTGCTGCTCAGTTTTTTCAGTGACAAACTCTGTCCTAGCTCTTGTAAAGATGAACGACATTTGTCATAAACGCGGAACATCCTGCTGAAGAGGAGTGAGTTTGGCAACCATGCAGTTGTACCTTACTGGTTCTTTCAAAACGTTAGGTGGTTTGGAGTATGCTAAACCAAGTGGTCCAATTGCTCCGTCTTTTACATAAGAGACATCTCTTCGTGCGTTAAAACAGTTGCAGAACGCAACGGGGCAATTCCACTTAAAATTTCGGCAGTGGCGTTAGCAGACTTTTTTTTGCTCTGAGCGACGAGAAGTAGTTCCTGGGATGAACTAGCGTGTGTAGTCTGTGATAATATGCAAGAAGAGTGTAAACAACTTAAAAGGTCTGGAATGTTTCCTACTTATGTTACAGGTTTTTTTTCGGGGGGGGGGGGGTTCATTGCGAAGATTTTATTTGACTTGCTCACTAGTTCAATCCTGGAAACTGTCTCGTCTCTCGGAGCAGAACTAAGTTGACTGGCGCTAACTGGAACTACTCATTTGCATTCTGCATCTGTGTCCTGCGCTAAGGCAGCATGTCTTGGTCTCTAGCACGGAAAGCGGCCCGGGTTCGATCCTACACATGGGGTGCGGATTGTAGGTCCCAGGTATAGGACCGGTGTCCACTCAGCTTCACGAGGAAAGCTAGGTAAGCGGCCCTGGTCATGAAAGCCAACTTTCCGGCTGGGGGATACCGAGACGCTGACCACATCTCCTCCCGGTATGGGTTAGATGATCACCCACCTCTGCCTTGCGTAAGTGGGTGTGAGGCCAGCAGACGGGTTGGTAGGCCTTGGCCCTCTAAGGGCTGTCGCGGCAGTGGTTAACTAACTTTATTCTGCAACTGTTTTAACGCACGAAGGCATATGTGCTCACGTAAATAACGGGGCATTTAACCCACCTGGCACTATCTACTGTAATTATAGAGCTGTCTTAGGACGAGCTTAGGGTAAATTTCATTCGTACGAAAACTGTTTCCCTAATATTTTATTAGTAAAACTTCTGTACTTTAATTTGTTATGTCCATAGTCCGATCGTGGCAATGGCGGACTACAGAATGGAGGAATACTTCGATGGAACGATGGTGCCCGTGTGTCTTACACAAGCGGATACCTTCTGGCCAGCATCGTACTTCATCATCAACATAGTGATGTTCTTCTTCTTGCCTTGCATAATTCTTGTCATACTGTACACAATCATCGCTCGTCATTTGATGAAACATCCGGGCATCATCGCCCCTTGCAGGTCAGTATTCCTAATTAACCTCTAGTAAGTAAGGCATGGTTAGCCTCATGACTCTACAACAGAGTACGTGTGTGTGTGTGGAATTTGCATCTCTGCAAAATACTGGTAAAAGAGAACCAAACTTCAACACAGATTAACGTAATATATTTACAAAAAGTTCAGATCTTCTCGGGAAACAAGCGGGTGAAAAGACGATTTGAAATCGACGTTTTGGGGAGTATACGTCGCTTCCATCATCAGGATATGTATAAGAAATGTTATAACCACAAAAATATATTACTGGATATAACACAAATATCAACAGACAAAACACTAACAATATTAGCATTACTGAACAAAAGACTGTTTCAGCAAATTAAATGCCGGGTCAGGAGATCAAAGAAACGTAATGTGACTTTGTGGGTTTGTAGAATTAAAAGTCTGAGCTGCAGAAATTCAAAAATTTCTTTATTTGAATAGAAATACACTCACAGTCGTTGACCACCACAAAGAGTTCACTTCCAAAACACTAGTTTCAATTACAACTCTGGTTACAATTCTGTTTACGACTGTCCATTGGCGAGTCACGACTTCCTTATATATACCACTACACATGTTACTAGACGTTCCTGGAATATTCTGTAACAAAAAGAAATCGAATGTTCTGTAAGACAATCAAAATGTCACAGGAACTTTCCCTTTTATCTAACTTTATCTGCTTTGGCATGCTCTTTATCTCCGCGCTATGTTTATCTGCTTAGGCAAGCTCTTTATCTCCGCGCCGAATTTTTTGTGTGCTTCGCCGCAGTCTCGACAGTAACTGCTTAACTTGATGATCAAGGTTTATAGATCTGTGCTACTTAAGCCCACAGATTTCCATTTTTAAGGCCGGTTTCCAAGAAGAGCTGAACTGAAATCCAGCATCACGATTAAGTGTGCTCCTCTCGGAGGAAATGTCCAAAGCCTCCTTAACTCTCCGCTCTCAGTAACTGCTGCATTTTGCCAAGATGGTCGTCTCCCAAAAGTTGGCTCTATTGTCATTATCAAAGTGATGCTCTGCCACTCCAGACTTCTCAGGTTCGGGATACGACCGTCTTGGCAAAATGCAGCAGTTACTGAGAGCGGAGAGTTAAGGAGGCTTTGGCCATTTCCTCCGAGAGGAACACGCTTAATAGTGATGCTGAATTTCAGTTCAGCCCCCGTATGGGAGGGGATCATGAGTGAATGCGTAGTCAGGGTTGAACTCTTAGTGAAGTGAGAGTGAGAACTGAACTAGTCACATTAATGAAGTGACATACGAACTCAACGTATCTGTGACAAATGAACTAAACACATTAATAAAGAGGTAGTATGAACTCAACTAATTACATTATTGAAGTGACATTGAAAAATGAACTAAATCGCGTGGGTGAAGTGGCAGCCAGAACTCAACGAAATCGCACTAATGAAGTGCTATGAGAACTGAACTAAATCTCAGTATGAAGTGACAGTAAGAACTGAACTCCCCGTAGAAGAGGGGATCCGCCCCTTTCAGCTGCCCTGGTGCGAGCGCTGCGGATCCCTAGCACTCATGGTACCTCTGACGTTACTAGAGGAACCTTCGGGCAGAACATTCGAGCCCCTTCCTGAATGGGAGTTGTTCGGATTGGGTTGGACTCGAGGGGTCAGTGGTTCCCGATACCCGTGGGAGATCGGGTACGTCTTCGGACGGGGTTGAGGGAAGCCATATATTCTCGCGTACTAGCCAGCATAGCTAGTAGTTGTGCTAGATCACCAGGCGGCCCTACCGAGGTTGATCGGTAGCCTTCCCCTTTTGTGGTAGATCGGGTAGGTCTCCGGACGGGGTTGAGGGAAGACATATATTCTCGCGTACTAGCTAGCATAGCTAGTAGAAGGTGTGCTAGATCACCAGGCGGCCCTACCGAGGTTAATCGGTAGCCTTCCTCTTTCGTGGGAGATCGGGTATGTCTCCGGATGGGGTTGAGGTAAGCCACTAGCCAGCATAGCTATTAGAAGGTGCGCTAGATCACCAGGCGGCCCTACCGAGGTTGATCGGTAGCCTTCCCCTTTGGGGTTGGTGCGCGTAAGATCCCGTCTTGTGTTTTCGGACCACATGGGGGGGGGCCTTGTTAGTCTCTAGGTCTTGCCCTATGGAAAGCCGCACGGAGGCGCCGGGTGCCCTTCGGGGACAGCTCGGTAACTCCCTGATCGTTAGAGGGGGCGGGGGGTCGGTGTTCACTCCGTGTGGACTGCGCTGGTATATACCCTCGCATTTTATATATATATATATATATATATATATATATATATATATCACTTCAGCTCCTCTAGGTAAGTGGCCTTAAAAATGGAAATCCGTCGGCTTAAGAAGCACATATCTACAAAGCTTGATCACTAAGTTAGGTAAATACGTTTCTTTGACCTAACTAATTTTCTATACTAACGCCATCTCCTGGCCTGGCATTTAATTTACTGAGACAGTATTTTGTTCAGTAATGTGAATTTTGGTAGTGTTTTGTCGTTGTTGACATTTCTGTTATATCCAGTTGTACATTTGTGGTTATGGCATTTCTTAAACTCTCCTGATGATTGGGAGGGATGTAAGCAACTGAAACGTCAATTTCAAATCGTCTTTTCACCTGGCTTGCTTCCCAATAAGATCTAAAATATAGTCATCGCCAGGATAGCTTCAGATCTTATTTTATTTTTATGAAACTTTGAAAATCCATAGCGTGATTATATATATATATATATATATATATATATATATATATATATATCTTACTAACATTTGAGCAACAACTAATCTATCCTCGAGGTCTTTTTTTTTAATTTTCGCATGATAATTCAAATGCATTGCTATGTAAATTTCTTCTAATAAATAGATATGATGCACTTTTAAAACTATTTTTAAAACTATTGGCACCAAACACTCAGGTTTTACAGAAAACACGTTAATAAACCGTTTACGAAACCAGATGTGTATTTTATCTTTAATTATTACACAAAAATTATTTTTTTAAAATTTCCAAATACGAGGGCTGTTCAATAAAGAATGATCTTAATTTTTTACGGTCATAATTTTTTGCAATAAAATTCAAACTTATTATATTCTGTTAGCTTAATGTGAAACAAACTCGCCGTAGTAGTTTCATTGTTTGTATTCCTGGTGCCCGCCTGTGAGAACCAGGCAAGTTCAGACATGTTCAGTATCGCGTACCGCTGTAATGGAGGTAACACGCGAGGAAAAATATGCGGCTTTGAAATTCTGCTTTCGTCTCAACAAATCTTCAGTTGAGGCCTATACAATGTTACAGGAGACCTACGGAGAGTCTGTTCTTCCCTACAGCATAGCTCGAAGGTGTTTTAAAATGTTTAAGGAGGGGAGACAATCAATTTCAAAGGAAGGTGGACCCGGTGCTCTAGTTACTGCTCTTACGGAAGAAAACATCAACACAGCTGCTGCCACTGTGCGAGGATCGACGAATTACCTTAAGATCGCTTTCTGAAATACTGAACATTTCATTGGGTGCCACCCACACGTTGGTGACAGAAACATTACACATGAGACATGCTTGTGTACGATGGGTTCCCAGATTGTTGATTCTCGAACAAAAGGACATTAGCATGCAGTTAAAGTTGATGTTAGAGAAAGATCCGGAGTTTCTTTCAAACACAATCACTGCTGATGAAACTTGGCTACATCATTTTGATCCTGAGAGCAAACACCAAAGCTCAGTGTAGAAATCTCCTTCATCACCAACTCCCAAAAAAGCAAAAGTGGCTGCTTCTGCTGGGAACTTATGGCCATCTCATTCTTTGGTAATTATAGAATGGTTTATCAGCATGTTGTACATGCGCACACATCAGTAACTGGACAATACTACAGGGATGTCCTGAAAACATTGCAAGTCCATATCAGGCGCAAAAGATCACATTTCCGAGAAGAAGGCTGGATGCTGCACCACGATAATGCACGGCCGTATATTGCCAATGTCGTTGCTGAATATCTTGCAAAAATCAACGTGAAGTGCATCCCTCACCCTACGTATAGTCCGGATTTAGCCCAATGTGACTTTTTTCTATTCCCTAACTTGAAGAAACGCCTTCGTGGGAAGCATTATTCATCATCAGAAGCAGTGGTAAAGGCTAAGGAGGCGATTTTGAAGGATCTCTGAAAAAGTGATTTCCAGCATAACTTTGAAGACTGGCAGAAACGCTGGGACAAGTGCATCGCATTCAGGGGAGACTATTTTGAGAAGAACCCTCAAAATTATGAGGATGGGTAGGTACGTTGTCAAAAAAAAATTTGTGATCATTCTTTATTGCACAGCACTCGTATTTCTATAGGTAGCGTCAGACTGAGAAATACTACTTCACAGCCGGAATTTGAAACATGAATCTTCCAGTCTCCGTTCGGTTGTTTTTAACTGTTCAGCTACCGTGGCCAACATGCTACCACGACATTAAATGCTCCTTCTGACACGTATGTAGCCTGTCTTGGTAGCGTAGTGGTAGCATGTCTGCCTCACGTTCAAGAGGTCCCGAGTTCGAATCTCGCTCACAGTGAGTTACCTGGATAATGTTTTTCCGAGGTTTTCCCTTATCCTGTAAGACGAATGTCGGGTAACTCTAAGCTCCATGGCCCCCGGACTCATTTGAGCATTATTTCACCCATTGCATTCATCGTCCGATATGACTTAACGTTGCAGGACGTATATTACAACAACAACAAAATCTGACACTATTTAAGTTAATTGATAGAAATTAATCACTTCTCCACACTAGGCGTATATAGGCTAAGGTTTCTGATGGATAGAGTCAACATGAAAAATTCAATGCCATGGCCGGCATTTGAACCACGGATCTTCTGGTTTCCGTCCAATCGCTCTAACCCATTGAGCTACCATGGCCAACGTGCCGTCGTGACATTAAATTCTCCATTTGACTACCGGGAAAATATACGAGTCAAATGGAGAATTTAATGTCATGACGGCACGTTGGCCATGGTAGCTCAATGGGTTAGAGCGACTGGACGGAAACCAGGAGATCCGTGGTACAAATCCCGGCCATGGCATTGAATTTTCCATGTTGACTCTATCAACAATCTTAGCCTATATACGGCTAGTGTGAAGAAATGATTAATTTCCATCAATTAACTAAAATAATAAGAGTTAAATGATGAAGCCTGGGACTCTAAGTACTTACAATAGTAAGTCGCCACAAACTGTGCATCTCGAATGCGAGAGCCCCTAGTGGTTTACCGGGAAAATATACGAGTCAAATGGAGAATTTAATGTCATGACGGCACGTTGGCCATGGTAGCTCAATGGGTTAGAGCGACTGGACGGAAACCAGGTGATCCGTGGTTCAAATTCCGGCCATGGCAATGAGTTTTTCATGTTGACTCTATCTGACACGTATGTTTCCCGGTAGACAACTAGGGGCTGTCATATACAATGATATATGCCCTTTATTGGCGACTTACTTTACTGTAAGTACCTAAAGCCTGGGATTTATAGTTAGATCATATTGATGGAACTTGATTGTTCTTCCACACTAATGCCCAATTTCACCAACAGATGTTAAAATCGACGTTAACAAATGTAACGTAACAATTGTCACAGCGCTAAAACTAATGTTAAATTTCTTGCATTCCACCAACCTGTTTTCTTAAAATGTTAACAAACCTGTGTTAACGCCAAGAAACTTGTAAATATCACATCTATAGAAGGCTATGGATGATTTTCTGAACGTACTCCAATGCGCTTTTGTTTTCATGTTCGTCTGCACAAATGGCGGATGAACAAAATCATAAATAAAGCCGTGAGACAAATTTCTCATCGACGGAGAAAGAATTGTTAATTGAAATGGTGACAAAGTGTAAGGACATCGTGGAAAATAAGAGGACGGATGCAGTCAATGTAAAAGAGAAAGATGTCGTGGGGAAAATATTGGAAACGAATTTAATTCAAATGCATATGTCACTACTACAAGCACCAAACAACTTGTCAGTATTACGTAAATTTAAAACGAGGAGCGCCGAAGGGCAAGTGACTTAAACGTTTCAAGACGGGAGGTGAACAAAATATTATCCACATAATTCAGTGAATTGTAAAATCGCAAAGTTATTATTTTTGAGGCAAAGGCGAGATCGGCATATTCCTTTCTATGTATATTCTAACTCATTATTACGTAAATTTAAAACGAGGTGCGAAGGACAAGTGACTTGAACGTTTCAAGACGGGAGGTGGACAATGTAATATCCATATAATTCAGTGAACTATAAAATTGCAAGGTTACTAATACTTGAAGCTAAGGCGAGATAGTCGTATTCCTTTCGATGCACGTTCTAACTCAGTATTACGTAAATTTAAAACGAGGAGCGAAGAAGGGCAAGTGACTTGAACGTTTCAAGACGTGAGGTGGACAGTGTATTATCCATATAATTCAGTGAACTATAACATTGCAAGGTTACTAATACTTGAAGCTAAGGTGAGATAGTCTTATTCCTTTCGATGCATGTTCTAACTCAGTATTACATAAATTTAAAACGAGGAGCGAAGAAGGGCAAGTGACTTGAACGTTTCAAGACGTGAGGTGGACAGTGTATTATCCATATAATTCAGTGAACTATAAAATTGCAAGGTTACTAATACTTGAAGCTAAGGCGAGATAGTCGTATTCCTTTCGATGCACGTTCTAACTCAGTATTACGTAAATTTAAAACGAGGAGCGAAGAAGGGCAAGTGACTTGAACGTTTCAAGATGGCAGGTGGACAGTGTATTATCCACATAATTCAGTGAATTATAAAATCGCAAGGTTATTGATACTTTAAGCAAAGACGAGATCGGCATATTCCTTTCGATGCATATTCTAACCTCTCTTGTACTTCCGCAGTAACCTTCATAGCAATGTTTCGACAGTCTATACCTCCGTAAAACAATTTTCTTCGGATATTTCCTCAAAATCATTTCTCCTCAGAGGCCGTACTCTATTATGAATGCCATTTAGACGGTCTTAAATATAGCAAATCGACATCAACAGCTGAGTTCATGCTCGCCATCTCGACTATTTGCAATTGTTAAGGACTTAACATTAGAAATTCGGCTTGTTAGTTTAACATGAGATTTAACACGAGTGTTACGCTAACACTTGTTGGAATTTTTTTTTTTTTTTTTTTTTTTTTTTTTTTTTTTTTTTTTTTTTTTTTTTTTTTTACTATTGCTAAACTCGTGTTAAGTCTTAACATTTGTTGGTGAAATCGGGCATAACCGTGTAAAGTAAAAATTTTCGGAAAATAGCCGGTACATATGTGGTTTGTATCTCAGCTACGGCATTGAATTTTTCAGTCTGGCTTAATTTTAAAACTTCAAATGGGAAAGGATTAAATATAATTTCATTTTCATTATTTATTTCAAGAGAGTCTGCTTCATAATTTATTTTTAATTTTTCATTTTCCAACTTTTATTGATTGAATGTTAATTGTGTTGTATTTTCTTCAGGCCCCACCGTCGTTTGGAGCACTTGGGAGCTAGAAGACCTGCCAATCCCACACAACACCATCACAACGCTCTAAGGTATCGGAAGCAGGTGGTGATGATGTTGGCGACCGTAGTGTTTGCCTTCTTCGTGTGCCTCATGCCATTTAGAGCTCTAACGCTATGGATTATCGTTGTGTCTGATGAAACCAAATTCTCGTTAGACATAGAGACTTACTACAACCTCCTTTATTTCTCACGAATAATGATCTACATCAACTCTTCCATAAACCCCATCCTTTACAATCTCATGTCGTCGAAGTTTCGCGAAGGCTTCTTGAAGCTGTGTTACTGCCACCGCAAGATACAGCATCGACTTCGCGGAGATATAACGTTCTCACAACGGAAAGGCACTTTCATCACCACCTCTACCGCCACAGGTTCAAGCAATCCCCACAACAGTATCAGATCCTCCGCGCAGGAGCCGTTCTGGAGGCTTGGTGTTGCCAGGAAGTCATCGTCTTCGTCCACGTCTTCCTCTACGGGAAACCAAGCGACAGGTTCGCACAAGATGAGTGTTCGAAATTGTGGTTGTCCCTTACCAGGTCGTAGCTTCCATAGGACAAACTCTTCCTCCGCTGCGGAGAGGAACGGTAACAATAACACTATATTGTTACAGAGAAGCAAGTCTCATTCACTGTCATCTCGCCATCATCGCGTTGTATGTGACGCTATCGACGAGGATGGGACGGTAAAGACCAGTCTAGTCACGCCAGAGACGATTAAACCAGACAGCTCCACCACGGGTGCAAAGTCAGAGGAAAGCTATGTCTAAGTAGTAGTTTACCAGCTGGTTTCGAACGGAAGATGTTTACATGACCCACTACTGGATGATTCAGTTAGCACTGGTCCAGTGATTCCAAAGGCGCGTACTCAAGTCCATCCCAGTGTGGTTAATAACGATGTCAACAAATTTACTTGTCCTGACAAACGAAATCAGTACACCGTGGCAGTTGAATCTGATAGCAGTTTCAGGGTTCGAGCAATGTAACTTAAACAGCACCTAAATTTTTAAGTATCAACATTATTAAGACAGTTTATGTAGTAAACGCTGCAAAGAAAGCGATCCAAGTAATGCCACACAGAAAAATATACATGATGTACATCTCTAAAAGTCAAAGGAAACGAAACTTTCTTCGTGATTATTTTTCAAGCAACACGTTTAATTTATGAACTATTTAGCTCATGGTATCGATAATTAAAGACTTCCACTTAATTTGCAATTAAAGTCTGTTTAGTTAACTCGTGTGCACGTCGGCCACCTCCTTTGACGAACCCTTATAATCGTTTTACAACCCCGGCCCTCCTTCCCCCAGTCCTTTCTGCAAGGTTGCCACCTTTCACGATACGTCATAGGTATCGTACGAGGTTTCGTCTAAATAAATTATCTTATGTCCATTACTGCGAAACTTCCTTAGCTTTGACATATATAACAGGCTGCGCAAAGTGCAGTGCCCATAAGGAAAATCACAAATTTCTTACAAATATGCAGCCAATTCGTCTAAGGTGTGCACTCCCCCGTTTGCATAGAATCTATAAATTTCTCGACGAATTAAATCGCATGTGAAATTATCTACTTTAGAGAAACGTTTCTTTTTGTATTCGCACTTGATCGGCGCTTTTTGGTATTCCTTTCGTCACTATTTCTTACAGTATTACTGTGAATACCCAGAATTTATCAGGTTCGTTGCCTGAACCCTTACCAAGATTATTTTTCAGCAAATATTTATGTGTGTTCAAAATAAGTGCTTGAATTTTCTTAGAAACAGTTCCCGTTATAATTTTTTCTTTTTTAGGCTTTTCCATAACTTGCCCGGCAACACTTTCCAATTCATTCACACTATTGTCTTCACTTTCATTATTTTCACTTGACTGAAAGTTATCTACTACTTCATTTGCATTGACCACTGCATTTCCCTCCCACGGTCTCCACATCGTGACACAACGAATTTCTGCACATAATGAAACAGATCAACTGGAAGTTGGAACTTTGGCAACTGAGACTCCACGTGGAGTAAAGATACGACTGTCATTTCCAGAAAATCAGGGTTACTATTGGTCCTCAACGACAGTGTTCCATTTCTGAACTATGAAGATAGATTTATGACAATCATTAGTGGGCGATAGCTTCCGTTTTCTTTGTCAAGCAACTGCACTCGGGTTGATTAGACAGACTTTACCTGTTGATGATGTAGGGCTTGCGGTCAGTGTTGCCAACATAAAATCATTTGTCGTCTTCAGTGTTACAATTGTCTCATGTGTTTATGAGAACTTCTAGTGGTTTACCGGGAGAAACACGAGTCAGTTGGAGAATTTAATGTCATATCGGCATGTTGTCCATAGTAGCTCAAGGGTTACAGCGGCTGGACGAGACCAGAAGATCCGTGGTTCAGATCCCGGCTATGGCATTGAATTTTTCAGTCTGAATCTATCTTTTCATACTTTAGCCTACACACGGCCAGTGTGAAAGAACAACTAATTTCCATTAATTGACCTAATAGTGGTTAACTATAAAGCCCGGGCCTTAAAGTACTTACAGCATGGTAAGTCGCCATTAAGGTAGTTATCTCATGTGTTTTTGAGAACTCCTAAGTGGTTTACCGGGAAAAACACGAGTCAGTTGGAGAATTTAATGTCACATCGGCACGTTGGCCGTAGTGGCTCAAGCGTTAGAGCGGCTAGCCGGGGACCAGAAGATCCGTGGTTCAAATCCCGGCTATGACATTGAATTTTTCAGTCTGACTCTACGTTTCCACAAGATTCTCCGTATCTATCGACAGCTTGGTCAAAGAAGTTGCGCGCTGTGAATTTTAGGCGACAATAGAATTTCTTTTGGCAACACTGACAAAGCCCTGGATCATCAGAAGGTAGTTGTAAATTATCATAAGGTCTTTGATTTCTTATAAAAGTATTGCTTGCAAAATTACCATCAGAAAAGTTTTGTTTCCTTTCTTTTTCAGAAATTAACATCATGTATAAATATTTTCGATTAGTCATGACTTGAAATACTAAAATATAACTTTTTTGTGCCATTTACTACATAAACTGCCTTATAACGAAGTTTATATTAGGCCCTATTAAGGTTTCATTACTCGAAACTTGAATTTACCACTAGCATTCAAGTAAATTTGCAAATATACGTCATCAACAAAACCGTAACTGGTCACAACATTAGAGTAGCCAAAATCAACGCCCTGTGGTACACATCACTGATTTCAGCTCGAAGACTGGCTGGTAAAAGTTCGATAAAAACAAAAGAGAAACGTATTTTGTACCGAACTTCGTTTAAACTTTGTTTTTCAAAGAGGTGCTATATTTATAAAATTGGTTTCTTTTATTTTTATAACTTTGGTGGAATTTTTCTTTCTTAAAGAAATAAATTTTATTTCGTTTATTGCTCTATACAAGACATAAAGTGTTAAATAATAGCGTGACGATTTATATGTTTTATTTGAAACAGAGATGGATCCAGGATATCTTAAAAAGAAGCGGTAATTCAATTAAAATCATGCTAGTACCAGAAAGCAAAACTAGGAATCTGGTTTACTTCCTTCTTTATTGAACAGCTCTCGTATTATTCAAAACAAACAACTGTTCAAAGCACAGCCAAAGACAAAAGAAAATCTAGTATCATTGGAGTTACAGTGGTCCGAACAGGAAGCTTGAAACATCCCTTACAAAACAAGGCTTAGTTCAGAAATATCTGTTCAGTATTACAGAAGTTATGATCGACTTTCTGAAAGTTTACAAAAAGGGGAGTGTCAACAACTTAACCACTAATTTAATAAGCAAATTAGGTACAAAATATCGCTCCAATGAACTTTATATATTCGTAATCTAGAAGGATTAAATAATAATAAAATGAGAATCAACTCGCGAGACGTCAGATGTTTTCATGTGTTGTTAATTCATATATTTTGTTTTATATCAGACAGTGAAGCGATTAATGTCATATTGTACCCTACCTGGACCCACCTCTGATGTACAATATTGAAATGCATTCGGCACGTGTCCTGCCTTATGGTGTTTGGCTTGGCAGACTGATCATAAAGCCTCGAAGGCAACTATATTCAAATTCTTGAAGATAATTTCCGGTATATATTTTGAAATATATATTTTAGTAACGTATAATGTTAGAATTTGCTCTCTCATTTTATAAAATATAACGATAGCCATTATTGGAGAATAAGTTTTATTCCTGCAAAATAAAAACACTTTGTTTATAGACCTATAAACGTACGCAAGGTGATCAAATAAATTCGAATATAATTACAACCCAATTTGATATTTAAATTACTTAAAACGATTAATGCAAAAGTTGAAAGAGGAAATTTGGAAGAGAAAAGAGAATATTTTCTACTCAATATCATTCACTTTTAAAATTTGAAAAGTTATTTGATTTGCCCTGTTAACTCGTATAAAGACTATTATACAGGGTGTCCATAAAGTCTTTGAAACATTACAACTTTCTATTAACTGAAAACCATTAAAGTTAGACCTGTGTGGTACAAGCCATTTAAATGTCTCCTTTCTTCTAAATTATCACTTATAATTTTATCTATTTTTGCCAGTATTTTTACGAGGGTGGGTCAAAAAGTAATGCCTCCAATTTTTTCCCTTAAATAAGTAAGTTTTATGAAAACTTTGATTTTGGTGCAATTCCTCAAACCTTCTTCTCCAATCCCCTACAGTAGTAACTTCCTAAGCCAGCGCCTGGCAGCACTGCATCCTCTTGCAAAATGGCTGACATCGACATTCGTATTAGACAGCGTTCTGTGATTGAATTTTTGACTACGGAAGCTGAAACGCCAATTCGCATTCACGAAAGGCTAAAAAATGTGTATGGTGATGCAAAGGTAGATGTCAGCACTGTTAGACGATGGGTTCGTCGCTGTAACGAAGCTGAAGGGCAAACACCATGGGCAGATGAAAAGCGAAGCGGCGGACCGTGGACTGCAGTGACTCCATGCAACATTCATCGAGTCGATGACACCATTCATGGGGATCGCCGGGTAAGAACAGGTGAATTGTGTCGCATTACCTCCCTCAGTAAAGGCAGTGTGATGACGATTATTCAATAACTGGGTCACTCAAAAGTTTGTTCACGTTGGGTACCAAGAATGTTAACCGCCCAAAACAAAGAAACAAGGAAAACAATATCCTCCAAACACTTGCAGCGCTTCAATTTGGAGAGAGAGATGTTTCTGGAAAAAATTGTTATTGGAGATGAAACGTGGGTTCATTTTTTGAACCTGAATCAAAGAGGCAGTCAATGGAATGGCATCACCCAACGTCACCGAAGGAAAAAAAATCAAAACTCAGCGGTCGGCAGGGAGAGTTATGGTGACAGTGTTTTGGAATGCAGAAGGTGTGCTTATGATTGATTTTTTGGAGCAGGGATACACCATAAATTCTGTCCAATATGTCAGAACTCTCAAAAATTTGAAAGCACATCTTCGCCGAGTTCGCCCAACAAAAACTATGGCGGCTGTTCTTCTTTTGCATGACAATGCAAGACCACACACCAGCCGTTACACCACTGCAGAAATTGCGAAATTGTGATGGCAAGTCTTACCTCCCTGACCTGGCACCATCAGACTTCCATCTGTTCGGGCCACTAAAGGAAGCTCATTGTGGGATTCATTTTGAAGATGAGGAGGCTGTGAAAACGTCCGTGCGTCAATGGCTTAGGAAGCAAGACCGTGTATTTTACCACACTGGAATACATGCCCTAGTTAAAAGGTGGACCAAAACTGTGGTAAAGGACGGAGATTATATTGAATAGTGACAAATTAATCGTCAATGTTGTAGTTTTCAAGCTATGTAAATTGGATTCAATTTTCTTGGCAATTAAAAGAGAAAAAAAATAGGAGGCATTACCTGTTGAACCATCCTCGTATATGGTCCATGACCTATTATAAAATGTATCAGTCTTTTTCTTGATAGAACAAAATTTAAATAAAATATTTCATACGTAGAACTGGCCACAGTAGAAAATGCAAGGCGGACACATTTGGAGGAAGCATACAACTACTGCGCAAGTCAACTCAGCACTACGAGGGTCATTTGATAAGTCTGAATTTTTCTTCTTTTCGTCAACATCTCACATTATTTCTCGACATAGTCCCTTCATTGATACCTATACACTTGGTCCAGCGATGCTCCAGCTTTTTCATCCCGTCGGAAAAATAGGTTCCGTCAAGGTTTGTAAAATATTCGTTTGATGAAAATTTCTTACCACCAAGCCAAATTGTGAAGTTTGGGAGTAGGAAGAAGTAACTTGGGGCTAAGTCTGGTGAATAAGGTGGATAAGGAACCAATTCAAAGCCCAGCTCATGCACTTTTGTCATTGTTTGTATTGATGTGTGCGATGGTGCATTATCCCGGTGAAAGAGCATCTTTTCGTGATTTAATCTCGGTCTCTTTTCAGCCAAGTCATGTTGCAAACGATCCAACAATGAAGCATAATAGACTCCAGTTATAGTTCTGCCTTTTTCCAAGTAGTCTGTGGGGATTATTTCTTGAGAATCCCCAAAACACAGTGGCCATCACCTTACCAAGCTGACAAAAAAAATTCCTTGCCTTCTTCATCATGCTTTTTCCGTTGCTTTGACCTGTTTTTGTTTTCATATTCAAAAGAGAAGCAACTGGGGTGAGTCTTGGGTGCATAAAATGAATGACGTTTTGAAGCAAATAGGTATGTGTCATTCTTGGATAAATGCAGAGTATGAGTATAGAGGCTTCTGGAAAGAAGTTAAGATTAGAAGATACTGACAGACAAGACATTTCTGCCAGTACAAGTGACACAAGCTCACTGAGATTATATACAGAAATAAAAACAACCTGGGGGAGGGAAGGATATATAGACATATGTAGTAAGTTAGGGCGAGAAGGTTTTGCTTGGGCGAGGACAGGAGTGAGAAACTTGAAAGGTATAGGTCAAGAGAGGGAGCTAGATAAATGTCCATTGTGTGGAGAAGAGAATGCAGACTTCCATTGTATATTATATTGCAGTCAAACAAAGATATGGAGAGAGCAGGCTTGGCTACGTAACTGGGACAATTTGGGGGGGGGTGAAGTAGTAATTAGACAAATTTTGTCAGGAAAAGGGGAAAAGAACAGGAGAAATATAGGGAATTATTTAGGGAAAGTTAAAGAGAGATGACTAAGAACAATTAAGAGAAGAATGTAAATTAGTATCGGTGAAATGGCAAAATGTGTAAAAAGGAGTAGAGGGCCCCAAATGCATAAAAACCTAGGGTTAGGTGTATGGGGACCGAATTATTATTCAATGGCAAGCAACATGGTAGGATTTTCAGGATTTAAGAATATACGGCATTTTCCAATATAGATTTTATAATTGTAATCTTGATTTTGCATTTCCATTTGATGTTGTAAAAGGAAAGCTGAGAAAGATGAGACTACTGTTTTGACTCTGGTATGTAATGATGGATCCATGTTTCATCCACGGTCACAAAACGGTGCAAAAAATCTTGTGGATTGCGATTAAACGTCGCCAGACACTTGGTAGAAGTGTTCTTCTATATGTACTTTTGGTCGACTGTATGTAATTGCGGCACCCATCTTGCATACGGCTTTTTATTGCCAATTTTTCATGAAGTATATTGTGCACTCGCTCAATTGAGATGCCTACAGCCTCGGCAATCTATCGAAATTTGATTCGGCAGTCTTGTATAACCAGATCGTAGTTTTTTTTTAATAGTGTACTATAGTGTGGTGACCTCAATTGGGCGACCAGAGCGAGATTCAACTTCGGTGCTTCTGTGACCACATTTAAATTCATTGATCCAAAAGTAAATGCTCTTCAATGTTGGTGCAGAGTCCACGTGAACTTCATTGAATTCAGTTTTGACTTGTGCGGCAGTCCAGCCCTCCAGCACGAAACTCTGATTGTCCATTTTCAATCTCAGATATCACACTGAAGTTCAGATTCTAGTCAACAATGAACTGAATATTGTAGCACATTCAAATTTTCTGTACAATCTTTTGAATAATCAGGCTTACCACCCACAAAGTTGCAAAAAGAAATGTCCATCCATTCAAGGAAATATACCAGACGTATCGAAAGACTCTCGTAGAAACCTTGCCTGATTTGCTTGTATCGTTCTTATCTTGTTTTATATGTAGCAAAACCGTGGGCTATATTTCTTAAAACGCGACAGTAAATCAAATGAGAGTACCGATGTATGTGGATCAGAATCGCTTCCTTTACTGCAGAAATTCACAGCATTAGTATGCTAAGGATGGTCATGACTCTCTGCTTCTTTAGGTAAAGGCCGGAGATACAGCGATGGAACTGTAGAAATGTATTCCTCATGTACTTCAAGTTAACCGAGATAACAGAAATTGCTGTGTTACGTCTTTTCTTTTAGTTTAACTGGGGGTAGGAAATTACAGTAGCCTTAAGGATAGTTTAAGCATTTGTAAAAATGATAAGGATATCTTACACAAAAGTACATGAAGGTCGTGTGAGTGCACACTGCACACCACAAACTTTCATTTAGTAATATCTTTTTCTTTGCCAGTCATGTAAAAGTCATTCATAATGAAGAGAACTTAAGAGGTTATTTCCAAAATATTCAAGATATACATATCATTTATCATAGATACCTTAAGCATATCGTAATACCAAGAGAACCAAAAACATCCAAACCGGATGCGCAGTGCTTTGCCTGTCCGCGCCCTCGGCGCTCGTTGCCGTCAGCCACTATCATGGATGAAGCCATGCAACAAACTACTTTTAAAGGCTTTACTTTCCCATGTTATTAAAGAAGATGCTGAAACTAGCCACCCCTGGTACCTCTAGGAAACTTGTACCACGAGGTCTACCCAAAGTCCGAAGACTCCGGCCTCTATCAACCCGGGAGCGATGGAAAGCTCCGGGGTCTTTCCTTGGGGCAATACCTTGAGTCTAAAAAGCCCCCCGGCCCCCCCTCCATTCAAGACGGATGGAAGTGGATACACCACTTACGCGCGTCAACCCCGCGGGGAAGACTACCGAATAACCTTCCATGGGGCCACCTGGCGATCTAGCACACCTTCTACTAGCTCTACAGGCTAGTACCAGGGACTTTTTAAGCAAACCTCTACCCCCTCCGGGCGGTGGAAGCCTGGCTGGAGGTACCCGATCTTCCACGGTTGTCGGGAACACACTGCCCCCTCGAGTCCAACCCAATCCGAACAACTTCCATTCGGGAGAAGCTCGAATGTTTGGCCATAGTTTCCTCTCGTAACGTCAGGGGTACCACGAGTGCTAAGGGTACGCTGCGCCCGCACTACGGCAGCTGAAGGGGACGGATCCCCACCTCTACCTCCAGGAAACCATCCATCACACGCTCTAGTTCAGCTGGGATTTCTCCATTAGTAGAGAAAGAGTTATAGACCAAAATTTTTGAGTAAACAATTGATGCCCGTACATACCTGAATACAATTTTATCTCTCTCCTCCCTTTTTAGAGAGAGAATTCAGAGGCAGGGAACGTGATTTTGCCTTTTTTTTCAAAAAATTTCTGCAGTTCATACAGCCAGCCTTTTGATGAGAATAATTGAAATTTTGTTTCAGTGCAGAATTAATAGAGACTTGTGACCTCCTCGTCCCCTGACCTAATCCCCTGCGATTTCTATATCTGAGGTAACTTAAAGCAAAGATATATCTTCCACATCCTGGAAGAATTAGCATTTCTCAACGTGACCTATGGCAAGTGATGGATAGTTTCCTAAAAGAGGTACCAAACGTGGATGGACAACAGCATCTCCATTAATAACATGTGTATGTAAAGGCTTTAAAATAGTTTTTAAAAATGTTGCATGGCTTCATCCATGCCTATTTATGACAGTGGAAGTTGGCGACGAGTGCCGATGGTGCTGACAGGCAAAACACAGCGTTGCCGGTTCAGAGGTTTTTGGGTCTCTCTGTATAACCAAAATCAATTTATTTTTTATAAATTTGAATACTTCCAAAACTGTCCTATTGGGTATTTTTTCTTATTTAAAGATTCCCTGTGTGAGTTGGCTTTTCAAATACACTAATTTTCTGAAAATTTCATTTTTATTCGGGGACCCTCAAAAACTGAAATCTGCACATCAAATTTTTGGTTGGAATGTTTCCTTCATTTGTTGTAAGTACCTAGTAGAAAAAAATATTGATACATTTTCATAATGATGGCTTCTATATCCACTAGGTAACAAACAATAGAGGTTAACACATCACTTATTTTTTAACTCCAAGGTAAACTCGAGAAATTTATGGTATATCCAATTTTTGGATGACATGCAATTCTTTCTGTAGCCACTAAATAAGAGGCATTCAAATGTGTCAATCAGGAATGCATAGCTCACACAGTAATCATCCCCTAATCGAATTAATTTGATCACCTTATTAAGCAGCAATTTACAACAATGTCACGTGAGCTTGAAAGGAGGAATGTATTTCATAATCAAATAAATCAGCCTTCCTCTTTATAGCTGTTGTACATGCCTGCTACGTGAAATATATATTACAATAAACGAAAGCTTGTTTGGAGGCACCTCCAAACATTTTCCTGTTAAAATGGTGCACCTCCGATGAAGGTTTCCTATATCAAATGACATGTGATATGAATATGCTAAGAAATGAATAGTTTAAAATTTTGTTGAATGGTTCTTCATTTGTTATAATATGCTGAGGCAATGCACTTGTGGAAAACCTAACAATCAACCACAATTAGGCCATATCTTATAACTGATTTGAAAAAAGCAAAATACATGACTCTAACATATTCCAGTGAAATGCAGGTTCAAGATATTTGGTTGTCAATAAACAAGCCCAGTACAAGTCTGCTTCAAAAATTCAAAATTATTAGATAAGCATTTCAAGGTAAATAAAATAGAAGTTACACAGAAAGTAAAACTAGTCACAGTGGAGTAATAAATATTACACAAATAAAAATATTTGTTATTTTTATTAATGTCCACTTATCTTAAGAAGTTGATGTTAATACTTCTTTCTTCTTTTTAAAATCAATTTCGAAGACACATTGCATTCACCCTCAGTTAAACAAACTCCGTTGTTAAGGAAATCTTGGCTACCATGGTTTTTCTTTTGTTATGTTATGTTTTCAGCATTACCAACATCCGAAGATGAAACAAACCTAAAAACCTAAAAAATAGAAGTTGTCTTAGATTTATTTAATAACATACTGTTGGCCCCAAATCATTCAGATGCTTTAGCCATAATTGCTTCATATTGTTTAGAAATAACAATGGGGTTATCATCAGCAAACATTATTGTATCAGTAGGTACATTACAAGGCAAATCATTAGCTATAATTACAAACCAAACCACAAAGGATCTAAGACTGATCCCTGTGGAATGCCATTATTAGTAATAACATTTATTTGTACTTCCATATCAACCTAATGTTCTGATTGTGTCTTCCATTTCTCTACCTCTTACTTCCTTACCCTTCTCAACCATTTCTCTTTGACTTTGTCAGCAAATTTCCCCACCTCCCTTAATCTTTTCTCTCTTTTCAATGTAAGCATTTTTATTGTTACTATGTAAACCCCTTTATTATCCCAGTTCTTATCCCATATTAATTTCCTCCAGTTTTCAATTTCTTTACACTCCATTACATAATGTTCTAAACTTATTTTCTTTACACATAGAATGCACTCCTTTGGTGAACCCCCTCTCAATATGGTTCCTGTCCTTAACCAAGCTAAACCCTCCCTCTCATTTCTATCACATATGTCTATAATGTTTCCCTTCCCCATTCTGTGTTTATTTTCAGGTATACATTTAGTGATTTCTTACTTATCAGATTTACCCACCACACTTGTCTGTCAATTTCCTCTATCCTATTCTTAATAACTGTCCAAACACCTTTTACATTTCTTTCTCTCTCATGCCAGATATTCCCCATCCCTATTTTAACCAGCGTTCTCTCCAGCTCCGCCCACCAGCTGTCCTTACATGTTGAATTCTTCTGATGCTCTAGACAGATCTTTAATGTATTATCATCATCCTTTTTTATACAACTATACCAATATTTTAAGCATCTTTCTATAACTACCCCACTCCTGCAAGGTCTTCCAAGTTCCACTCTAGCTACTTCATTTGGCATTGACTTAATCAAACCCAGTATCTCTTTACAGAACTGTTCATATGTGTGTTCAACATCATTTCTTATCTTATTAGACCCCCGCAACTTCACACCATATGTCATTTTTAGTTCTACTATCGTTTCACAGATTCTTTCATGCCACTTTACTGACATATCTGGTAATTTATATTTACAGCTCCTTATCCCAGACATCGCTATCTTCCCTTTCACTCTTATCTTTCTCCCATGTGCTCCCCAGCCTTCAATTGTAGCACAGTCTCATCCCTAAATAATCAAACTCCTTTACCACCTCCACTCTTTGTCATTTAGTTACCACATTTCATAATAAGCCACACAGATAATATTGCTGATATGCCAAATTAAACAATTGATATGCATAAAGTAAAATTTTTTTAAAATTTTCAGAATATTCTCCACTTTCACAAGTGCATTGCCTTTAAAAGCAAGGTTTCTAATATTGATTAGCGAGAATATTATGACACACTTGTTTTGAATATGCCGACTATTGTGTTGTTATAGTTATAAGTACCACTAAAAGTGACTAGCTTCAGTCAAAGAGAAATTCCAATTTACTTTAGCCCCTGCCAATAAAGAAACATGATGACATAAAAGGGCAAATAATTTTAATATGGAAACTATCCAATTAAACTAAAAGCGTGTTCAGAGCGACTGTTTGTTATAACACGGGATAACATTCCATTAATGGTGATGAGATATTAGTTGTGTAGCTGATATAATGTGTACTAACGTTTTGTATTCTAAATGTGCAGACACAAAATAGTTGTCCACAGACTCGGTAATGCTCTGCGAGATCCTATTCCAAACTGGAGACAAAAGGTTTATGAAACCATGCTCTAGAAAAATTTCTTCCTCTAGTATTAGAATTTACCTTCACAGATCCTGGAGATAAGGTTGTAGTTTGGTAGTTGTATACTAAGTCAAAGCTTTTTATGGGTCGCCATGAAATAATATCAAGAATTATTATATCTGCACTCTGTTAATAACTCATGCCAAGGCTTGCCAATTTTGTTGCTATACAAGAGTATGGTACATTGCAGAAGATTTGCAAATATCTTGAAATTCTTCCAAAAGAAATGTTAGATACTATTCTGCAATATAAACTCCTAATAACCTTCCATGTTACCTAAACCTATTAGCAATTCTAATCAATATAAACCTTCAAGAAAGATTTAAAATAATTTCTATCCACTCACTCCCCATATGCTGTGGAGGAATTCTTTAATATCTCATTAAACAAATACATATGTAAAATATAAAGCTATTAACAGTGAAGCAAACAAATATATACAAGTATAACAATTTGTAACTTAAAACTTCACTTATAAATTGTCGGATCGTGATTTCATGTAAAACGTTTACACATCCTCAGCCGGAAACAACAAAGCTGTCGTCATCGTTACGAACGCTAGATGTTAATATGTTCTTCTTAGTACTACCAAAATCTGAAAATAAAATATGAGGTACGTCCAGAAAGTTATGTTTGGTAATAAAATTAAATTGTATACAGATACAGAAAAAGTATTTATTGCACAAAATCCTACGACTCTTAAACTACTTTTCCACATAACTGCCGAAATTTTGCAGGCATTTGTCATAGCGAGGCACAAGTTTTTGTATACCTTCTTCATAGAAGTTAGCCGCCTGTGCCTTCAATCAGTTGGAAACATTTTCTTTCAGCTCTTCATCATTGTTGAAGTGTTGACCACCAAGGAAAGATTTGAGATGCAAAAACAGATGAAAGTCGCTAGGAGCGAGGTCAGGGCTGTACATAAGGTGGTCAAACACATCCCAGCCAAATCCCTGTAGGATGTTTTTTGTCGCATTTGCAGTGTGTGGTCGTGTGTTGTCATGAAGAAACAAAACACCTTTTGACATTGCAAATTTGCCAATAAATTTCAATTGATTTCACTTTCTTAGCATTCAGAAAATGAATCACAGACCTGATTTCACAAGCGGCGGGATTTTCAGTCAACACCGACATTGTAAACAAGCACAACAAAACATACGTGGCTGACAGCGATCTCACAATGGCACGCGTTTCTTCTCCTTGATACAAAGCGTTTACCCCGCATGTGCAGAACTGTGATCGCAGTGCTGCAGCGGAGATAAATTGAAACATAACTTACTTTCTGGACGCCCCTTGTAAAACAAATTTAAAAACAGAATCAACTGCCGGTATTTCAAAAATCATTACATAATGTTTGTTTTTTAAAATGAATATCTTTTCCCAAACCATTAAATCTATCAGACCATTTAATTGTTTAATAATTTAACTTCTGAATTTATTTCATGGTTAAATGATCAAAAGTGATCTGCTATGGACGATTTATCTTTTCAATTTAATCAGTGATTTATTATTTTCTCTTAAATCTTCACTAGCAATTTCTATATCTGCAATATAATCATCTATATTGTTTGAAAGAACATTTTCCTAACATTAAGTATAAATTTTCTGATAAATCGGCCATAGCAGATCATTTTTGGTCATTTAACCATGAAATAAATCCAGAAGTTAAATTATTAAAACAATTAAATGGACCGATAGATTTAATAGTTTGGAAAAAGAGAACATATTAACATCTAGCATTCGTAACAATGGCGACAGCTTTGTTGTTTCCAGCTGAGGATGTGTAAAAGTTGCACATGAAATCGCGATCCAGGACAATTTATAAGAAAAGTATCATCATTTCTTATAAGATAAGTGAATTTTTAAGTTAAAAATTGTTATATTTGTATACGTCTCATTAAACAAGTTTACTCTGGCATTAACAGTGGTTTACAGAAGAGCGGCAAGTTGACCAGTAGTCAGGTAGCTGGGCCGGCCAGCAAGGAAAGTGCACAGTGGGCACTCTGCTGCTACTATGTCTTTTGAATTGTTAATTTTTGTTTTGTTATAACTTAGAAATATTACACATGTGATGTAAAGCTTTTGCGTCCAGTTTTCCCATGGAATAAGATCCCAGACAGTTAGTGAGTAAAGTGAATGTTTGGATGCTCTGTATTGAGAACCTTCAGGTTCAGTAAGAGCTGTTATTCATTTCATGAAGACTACATTATTTTAATCACGAGAATAACCTGAGATTGACACAAGTTTAATATTTCCAGCATTCTGAAAATTTTCAAGAAGACATATTATACAACGGCTGATCAACAAAGACAGGCTGATTTTTTTTCACACATGTTTATTACTGCAATTCAATGTTTACATGATCTTTTTCAAAGTAGTCCCCTCCTACTTCAATGTACTTTTATAGCATCTCTGCCAGTCCTTGAACACGTGCTGCAGATCATTCTTTGTCAGGTCCTTGAGAATCGCCTCACTTTTCTTGAGCACTGCTTCAGAATTCTCAAATCGAATACTCCTAAGCTTCGATTATCACCAGTGATGAGTCATGGCTGCATCCTTATGATCCTGAAGGAAAACAAGCCAGCACAGTGTGGAAATCGCCAGGTTCTCCAACACCAAAAAAGGCAAAAGTTCTTCCATCTGCAGGGAAAGTGATGGTGATCACATTTTTTGACTGTAATGGAATGATTTACCAGCATGCAGTTCTCCCTCACACTACTGTTACAGCAGCATACTACAGGTCAGTATTGGCTACACTGAGAAAGCACATTGCAAAGAAATGTTCAGAGCTTTCTCGGACTGGGTGACGACTTCATCGTGACAATGTATGGCATCACGTCGCATATCAAGTTATGCAGTTTCTGTCTCGACTAAACATTACCTGTGTCCTATATCCACCTAATAGCTCTGATCTTGCACCCTGTGACATTTTTTTTATTCCCATCACTAAAGCAAAAAAAAAATCACTCTCAGTCTTTGTTGATCAGCCCTTGTTTTAAGATTATGTTGATAATGGCATTCCAATTTATAAGATCACACAAAAAACATAAGAATGTCTTTGGGGAAACATTTTTGCCATTTTCCCTTCCTTTAAGTAATTTTTGGGGCAGCCATAGTTGTTCGGGGACGAAAACGGCACTTAGTAGGCTTTTCTCAAGCTTCCAGTTTCCCCTGCCATTCATTTCAGTAAAACATTTTCATCATCTCTATAATTTTCTTCTGCTCTCTAATATCTAATGAAAATTGAGTATAGATTAACAAAGTGTTTTACCTAAATGGTGTGGAACTGATTTAGTAGCAATTAAAATACTTATAATAAAATTTTGGATCATGAATATATGATTTAACAATGCATAAAAATGGGAACTTTCTTATTCGTTTACCAAATATTACCGATGCATTGCCTCAAATAAAACTAATATAATTTAAAGCTTTGTCATAAAAAGCATGCCAGAATTGAACTCTGAAATAACTGACATTTGGTAACTTAACTTGCCAATTAAAACGGTTAGTAACTATTGCGATATCCAGAATTATTCCAGCTACCACTTTCCTAACAAGGAGGAAAGGAAATATCAAAAAGTACATTTATTATTCCATTCTTCTTTGCGTGAAGACATTATACGAAGGATATTCTTGTGGTTGAACGAATGTAGAGCTTTCAACATTTTGTGTTTTACCAAAGAACATACAATTGTGTAAAACCCATGCGTGTAACATATATAGATATACTGTAAAGTTTGTAGAATTTATTGGATTGAATCATAAGTATATATAAACTGAAGTTTTATAGTTGTCAATATTTTATATACAAGTTAATATACATTGCATACAGGTGCCAGTAAAAATGAAGCTTCCATTATTAATTATTTTTTAAGAAATATCTAAAGCTTTCAAAAGTCATTGCTGCATTCCTGAAACTTTGTTGGTGTATATAATTTGCATAACGTGTTGTAACATTGAGGGATCCAGTGGAAAAGAGAAACCATTTATTTACCTTTAGAAAAAGGAGTTAATTTAAAACAAGATAAATGTAGAAGTACAATGTTCATCTGGTGCACAAACTAGATGAAGTTGCATTTATATAACAAAATATTAAATAAAATGATGTGATGATTAAGGAATTTCTGAATATTTAAAATAAAATTAGTGTCAACAAACTGTGATGGGCACTTCGTTAGTCTTTGGATCACATTTATTTTTCAGCAGAATAAGTTGGGTAGTAAATATTGATACCTTTAAACTTCTTCATGGTACTTTAGCTCATTTGGTTTAAATGTGGCTAGAAGTTCAGAGTTGGAGAAAGACAGTTTTGATTTCTCACTGCAGAGTTACCAAATCTTTAATATAGGTGGGGTGAACCCAAGTAAAATAAACAGTGACTGGCATACATGGATGTTGAACGAACTGCAGTGAAACGTCGTCAAAGTCCATTTGGCCTTTAGGGTGTCATATCTGTAGTGAATTTAATACAACACACATACACCCTCTCATACTTCCAGAGTCTACAGATGGTGAGGAATAAAGAAAAATACCTGTCCTACAGCTGCGAATGAAACCAAAAACTCTGGATTTGGAAACCAGCACGTTAACCACCGGACAGTAGAGGCAGTCATCTAGTATTGGTAAAATGCAGAATAGAAGATATAGAAAGGCAGGAAATATGGAAAATTCTAGAAAATATGAAATCATTACAATTTTACAAGCAAATAAAAAGAAATTGGAAACGGGAAGCATACGTAGATTACTACAATAGGCAAGAGAAAGAAGGGATAGCTTGGATGAGAACAGGAACAATATTTCTAAGAACGATAAGAGGTAGGGAAAAGGGACTTTGTGAATTGTGTGGGGGAAAAGAAAGCATAGAACACTATGTAACAGAAAGTGAGGAGGTTGCAATGTGGAGAAGAGGAAAAATGGGAGAAAGTAGAGAAGAGGATAGTAGCTATAAAAATGTTAATGGGAAAGAAGGAAAAGAAGGTAAGAAATATTGGTGAGTTTTTGCAGAAAGTAGAAGAAAATGGGCCAGAAATGTAAAGAATATAAGAAAGGAAGATGAGGGGGAAGAATGGGGCTAATTAAGTAACAAGGAGGCATGGAGGTTAAGAGCTACCTGGCAGAGCAGAAGACCAGGGAGTCATGTAAATCAAGGTAGCAACAAGATAAAGACAAATAAATGTAGTCTAAAGTTGAAAATTGTAAAATTTTGGAACGTGCACAATAAATAATTCATTGATCAATTTAGAATGAGCACAAATGTATAGCAACCGAACAAAACAAAACATAAAAACATGGAAGTTGATATTCAATACCATTGTGAATAAATATTATGTTGCTCTGTCTCTCTAAATAGTTTAGAGAGGCGTAATTCAATGTATACATTTCCTGGAGTCAATTTAATCATCAAATATAATTATTCAGTTGTTTACCATACATAAATTTGTAATTAACACCTTATAAACTATTCCTGCATGAAAATTCTTCTTCTGATTTTCTTTCGGATTAATCTTTGTAAGGCTTACACCACAAGGGCCTGAAAAGCCAACAACTCCATTCAGTAGCCTTTCGAGAAGAGAGCAAACTCTCTCATAAGATACCCAGGATGTGTGATCACCCCACTGCCTGATATAGAGGTCTAGAAATATAATGTAGTGATTAAAAGGATGATCTGCAAATTCGCGAATCAAATTATCCAGCAACAGCGAAAAATACCTTCTATCAGGATCATCGGCTTCCTAGGTCTTGAAACACGGAAGTGTTAAGGGTGCTGTGCAAATGGACTATTTTATAAGCGGTCAGAAACATATTGATATAGACTGTCAAGTAAGAGTTACAGGAAAAACATGCTCAACTCCTTTCTCTTTCTGAAATTATTAATTGAACAATTATGTGTACTTTACTTTTATTTTCTCGGCAAGAGCATATGTGTCTCTATACCACTGGATTCCTCAATGATTACTGCAAAGAAAAGACTGCTAAAAGACAGCCCATTATTCGACATTGGTATATTATATCAGGTATAGGAATTTCTAAGCATTAACTGAACTGTTATTGGATTATGCAGTAACGTCACAGGCTACAAACCACACCATCTTTCGTACAGCAGACAGCACTCACCAGAATGTGTTTACCTCACCGTCAGTAATCCTTGGTCGCTATTGTTTACATGTTTTGTATTGACATATGGTTTGAGTGCAGATAACTTGTAGGTAACTCCTTAAGAGGTTCTTATGCCTGAATATAATTGCCTATCAATAAGAGAACCTCATGATATGGTCACTTCAAATTCTTGTACATTTTCCCAGGGCTTATTGACCTTACTTTGGTTGGAACAACTTTTTATCTGTATCACCAATGGTGCCCAACCTTATACGAAAGAGGGGAGGGTGGATATGCCCCAACCACTGTTCTCCAGGCAATGATGCATTCATGGGTCTCAGAAAAGTCTCTCTAAAACTTGGTTACCTGAATTAGTGAAGAAGAACCATTACAAACACAAATCCAAGTACGGAAGTAAAGTGACAAGGTGACATCATTAATCAGGCAGCAAAATTTTGGACACCTAGATACAGCTATACTACAGGTTGTAAGGGTACTGGCAGCAAGTGACAATTCAAAACAAACCAATTTGAATTATGTAAGTTTGTGCCAGACTTGAAATGGCACAGATTCATAGAATATAATGTAACATAAATACGTAAAATATGAAGCTATTAACAGTGAAGCAAACAAATATATAAAAATATAAAAATTTGTAACTTAAAATTTCACTTATCTTATAAGAAATGACGAGACTTTTCTTATAAATTGTTCGGAATCGCGATTTCATGGAAATTCTTCCACATCCTCAGCCGGAACCAACAAAAATTTCATCATAAATATTAAAAGCAGAAGCATTATTAACAGTGAAGTATTCTTCATTTTTGAGTTTGATTTATGAGTCACTATGTTTACACTCAACTTCACTTACTATGTTGTTGTAAAACTGAAACGTTTTCAAAATCATTCGATCTCATCCTCAGCTTTTAGGTGACTAAATGAACATTCTTCTTCCTCCACTACTACGGTCCTCCGATCCCTCTGCCATCTGATGTTAGGGGCACTAAGTTTTAATACTTCATTTAATGCCGGGATTTGAAAATTTATAACTTTATCCCATTTTTGGTTATGAATATTTTTTCCCAAATATCCAATTCTATGGGTGTACTTCAAGATTTTAACAGTTTTATGTTATGGCCAATGTTGTGGTTTTCTGTCCAAAACTGGTGTGAAACTGCAGATTTTTCTGTTTGTTTCAACTTTATGTTCCTCTAGTGTTCTTTTTACCTGGTTAACAAGTTTCTCTTAGTTTTTCCTATGTGCTTTTATCACAGGTTTCACGGTTTATCTGATAAATTCCCAATTTCAAAGTGTTGGGGATTGAATTTTTAGTGGTTTATTTAGCAGGTTCTTCAGACTGAATTTGTTTTGGGGTGCTAGTTTTAAGTTTAGTCTTTTGAAGATTCATTCAAATTTTCTAAAAGCCCGTGGATGGTAGGTGAATTTTCTATATTGCCAGTTTGAGTTTTTAAGCGGTGTGAGAGTGGTATTTTTGGATATTACCTTGAGTTTTTCCTTTCTTTTCATCATGTTCCTTATGATGGCTGGGTTGAATCTGCTATCTCTTTTATGTGTTGTTCTTTCAAAAACTCCTCCTTACTCAGTGAGGTGTTGTTTAGCCGGTGAATTAGACTTCTAAAGGCAGCTAGTTGATGTGAAACTGGGCTGTATTCATTTTTCTTTATGTAATTATCTATGTATGTGGGCTTCCTGTATATTCCAAAATCTACACCATGACGATTTCTAGTTATCTTTAAGTCCGAAAAGGGTAGGGTGTTGTCTCTTTCTACTTCCATTGAAAACTGGATGTGATTATCTTGCAAGTTTAGTAATTTTAGAGAATCTTCTTTAAGTTTTTCCGGAATGATAGCAAAAACATCATCAACATATCTCAGCCAAAATTTGTAAATCTGTAGGAAGGCCTTACTACAACATAGTAAGTGAAGTTGAGTGTAAACATAGACTCATAAATCAAACTCAAAAAAAAATTTTGTCATCGTTAGAACGGTAGATGCTAATGTGTTCTTGTTAGTATTACCAAAATCTGAAAATAAAACAAATTTAAAAACAGAATCAACTGCTGGTATTTAATTCATTACGCAATGTTTCTTTTTTTTTTTTTTTAATAAATATATTTTCCCAAACCATTAAATCTATCGGACCATTTAATTGTTTTAATAATTTAGCTTCTGGATTTATTTATTTCATTTATTTCAGATTTTGGTAATACTAACAAGAACATATTAACATCTAGCATTCGAAATGATGACGGCATTTTAATTGGTTCCGGCTGAGGATGTAGAAGAATTTCCATGAAATCGCGATTCCGAACAATTTATAAGAAAAGTGTCATCATTTCTCATAAGATAAGTGAAGTTTTAAGTTACAAATTGTTATATTTGTATATATAACATAACATGTTCAAACTGAGAAATTGTAGTGACTTACTGCTTCTGTGGTTGATAGGCAAGACGTTTCACTGCATCTTCAGCTGTATTTGTTCTCCTTTTTAAGGGAATGGCATGGCTTGGAGGCACCACCCCTAAGTCACCCTTGCTGCTTATTAGAGAAGACATTAGGCACCACTAAATATACCTTTTGAGGGCTTTGTTAGGATCTGAAGCAACAATATCAAGAGGTTCAATTGAGAGTTAAACTCATCAAATACCATTGTCATGTAAAACTTCTCATCAATTCTTCATGGTTTTAATAAACACTAGTTTTAAGATGAACTAATATTAAGATGTATCCATCCATGAGGAATGTCTTTCGCAATGTACTCTGTTCCTTTACTTCTAGTCAAAATCTGAGATGACAATTCAGATTTGCTAACAAAGGAACTATCACTATGCTCATGGCATCATCTCTTCTCTACATGGGGCCTGTGTGTGGAGTATAGCTGGAAGTACTCAAAAGTGAATCTCAAATATGTAGGAACATAGAGGTATAATAACACATATTGTATGAGAGGGATTGTTTACCCCTGCAGACAGCGGTATGCAGATGGCATATGTAAGGAGCGCTGGCACAGAGCTCACAAGGGATGTCCAGCAGCTACTTGTGCTTGCAAGTGGTCGCATGCGGCACTTTCCAGGCTTCAGTTTTGGGTGTTGCAGCTCTACTCTGCAGCAGATTTTTGGCTCATAGGCCCCACACAGAGCAGAATTGATGCCATCAAACTCTCAAGCAAATACAGGTATGAGCATAGTGATAGTTCCTTTATAAGAATGGTTTACTGTTAGGTGTGTACATAATATTACAGATGAAAGTATTATTTATATTCTATTTTATAAAATCTAATATTATTAGGTGATGTAAGTATAAAAAACTCCAGACATGAGTTTGTCTCAGTATTGACTTTATCATAATAACATTTACTTTTTCTTACAATAAACGCTCTCTATTTATAGTTTATATTTGATTCACATTATTGTCTTTAATTTTAATCTTGCCTGTGTACTAAACTTGCAATTTTATAATTATTCAAATTAATGAAAATGACAATGTAAATATCTAAGAGTAACAATAAATTTACATTTTGTTGGAGTTACCCACTTGTCTTTCTCATTACCAATGTTTTTCTACACATTTTCCAAAACAGAAGTACAACAAACTCAAGGAAACAGGTGAGGTTTACAAAATTTAAGTGAATGTTTGCAATTAGGAAGAAGTTCATGTGTATCTTTAAAAGTTAATAACCAATCAATACGTAAAATATGAAGCTATTAATAGTGAAGCAAACAAATATATACAAATATAATAATTTGTAACTTAAAACTTCATTTACCTTATAAGAAATGAAACTTTTCTTATAAATTTATTGGAATTTAATCCACAATTTATTATTTTCACTTAAATCTTGACTAGCAATATCTATATCTGCAATATAATCATCTATATTGTTTGAAAAATCTACACACGTTTTTAAACCTTGATTTATAAAAATTTAACTCTTTTTCATTAAGGTTACAATTTGATAAATTAACAACATTATCTTTAATATAATTTTCAGTTGAACTAATACTCAATGCTCCACTTATTGCTAGTATTTACCTATAACGAGTTTCATTAGGATCTTCCTAACATCCTCAGCTGTTGTCGACTAACAGATGTTGGTTTGGTGAACTCATTGGAACCGATAGGTGCGTCTCTGTTGGTATCTTGATGAACTTGAAGTTTGGGTTTTCTTCAAAGGTAGTGTCGAAATTAAACAATTTTCCTTCATATTTCTTTATGAAGATTTTTTCCCACATGGTTAAAGCAGCTGGACCTTGGACACTTTTTAGTAAGTGAATTTCTCGTTCTATATCATGATTCTCCTTCCAAAAATGGTACACTACTGCCGATTTATCTATTCCTTTGTTCCTGGTGTTCCTAAAATGTCCTTTAAGCCTAATGTTCAAGTTCTGTTTTGTTTTTCCAATGTAAAAGTTGTCACAGCCTTTGGAGTTTATCCGGTACACACCCTGACATTTTGTCTATGGGTATCTCTTTTGTATTATGTGACTTCAAAAGGTGTTGTACACTAAATTTGTTCTGTGGAGCCAAAGTAATATTGTGTTCTTTGAAGACATTTTGGAAGAGTTGTGTAACTGTGGGATGATATGCAAATTTTCTGTATGAAATTTCATTGCTGACTGGGGAAAGAGTAGTTACTTTGCATTTTAGGAACATCAGGAACAAAGAAATAGATAAATCTGCGGTAGCGTACCATTTCTGGAAGGAGAATCATGATATAGAATGAGAAATCCACTTATTAAAAAGTGTCCAAGGTCCAGCTGCATTAACCACGTGGGAAAAAATCTTCATAAAGAAATATGAAAGAAAATTGTTTAATTTTGACACTACCTTTGAAGAAAACCCAAACTTCAAGTTCATCAAGATACCGACAGAGATGCACCTATTGGCACCAATGAGTTCACCAAACAAACGTCGATTAGTCAACAACAGCTGATGATGTTAGGAAGATCCTAACGAAACACGTTCTAGGTAAATATTAGCAATAAATGGAGCATTGAATATTAGTTCGACTCAAAATTATATTAATTTTGTGCTTTATTGTATCATAGTCCTTACACATTGGAACATTATCTTTATTATTTTTAATAACTGGGTTTAATTCATGCTGTTTCAAACACAAATTATATAATTTGTTTTTTTAATTTGGCAGTTTTACTTTTCATATTTAAATTAAGAATATGAATTAATTTGGATTCTAAATTAAGCCAAATTGAATTACCTAAAATCTTTGTTAATTTAAGATGTAAATTACATAATTTAAGTTCAATATTATTTAAGTCTTTAAAAAGTAAACTTATTTCCTTTTGAATTACTTTTTTCTCTGCAACTTTTTGATGAATTCTACCACTATCAAATTTAATAGTTCTAACGAAGATAGGAAACCTTATGTTTCAAACAAAGATCTAGAAAATGAATATCTGCAAGAATAAACCTCTTTTTCTTTTGAAGTTTTAAATATAATTTAATTTCAGATTTAGTACCCATAAAATTTAAATTTAATACATGTATAAGTAAAACTGTCCATAGGAACCTAAATGTGAAAGTAACAAAAAAATGCTTCAAATTAAAAACTAATAAATACATAAAATATGAAGCTATTAACAGTGAAGCAAACAAATATAGAAATATAATAATTTATATATAGTTAATAACCAATTTATTGAATGGAGTAAAATAGTCTTAACATCTTTGCTCCAATCATAAGGGCTTTGACTATAACACGTTTTGACATTACATGGTTTATTGTATCATATCACTGTGAAAGTGTATGTAATAAATTAGTATTAAAGCTTAAAAATACAATTTATTATAAAATAAATATGACATGAATACATTCTTTGGCGATGTTGTACATAAAATATTACATACAATTCTTAATTTAGAACACCTGTAACACAAAATACGTCAGTGCACTTCCACCATTTATTACAGCAGTATCAATATAAACAATTACAATAGAATTGGGTTGGAGTAAAGCAATGCTCAAGATGGAATTCATAGTTGATTCTCTGCATAACACAGTTTGTGGCATGCACACAAATACTCACACACACTTATAGCCAGAGCTGCGTCTAATGCAATCAAGATAGAAGTAGGTGTTCAATTAAATTATGGATCTAATACTGCTACTGTCTACCCACCACAAGAAGACAAGAGACGAATGAAGGGAGAGGGGTTTGAACTGTTTATCTGCTCTGGTAGTGGATCTGTTTACTAGGAAATGGGTATATGACAGTACATCATGCTGCCGGATCTAATGTTTGCTGCAGTAACTGTAGTGATAGATATTGTCACCCAATTAGCGGAAGGCACGACCGGCAACAGCTGGGAGGAAACCAGAGGCAGCCGAGCCACGCCTCCCATTAGTCTCTGTCACTAACTGAGGGGGATTGCGGGCCACTGAGCCGTCTCTTTACCCTCCCCTTAGGTTCTCGAACTTGCGGGTTGTTTCATCTAATCCAGAGACTTCTAGAAGACGGTGATATTCCTATAAAAAGGGCTGCAGTGAGTGAATTGAGGCAGACAGACAGTCAGTCAGTGTTTGGTGAACAGCTGTAAGAGTGCAGCGCTAGTGTAAGAACGAGAAGACTGTGCAACGGAAGAATTTACGTAATCGTGAGCATACAGTGGAATTGTAACGGACAAACTGGTGAATCGTAATTGTGTGCATTACGTAATTCTGTGTAATTGGCAAGTGTTTAACTGTAAGTCGGTGGAAATAAAGAACATTTTTAAGTGGTGCAATTGGACTTTTCATTTCACGAACCCACAAAGTCACAATATTATGTATGGTTCAGTTATGTGACAACACTGGCGCATTTTAAACGAATCTAGCATCCTTATCATACTGGGAAGGGGAGCATAAACACTGTGGGGACAGCAAAAGTGATTACATTAAACATTCCTCTAGCTTGCCTTCTTGTGCGTAGACAGTAGTGAATATCCAGCTTAAAACAAATGGCTTGTTTATCCTATAATTTTGTACATTACGCTATACGGTATGAGTAAAAACTATGAAACAATGCTTGTAACTTTTTTTTTTCTAGTTTTGTGAAGTGATATGTTTTACAAAAGCTGTAAGATATCAGCATGTTTTCATATTACTATGATTGCGAATAGGGCGTGACTCTTTTTTAATGGCAACTTCTTTTCTCATTCATATGGTCCTCAGGTCTCGGAATGGACCCTTTTCCTTTGTTGTCAGCTTTAGGTTATCCTGCCTGTTATTCACTGCTGTAGACAGAATCCTTCTGCTCCATCTCCTCCATGGATATGGACCCTTTCCCAGTATAGAATATCAGTTCGAGAACCTCAAACCAATTGGAAGCTGAGTTCGTCGAAGATGAGCATCGCCAATTCCAGTCCTCTCCAGAATATTCCCAGTACATGATCTTCTAGGAAATGTCCGAGGAGATCTTTGTTTCCAATTGATATACTGGGAACAACCGTTTTACTTTCTATCGGCAAATCAGTTCTTTCATAGGTGTTTTCTTCATCGATAGTGCATTACACATTACAGACTTGTCAGTCTTATTTGCTTAGCTAGACGCCTTTTAGGTGACTTTTCTGCAGCGGACTTTGAAGATGTTGCAGATGTAAATTCAAACGCTTATGGTGGTCTATCCTTTTTGCAATCTTGGTACAGTTTATATCCTTAAGAGTAGCGATTTTCTGTCTTAGTACCGACTTAGCAACAACTATAAGCACGATACCTCAAGAGAGGGTTAGTGGATATGCAAGAATTTATGGGTTTCCGAGAAGACAACTTCTCTCTAACCCGGAACTCTTGGATCCCCTTTACTCCATAAAACCTGACATTCTCAAGAACTGGATTGGCATTCACATATGTTGGAGGTGATGTAGTCGAGCAGGAAGTTTCTCACATGTAGGTACACTGTTACAGAACTCACATTCCAAAGAAACGACCAGAGCTTTCTCGGACTGGGTGGCGACTTCATTATGACAATGCATGGCCTCACGTCGCAAATCAAGTCATGCAGTTTCTGGCTCGATTCAACATTACCTGTGTACCACATCCACCTTATAGCCCTGATCTTGCACCCTGTGACCTTTTGGTATTCCCATCACTAAAGGCAAAGCTTAGGGGTATTCGATTTGAGAACTCTGAAGCAGTGTTCAAGAAAAGTGAGGTGATTCTCAAGGACCTGACAAACAATGGTCTGTAGCACGTCTTCAAGGACTGGCAGAGACGCTATAAAAAGTGTATTGAAGTAGGAGGGGACTACTTTGAAAAAGATCATGTAAACATTGCATTGCAGTAATAAACATCAGTGAAAAAAGATCAGTCTCAGTCTTTGTTGATCAGCCCTCCAATGACATACTTGCATCCCGGCCAACATTCTGGCTTAGCTGAGAGTCCTGGTTTAGACCTTATCAGCAGATAGGAATGTAGTCCTTCATGATAGGCAGGGACTGGAATTATGTATGCATCACCCAGTTACCCCCTGAACCTCCCCATCCGATGACTAACGCAACGGTATCCATCAGACTGTATTCAGGAGGTACCGGGTAGTAGGTTAAACGCGTTATGGACCAAAGTTAACTGGGCGTTTGCTATAAGCCCTCTCACCTCCTAAATGAACCCAATCGAGAGTGTGGCTCGGGACCCCGGGTTCGCCAAACCTGTACCTACCGTAGTAGGTCCCTGGGGGCAATATGGGAATACAATAGGCCAGAGGAAGACAGCTTCGAGAGTTGTGACGTATTTCAGCCAAGAGCAAGGCCAGCAGTGCGTGTGACGTCAGGCAAGAACTGTGTAGTACAAATTGCCTATATAAATAGGGCTTGAGTAGAGAATCTGAGGGTTCAGTCAGGTATAGTGCACTTGATGACAACAATGTAGCTGCCATGTACCGAATGGAACTGTTAAATTTACAATGTGACGATTTATTGAAGGATAAATATACATACAAGAAAGACTTGGCTGAGTTTTACAAGAATGTCCCCCAAACCAGATTTCCGAGGTTGTATTCCCTTGTCGTACGGACATTGTGTATGTTTGGCTCAACATATGTGTGCGAACATTCTTTTTTCTATATCGAGATTTAACTGTATTGGAACACCACAGTGAAGCGAAAAATTATTAAATTTTAGATGAGTCGTATTTCTTACACATCTGCTTCACAGTCGCACAAGAGCCGTAGATGCAAACGAAGATTTGCGAAACATGTCCTCAAAATAGGTACGAAAGTGAAGCAGATGTGTAAGAAATACGACTCATCTAAAATTTAATAATTCTTTTTTCTGTTATAAAATTAGCTAAGTCCGAACCCCGAAGTACATTATCGGATCACAATCTAACATGCAGCCTTCAATTCCAAATTTCCTAGACATTACGTCATGACATTGACAAACTAGTTAAAGAAAAATAAAACGGAAAGTGTCAGAAAATGTCCACCTAATACTGTTCTGAATGAGTCTCCTCTAATTGAGTGAGTGAGTGAGTGTGTGGTTTAAGGGCCCGTCGACATCAAGGTCATTTGGGCCCTATGTCAATACTAAAAACCTGAAAGCTATACAAATTTAGCTAAAACGTTAAAATATATTAAAAACACTCACCTGTTAAAAGAACATTAAAAAAACGACCTAAAGACTAATACTATAAAAACGCTAAAAGTAATAAATATAAAATAAAAGTCACACTTGTTTATTAAAACCTATTTTAAAAATAAACCGCAGTGCCTTATCCACGGCCACTGGGTCGTCACCTAAAATACTGGGCAAGTTAGCTCCCAAGCCTATTGACTGGCGAACGCGGGCGTACTGCGGGCAATCAAGCAGTACGTGCCGCACAGTGAGGCGTACTGAACACGAGGCACACACAGGGGCCGGTTCCCCTCTTAGCAGATGGCCATGAGTTGCTCGTGTGTGCCCAATTCTCAGCCGGGTGAGTATCACCTCGGCTCGCCGGTTATCCCTGCAGGATGTTTGCCAGCGTTGTACGCTCTCCTTTATACCCCGTAGTTGTGTGCCTTCTATAGCTGTCCAGGATTGCTGCCAAGCAGATAGGAGATGGCGACGGAATAAACGTTGCACATCCTGGTATGGCACCGTAGATGTTAAACTCCGGGGCAAACGGCAAGCGGACTTAGCAGCCGCGTCCGCCTCCTCGTTCCCGGTAATCCCCACATGGCCTGGGGTCCAAGTAAAAACAAAATTGTACCCGCACCCGAGCATTTGCGAGATCTGGGCCTGTATTTTTAAAACGAGGGTCTGAGCGGCAGTGTGCTGTTGCAAAGCCTGAAGCGAACTCAGAGAATCAGTGCAGACAATAAAAGAGCCGGGAGCTAACTTGCAAATAAAAAGGAGCAAATAGAAGATGGCATACAGTTCTGCGGAAAAAACTGAAGTGGAGTCCAGAAGGCGAAATTTATGAGCCTCACCGTTAACGAAGAACGCGCAACCCGTAGCGTTACCTAACTGAGAACCGTCTGTAAAGACCGGAACATAGTTAGGGTAACGGCCCAGTAATTCGGCAAAAAGTTGTTGGAACACCGAATGTGGAGTAGCGAGTCTAGGGTTGCTTGAAAGAGCGAGATCGAACACCGCACGATCGAGCTGCCATGCAGGATAGGGGCAGATGGACGACCTCTCCACGCGAGGCATTCGGAGGCCATGGGAATGTAGGAGATCCCGAAATCTTATTCCCACGGGGCGTGTGTGAGAACCAGGGCGCATATAACGGTGGGCTAAATCTGGACGCAGAACTGGTTTGAAACAAGGATGATTGGGATAACTTGCCAACTTCGAAACGTATGAGCAGAGTAACAGCGAGCGACGAATATGGAGTGGAGGTTCGCCTGAGTCTGCATACAGGCAGTCGACTCGACTGGTGCGGAAAGCTCCTGTGGCAATGCGGATGCCGGTGTGATGCACGGTGTCTAAAAGGCGAAGTTTAGAGGCGGTCACTGCGCCATAAATAAAACTGCCATAGTCCAGCTTGGACCGAACCAGAGAGCGGTACAGCCTCAACATTACCGTGCGATCGCCCCCCCCCCCCAAGATGCTCCAGATAATACCTTCAGCACCCGAAGAGAACGATCGCAAGAGGCTCGAAGGTGACGAATGTGGTGCTCCCAATTTAGTTGTCGGTCCAAGTAGAGGCCCAAGAACTTCAGTTGTGAGACAAATGGCAGGGGTGTGCCGTTCAAATGAAGATCAGGAGGCGGGTGAATACCTCGTAGGCGGTGAAAGTGGATACACTGCGTCTTCGCAGCTGAAAAACGGAAGCCGGTTTGAAGCGCCCAAGCTGCTAGCTGGGTAATGGTCAGCTGCAGTTGGCGCTCGATGTGATCTATGTTGGCAGACCTATAATAGACTGCGAAGTCGTCAACATAGAGGGATGATGGAATTCCACTTCTAACGGCATTAGTGATGCCGTTAATCGCTACGGCAAAAAGGGTGACGCTCAAAATCGACCCTTGAGGTACACCGTTCTCCTGTATCCGTTCCTGGGATATCGTTTTCCCTATCCGCACACGAAAACGGCGAAGTTTTAAAAAATTGCATAAAAACTCGGGCAGATGACCACGCATGCCGTAACCATGTAGGTTACGGAGTATGCCGTACCGCCAGGTGGTGTCATAGGCCTTCTCCAGGTCCAGGAACACGCCCACGACGTGCTGTTTCAATAAAAAGGCGTCGGAGATATACCCCTCAAGGCGTGCTAGATTATCGACACTTGAGCGATGGCGACGAAAACCGCATTGCAAGTTGGACAGATGGTTATGCTTTTCTAGCCACCAATTTAACCGAGCGTTTATCATTCGCTCCAACGTCTTACAGATGACACTCGTCAGGCAAATGGGGCGGTAGCTAGATGGGAGCGTGCGGTCCTTTCCAGGACGAGGGATGGGGATGACAATACCCTCTCGCCAGGAGGAAGGGAAAACCCGCTCATGCCAAATGCGGTTATAGATGTTTAAAAGGAAAGATAGCGCCTCGGATGGAAGATGTAGCAGCATCTGTCGGTGTACGTCATCGGGACCTGGAGAAGAATCCTTTGCTAATGCCAGAGAATGGGCGAGCTCGGCTGCGGTAAAAGGTTGATTGTACGGCTCGGTGCAGTCACTATTAAAATTCAGTGGTACCCGCTCCGCCTTTTCCTTAATAGGCAGGAAGAGAGCGTCATAGCGGGCAGTTTGGCTAGTAGCAGCAAATGTGGTAGCTAGGGCTTCAGCTATTTCCTGCTCGGTGGTGTACATGGAACCGTTGATGGCAAGGCCGGGAATTACCGTCCGGCGATACTTGCCATACATCCGCCGAACAGCTGACCATACTTGTTGGGTAGAGCTGCGCCGGGAAAGCGAAGACACATAGGCTTCCCAGGATTTACGTTTTGCGTTGCGCAGTATGAAGCGTGCCCTAGCGCGAGAACGTTTGAAGGCGACGAAGTTCCCTTCCGTCGGGTGCCGCTGAAAAACGCGCAAAGCACGTTTGCGTGCTTTGACAGCCAAACTGCATTCCTCGGACCACCACGGTACAGGGATACGACGTGGTGTAGGTGAACCTCGAGGAATGCTGGATTCTGCTGCGAGCAGGATCGAGCAAGTAAAATATTCCACCATTTCGTCGATGGCGTCGAAACCATCGTCGATGAGGTGTATCAGGGATTGGAATTTTCCCCAGTTAGCTTTGGAAATAATCCAGCGAGGATGTCGAGACGGTACACATTGGCGGCCAGAAAAATGTATGTTAATGGGGTAGTGATCACTGCCAAAGAGGTCGGAAAATACTGACCACTCAAGTAGTGGTACTAATGACGGACTGCAGAAAGAAAGGTCTAGTACGGAATGTGTACCATAAGCGGATGATAGGAATGTCGGGTCACCAGTATTTAGCAGAAGCAGGTCAGACTTATCGAAGACGTCTACGAGGAGGCATCCACGGGCGTCATCAGTGTCTGATCCCCAGAGCGTGTGCTTGGCATTCAAATCTCCCACAAGGAGTAGTGGTGAGGGGAGCTGTGCCAACAGAGCTTGAAGATCACGCTCTGGAACTATACTGAGCGGCGGCAGGTAGATGTTGCAGATGGTAAAACTGATGCTCTCCAGCTGTATCCGAACGGCCACAGCTTGCAATGGTGTGGTGAGAGGAACGTTGGCGGCTGAGATGTTAGGCGCCACTAAGGTAGCAACGCCACCGCTTGCACGCATACCTGCAAGAGAGTCGCTTCTAAAGGCAGAGAAAGAGTGAAGGTGTAACGAGTGATTGGGATGTAAGTGGGTTTCCTGGAGGCAAATAATTGACGGTGACCGTTGAGAGACTAAATATTGTAGGTCTTGAGCACGAGCTCGAAAACCATTGACATTCCACTGGATTATTTCCATGAAGAGTTTTTAACGGGCCGTTTTAACTTTTTTCTTGACCTTGGCTGACTTGGGCCCTACGACTCGAAAATCGTTAGCCTCCTGTGACTCCGCTGATGTTCGGGAGTCAGAACTCCTACGGCTCGTAGAACGAGACCGGGATCTAATAGTAGGCGAGCGACTTCGTGATCGATGTTGTGGCCGGGATCGGTTTTTCACATTCACTACTGGATTGTTGTTACTCGGTGATGGCTTGGTGGTTGGAGTTTGTACGGTTGAAGCGGATGTAGTGCTGGTGGATATACTAACAGTCTGAGACGAAGGTTTAACGGCTAGAAAGTCAGTCTGCGTGGATGCGTGGGCGACAGGGACGTGTTGAACAGCAACAGTGGTGTTAGGAGTACGGCGAGCTGCTGATGCATATCCAGTAGTCGCAGGCTTCAGTTGTTCAAAGCGCCGCCGTGCCTCTGGAAAAGTCAGGCGTTCCTTTACACGTAGCTCCTGTATGCTTTTTTCGTCCATGAATCTAGGGCACTGTCGCGAGCTGGAGGGATGACTACCGCCACAGTTCACGCAACAAGGTGTTCGACTGCAGTTAGGATCGTCGTGCTTCGGTAGGCCACATTGCTCACAAAGAGCAGGATTGGTACATGTGACCTTCGTATGTCCGAACCGCTGACATTGGAAGCAGCGCATGGGGTTCGGGACATACTGGCGGACGCTAGCACGTTCGTAGCCGCAATATATGTATTCGGGTAACTTCGTCCCAGCAAAAGTTAGAAATACCGTACGTAGTGGGTACTCCTTGCCATCTTGTTTCCGTGTTAAGCGGTACGCCTGACAAACAAGTTGATCAGAGAGGCAACTTACTATTTCTTCGTTCGCTAGACCATCTAGGCTGGAGGTGGTGACTACTCCTCTGCAGGTGTTAAGTGTTTTGTGTGGGGCTACCCGGATCGGGTAGGAGCCCAACAGAGTCGCCTTTTGCAGTTTTTTAGATTGCTCTGCAGTTGTGGTCTCTAATAGTAGGTTGCCGTCTCTGAGACGCGTAGCGTTTTTGACAGGGCCACTGATTTTATCTATTTCACGCTTTATGTAGAATGGGCTAATATCCTTAAACGTTTTTCCATCGCATGCCAAGGTCATCAATAAATAAGGGTCAATGAAGGAGGTTTTGCGCGGAGACATTATGATAGAGACCCCCATCCGGAACCGTCGGCGTCAGTCTGCCATCCGGGGGTTAAAGAAAAAAGACACCGAATCTTCACGGTCTGTGCCGTCATGGGGACCTCACCCATGACCGATCTCATTTGTACCTCAGAAAAGCTACCCTTCAATATCCACTGCTTGTCCGTATGGGTAAACCGTTCACCACGCACACCCCGGCTTTATGCCCCTACCACAGGAATAACCGCCTGTGGCTCCCCACTTTAGGCCGCGCATGCGTGTAATAGGCACACGCGGATTCAGGGGACTTGTGGTTGATTACACCGGGGTTCCGTCAGCGGTAACACGTCCGGTCCGTGATACTAACCCAACGGCAAACGCGGCCGTCGGGAGATTACCACAGACCGGGCCCTCAAGGAGCTACGTGGGTGTACTTGACGGTGTGGACGGGCTCCGCACCTAAGGCTACACATAGGGGCAGTGCGAAGGGTCCGCTCAACCTTCACTTTTGAGACCTCCGGAGAGCACACATGTCGGAAGCCGCGCTGAAAACCGTGGGACAGAACCACGGAGATAGGAAAGATCCCTGCTGGTGAGACAGGAGTTATAAACCTAAGACCTTAAGTGCTAATAATTATAATAAAAAACTAGAAGGGGAAGAAGGTGATGCTTACTGACAAGCAGTAGCTACACGTGGCACAGTTGATGGAGATGAAGGGGATGAATTGAGGGTGAATGGCTAGGGACCCCGGGATCGCCAATCCCGTACCTACCGTAGTAGGTCCCTGGGGGAAAATACCAGAGCCTCTTCTGCCAGTTTTCAGGGTTACTGATGGGCCTTCTCGGCAGCCGTAGCGGTCCTGGGGTACACCAAGACCCCACCGTACATCACCCCATCAGTCAGTCCCCTACTTCCTGTTGCCCACCCCTCGGGACGAGGACCACAGAGGTTGGGTTTTGAGGGGCTCCTCTAATTTGCAGGAAGAATTACTTTATGTTTTATTTTATTTACTTTATAACATGCCTGACCTTCAGATAAACTAAGAGTTGAAGTTTTATATATTTTCTCATAGCACAGAGCCAAAATATAATTGTTTATATACTGTGACCAATTGTGTAATTTAAGCAGTCAACATTAATATTACAACACCCAAGATGTAAGTTGTACATATTGTTAATACCCGATACGTTTCCTGTCTTTCCTACGCTGTCAGAACCCTAACACATCAAACTGTTTCCTTTCTCTTGGGCAGCAGAAATCACCGTGGTGGCGTTACACACTAACCTGCCTTTTGTTCGGAAGCATATTTGGCAGTTAGAGCTGATGAAGCTGACATCTCTCCCCTCCACCTGTCTTCTCCTGCTGTAGGCTTTAAGTAACAGTCAAATTTTTAAGATAACTTTGAAATCCTACTGCTTTTACATGGCCAACAGATAAAATGATGAATAACAAGACACCTGTTAAGCATCATGAAATGGAAAAATGTATTGGTCATAAATCGAAAAAAAAAAAATTTCATTAGCAAGATTTTGTCTATATCATATACAATGGACGTCCAGAAAGTAAGTTCTGTTTCAATTTATCTCCGCTGCAGCACTCCGATCGCAGTTCCGCACATGCACTGTAGATGCTCTGTATCAAGTAGAAGAAACGTGCACCATTGTAAGATTGCTGTCAGCCACATACACTTTGTTATGCTTGTTTACAATGTCGGTGTTGATTGAAAATCCCGTCGCATGTGAAATCAGATCTGTGATTCGTTTTCTGAATGCTAGGAGAGTGAAACCAATTGAAATTTATTGGCAAATTTGCGATGTCAAAAGGTGTTGTGTTTCTTCACAACAGCACACAACCACACACTGCAAATGCGACGAAAAACATCCTACAGGGATTTAGCTGGTACGTGTTTGATCACCCCCCATACAGCCCTAACCTCGCTCCTAGTGACTTTCATCTGTTTTTGCATCTCAAATCTTTCCTTGGCAGTCAACACTTCAACAATGACGAAGAGCTGAATGAAAATGTTTCCAACTGGTTGAAGACACAGGCGGCAAACTTCTATGAAGAAGGTATACAAAAACTTGTGTCTCGCTATGACAAATGCCTGCAAAATTTCGGCAGTTATGTGGAAAAGTAGTTTAAGAGTTTTAGAATTTTGTGCAATAAATAATTTTTCTGTATCTGTACACAATTTAATTTTATTACCAAACGGAACTTACTTTCTGGACATACCTCATATATGGTTAATCAGCTATTCAAAAGTCATCCAGAATGAAGAGGATTTCTGCAGACATTCATTTGTAATTAAAATATCTAAAATATATGATGTTTGAATTAAAATTATTAGAGATTAAGAGGTAGTCTGGTGCTGGAGGATTATCTTTAAAATCTTTGTGTCATGTCCTTGGAAGATGCTTAAAAATGCAAATTTTTTATTATACATTCCTCAAAACATATAATCTGTCTTACAGCAAGAGTGTCCTTTGAACTTAAATAAAACATGTTCTATAAATGATAGAAATTCATTTATTTTTTTATTTTGGAACAGAATTAAATTCTTTATGTGTGGAAGAAAACATCAGTTTAGTGACCGCTGCGACTTCGTTGGGTTGCACCCAATTTTCAATGACAGAAGAATGTAAATTAGGTCCAATATCACGAAAAACACGCTTGATGTTATCCACAAGATAATTTACTGTTTCTGGCTTGTTGGTATATATTCGAGATCTAACATAACCCCACAAGAAGTAATCCAACAACGTTAAATCACATGATCTCGGGGACCAGTTCACATCACCACCACGAGAAATGACGAAACCTCTGAACTTCTTCAAAAGATCAACTGTTTCGAGAGCAGTATGGCATATGGCACCATCTTGCTTGTAACAGATTTCTGAGATCCATACCATCCAATTGAAGCCAAAAATGGTCCCTTATAAGAGCCCGGTATCTCTCTCCACTGACAGAGCTTCCTCATCTTCGTCTTGGGAAAAATATAGACCAATAATTCCACCATACCAAAATCCACACCATACAGTAACCTTTGGGGGATGAAGCGATCGCTCTTGAATCTGTATTGGATTGTTATTGCTCCAATAGTGGCAATTTTGTTTGTTAACAAAACCATCCATCCAAAGATCTTTGTCGCAGGTGATTTTTTGACAAAAATCCAGATAAGCTTCCAATTACTCCATAGCCCAGTCAATGAGCACACGGCACAACCTATGGTCGTTGAGTTTTTATTTTTTGAGTTAACACCATTTTGCAAGTGTGTAACTTCAAGTCCAGGTGCAGAATTAGCCAAGTTGTGGTCGGTAAAAGCCCCAATTCTTGCACTCGACAAGCAGTTGATTTGTTTTCTTTCTCGCGCACACTCTCAAGAACGGCGCCTATATGTTAGTTGGAGCATTCACATGGCATTCTTTGATAGCTGATAGAATCACATCTTTCAAATGTATCGATCAAATGCCGAACCGTTCTCTCGCAGGGATGATTATGCACACTGCAAACTTCACTCAATACACGGAAGATTTGGCGAACAGATTATCCATTTTGATACCAAATTTTCACAATTTCTACTATGTTTTAACTACTATGAGTTAAAGATATATCTATAAAATCATGGGCCACAAGGAACATTAAAGAAGGCTGACATTTCTTCAAAATATGTTTGTGGACAGTCTCACATAGTAAGTGAATAACACTGAGCCAGTGTCTCTAATTCATTATTTGTACATACCACAATGCAAGCATTTACATATCAGGAAAGAATAATTTTCAGCAATCAAGAATTGTCTTTGCATTCTTTGCTACACCTTTTACACCTGTAAGCTGAGTGATAATATTCTGACATGCAATTTTGGATGGAGGAGCATTCTTCTTGAACTATTTTGTTCCGTCTTTACCCTAATACATTTCACAGTTTCCTAGTTTTGCATTTGAAAGAGCTGCACTATCAGAGTCACTGTCAGGTTGTTGTGTTGCTGTATCAAGTTGCTTATGTTCAGAATGAGCATTAGATTTGGAGTCTAGATCATCGCTGTGCATATCACCCACTCTTCTTCAAACCAACTGAGGGGCTGTTCCTCTGTAGCCATGTTGATAACCGAAAAGAACAGGCATTATGAAGGCAATTGTTAAAAGCTAGAAGAAATTACAAAAAAAAACAGGACACAGAAACATAATAATTTATGGTGCTGCAACTTACGTTTCCCATAGACAGGACAGTTGATGTTGATGTTCACAAATAAACATAACAGTTAACATATGGTTTGCCTAAAATACACAAACCCAACATACCCATGAGACCCATTGTAAATAATATAAACACTCCTACTTACCTTCTGGCAAAATGGCTATCCAAAACATTTCAGTCCTTTCCACAATTCCATACTCTGAGTATAAAAAACTCTTTAGACCTGGTAGAAAAAATTCAAAATCTTAAACTAAAACCTCATGACACTTTAGTATCCTTTGATGTCCGCTCCCTCTTCCCTAGCATTCCAGTAGACAAATTTTTGATTCAACTGAAAAAATGGCTAAATTCTATAAACCTAGATGCCAATGCAATAGAAGAATATTTGGCAATGACTGAAATATGTATACATCAAAATTATTTTGTCTTCGATGGAAAATATTATAAACAAATTTCAGGACTAGCTATGGGAAGCCCGCTATCACCATTTTTGGCCAATCTAAACATGAGCTTTTTCGAAACACATATTACTAAAGCTTTCCCTCATATGTTTAAAACATGGTACAGATACGTAGACGACATCTTTGCAATAGTGCCCTACAAACAAATAGATGATGCTTTGAAACTACTCAACCTGCAAGAACCCAGCATACAATTCACAGTGGAAACTGAAGAGGACTGTACTCTACCTTTTTTAGACCTTAAAATAAAAAAAGCAATGAAAAACTAGTATTTGGCATCCATAGAAAAGCAACACACACAGATAATTACATCAAAGCAAATAGTTTCAACCCAATTCCACATAAACATGCAACCATCAACAGTCTCACACACAGATTAGTAAATCTACCCCTCAGCCAGCAAGAATATCAAAACGAATACCATCAAATCTTAAAAACTGCAATTAAAAATGGATATGGAAAAACCTTGTAGATAAAAAACTAAAATTATTCAAAGTTCAAAAGAGATTAAAACAGATCACAGCTCTCACACCAATAAAACAAGAAATTAGATTTGCTAAATTTATTTACCACCCCTGGGCCACAAAAAAGTTCCAAAAAATATTCAAGAAATACAATATAACATTGGCACCAAAAAACAATTACAACATTAAAAACCTACTTCACAGTAATAATACTGATAAGATAAAACCAGAGGAAAAGTCAGGCATTTACAAGATTAAGTGTAAAGACTGTGAAAAAATTTACATAGGGAGGACAAAAAGAAACATAGGCACTAGAAAGAAAGAACACTTCAGGCACTTAAGATACAAAAATATTGATAAGTCCGCAATAGCAGCTCATTTCTGGTCTGAAAATCATGAAATTGAAGATAGCACAGAATTACTAAAATACGTACAAAAACATAGTGAACTCGTCATATGGGAGAGGATATATATAGAAAAACATAAAAACTAACTAATGAACTTTGAAATCCCGCTAGAAGAGAATCCCACATTTAAGTTCATCACTAAATCAACAGATGGCAGCAGCAACTCCAGAATTACCCACACCACTGGATCAAGCTTTAGTCGCATAAGAGCCGAAGATGCAAACGATGTTTTGCGAAACATGTCCTCAAAATAGGTATGAAAGTGAAGCAGATGTGTAATAAATACGACTCATCTACAATTTAATAAACATAACAGTGTTTCAGAATAAACTTCTGTGAGTCAATAAAAATCACGAAACTCTGAAATGTTAGCATTACTTGAACAGTTGTTGGTTTCATTTCTACTACTACCAAGACAAGGAAATGCAAGTGCTTCATATACATGCTTTATGTCACGTATACCAATTACAGAACAGTGTTACACGTGTAAAAGTGTTAGAAAAGATCTGACAATGCACATCACTTTGAATAATATGCTCTCAATAATGTTTGTTTTGTATTTATATACTTAATTCTACCTGAATGGTATTTAGAGATATCAACAGAGGCATTGCTAGCTCCACTTGTATTTGAACGAAAAAATAAACAAATTACAGCAATAGAAATTGAAGGTTAACCAACTTTTCAATTTTGAGTGATACTGTTCACGTACACTTTTTTTTAAAATGTTTTTGTTTTAGATTCAGAAATTCTCAAAATGTGTAGTTATGATGCAATCTTGGTATTGAAGTTTTGGGTGGACTAGAATACTTCAACTTACAGTAAGGACACAGTAGAGAAAGTAAGAAGTGTGAAACATTTATGTAAGCCTAAAAAACATGAAATAAAATCATATGTGAAACACAATGTCCTCTGCCCAACATAAGATTACCAGGGTGGTCTGAAAAGTTTCTGATCTCAACATGAAGATGGCAGCACTCGTAAATAAAAGCTAGTAAATTTTGTTAATTAATCTGTTGACAGTTAATCACCAAAGTATCAGCCATTTTGGATGCTCAGTTGTTATGTAACAGTCGTTTGAGTGAGTTGATGTGAGTGTTTTTATGAAAATGGTCAAAATCGAGTATCGAGCTGTCATTAAATATTTGTTTTTGAAAGGCAATATGCCTACGCAAATCAAAGATGAGTTGGATTCTGTGTATGGGGACTCTGCACCATCATTTACCACAGTGAAATTTTGGGCAGCTGAATTTAAACGTGACCGTAAGAGCTTGGGAGACGAACATTCGGGACGTCCAAAACTGCAACTACCGACGAAAACATCGCCAAAGTTCACCAAATTGTGCTAGATGACCGCCGAATTAATGTGAGATATCTCTCTCATTATCTATCTCGCAGAGGCTATAAACATGTCAAAAGAACATGTTTGTCACATATTAAATCAACATTTAGGCATGAGAAAGCTGTGTGCACGTTGGATGCCGCGTTTGCCCACGTTAGATCAAAAACGTGTTTGAATGAACATTTTCAACGCTCTATTGGCGCAGTTTAGGCGCAATAAATCCGAGTTTTGGCGCCAATTAATTACTGTAGATGAAACTTTGATGAACCATTATATGCCTGAAACAAAAATACAGTCCAAACAGTGGACTGCAAATGGGGAACCGCCTCCAAAAAAAGCAAAAACTATTTTTTCGGTTGTGAAAGTGATGGCGACTGTTTTTTGGGATAGTCATTCAGTTATTTTAATTATCTTCAAAAAGGAGAAACCATTACAGGAGCATACTATGCATCATTACTTGACAAGCTGACGGCAGAACTTTCGGAAAAACGATCACATATGCAGAAAAAGAAAATCCTGTTTCACCAAGACAACGCACCGTCTCACACCTCAGCAGTTGCAATGGCAAAAATCCACGAAATATGGTTTGAACTGCTTGACCATCCGCTTTACTTGCCCTATCTAGCTCCAAGTGACTTCTTTTTGCTCCCTCATCTGAAAATTGCGCTCAGAGGATAGAGATTTTCGTATAATGAAGAGGCAATCACCTTCATGAACAATTATTTTGCAGAGAAAAACGTAGAGTACTATTTGGACGGGTACAGAGATGGGAGCATCGCTCGGAGAAGTGTGTAGAGTTACAAGGAGACTATGTTGAAAAATAAAAGTAAAACAATTCTGAAAAAATGTCTTGTATCTTTATTAGGTTGCAAACTTTTCAGACCACCTATGTCTTTGCTTTAAACTCAACAATTGACATACTGCAAGATAGTGCCTGTAATGGCAACTTAACAACTGCAATTAGTACTAAATATATATTTTTACCATGTGTATATTTTAGGAACAGTTGCTGGTACTGATGTTCAACTGAAGTCATGAAATATAATCAAAAGTATCTAGAGCTCATAATAATGGGAGAAATATGTCACAGTTGATGTACTGCAGTAGTTTGAATTATTTATAACAAAGCACTGTATGTTTAAAAGTCCTGCGCCGTGGCATAGCGGGCTAACCCACTAACCCACTAACCTACTAACCCACCCATGTGGTGGGGATTTTAAGTCCTGGGTATAGGACCGGTGCCCACTCAGCATCGTGAGGAAAGTGAGGAGCTTACACTAGGTAAGCGGCCCTGGTCACGGAAACCAACAATTCTGGCTGGAGGATGCCGTGATGCTGACCACATCTCCTCCCCGTATCGGTTGGATGATCGTCCACCTCTGCCGTGCGTAAGTGGGCATGAGGCCGGCAGTCAGGTTGGTAGGCCTTGGCCCTCTAAGGCCTGTCATGCCAGTGGTTTATCTTTTTTTTTTAATATAGGTTTAAAAAACAATAGTGCTTACAGAAGAAATAAGTGTTTTAGAAAGTAAGGCAGATATACAAAATAAAATTTACTTATGGCTGGTTCCATAGCTCAGGTGGTAGAGCACCTGCTCCCAGATTCATTCCTGGCAGTGGGGGTGGTGATTTTCCTCCGACCAAGATAATTCTCATCTTCCCCGGAGTCTGGAAGTATGAATGAGAGTGCGAATGTGTGTGTTATCTAATGATTAAAACCCAACAAATACGAGTTAACACCTCTGGTATGTTCCAAAGGAGAACGGCCCCAGATATGACCATTGCAGTTAAAGGCAGAGTATAATATATGTTATGTCCTCCAACATAGGTCATATTGATCAATCAATGAAATAGATGAAATGAAGCTCAAATATGCCCAGGGTCCATAGAGCTCATAGTTGTCCAACATTCTTCTTTCATGATGAGAGAAAACTCCAGAAACAAATGTTATACAAATAAAAATATTTGTTAATGAATCTCCACTTATGTTAAGAAGTTGATGTTAATACTTCTTTCTTTTTAAAATCGATTTTGACTGCACATTGCATTCATCCTCAGTTTATTCCAAACAAACTCCGTTGTTAAGGAAATCTCAGTTACCACGTTTTTTCTTTTGTAATGTTATGTTTTCAGCATTACCAACATCTGAAGACAAAAATCTTGTATTACAAATTTTAATAAAACGCTTAATGAAATGAAAGTTATATCAAAGAAAAACATTTTGTAAAAGTTAGTAATCCTGTTTTACCTAGAATTTATGCCCTTCCTAAAATTCATAAGCCTGGAAATAAAATGAGACCTATTATTATTTGAAGCAAAAGGTTAGAAACAGTGATGTATTTAACATTTGAAACTAATGAGTCAGTAATTCAAAAACAAACATCACTTAAATTATCCTTACTTGGACATGTTTCGGATAACTGCTGACGATTGGGACAAACCGTTCTCCAAAACATGTCCAAGTAAGGATAATTTAAGTGATGTTTGTGTTTGAATTACCAACTCATTACTTTCAAATGAGACCTATTGTTAATTGTATAAACTCACCAACTTACAACTTAGCAAAATGGTTACACAACAAATTTAGTAATTTTGATAAATTTGAAAGTTTAAGTATTAAAAATTCCTTTGAACTAATAAAAAAGATTGATAGTGTTGTATTATCTAAAACTGATAAACTTATTTCTTTTGATGTAGCCGCCTTATTTCCTAGTATTCCTAGCGAAAAACTTTTAATTTATTTAAAAAAGCGGTTGAATTCAATAAATTTACATGAGGACTTAATAATTGAGTGTGAGTGAGTGAGTGTGTGGTGTTTTAGGGCCCGTCGACAGCAAGGTCATTTGGGCCCGTAGTCAAACTTACTGATTTTTGTTTAGATCAAAATTTTTCACTTTTAATGGTAAATTTTTTCAACAAACTTCTGGCTTAGCAATGGATAATTGTCTTTCACCTTTTCTTGCTGATCTTTTTATGAGTTTTTTCGAAATTCAAGTCACTAAATCTTTTCCTTTTATTTTTAAAACATGGTATAGATATGTTGATGATATTTTGGCTATTGTTTCTGAAGAACACATTAATGATGCTTTAAAATTACTAAATTTACAAGATAAAGCTATAAAATTCACATTAGAAACTGAAATTAATGGATTTCTTCCTTTTCTAGATTTGAAAATAATAAGAAATAATAAAAAATTAGATTTTGGTATTTATAGGAAATCTACTCATAAATTTACTGTTTTTAATAGTTTTATTTATAGATTAATAAATATACCCCTGAATAAAGAAGAATTTAATAAAGAATATAAGCATATTATTAATACTGCTTTAATGAATGGTTTTAATAAAGATTTTATAAAAAAAATTGAAAAATTTAAATATCTAAAAACTGTTAATGATATTTCTACTCTTAAAAAAATAAACAATGATTATAATTTTTAAAAATTTACTTACCATCCTTGGGTTAATAAACATTTCCAAAATTTTTTTAAAGAAGTTGGTATAACTTTAGTTCCTCAAAATAAATATAGTATTAAAATGTATTACAATTTTCTAAAACAGATAAAATTCCTAATAGTAAAAAATCTTATATTTATCAATTTAATTGTTAGGATTGTGATCAGGTTTATATTGGAAAGACGAAACATTGTTTGGAAACCAGAAAGAAAGAACATTTTCGTAACATTAAACATAAACAAATTAGAAATCGACCGTAGCAGATCATGTTTGATCATTTAACCATTAAATAAATCCTGAAGTTAAATTATTAATACAATTAAATGTCCCCATAGATTTAATAGTGTGGGATAAAATATTTATTTTAAAAAATAAACATCGCGTAATGAATTTTGACATACTGGCAATTAATTCTGTGTTTAGGTTTGTTTCATCTTCAGATGTTGGTAATGCTGATAACATAACATAACAAAACAGAAGAAAACAACATGGTAACCGAGATTTCCTTAGCAACGGAGTTGTTTGGAATAAACTGAGAATGAATGCAATTTGCCTTCGAAATTGATTTTAAAAAGAAGAAAGAAGTATTAACTTCTTAACTGGAGATTCATTAACAAATATTTTTATTTGTGTAATATTTGTTACTTCACTGTGACTAGCTTCATTTTCTATGTGATCCAGAAAAAAATCTTACCCAGGTAACTACCTTGACTGAGATTCGAACTCGGGACCTCTTAACATGCCAACCCCCACATCACAGACACAGATTAGTGGAATTTTAATAACACACATTATTTTTTTTATACAACTTTATTGTTTAAACTTCATATGACATTGCATTTTACTAAATATTTTAATCACATTCTGCAAAGTACTTATTCACTTCATTGATCAGAACCTCTAATTTCTAATTCTGGCGATGGAGTAGTAGTAGTACTGATGTTTGGAGCCCTCTGGCCCTTTGTTTTGGTAAGACGTGATAGTCCACAACCTGTTTCACAACCACAAACAACAGGCACGGCCACCTTCATAATGTGCTGGGTCTCGTCCTCGCATGTTACCATTACATCAATACGTTTTGTACTGGTTGCCTGGCAGCATTTGCATTCACTGACCGGAGAACCTGCAAAACAAAGTGATTAACTATTATTAACCTCTTTACATATGAGAAAACTTAATAAAGTGAAGTTCTGTGAAAAGAGTGGATTTTTATGAACTAAAAGCCACAAATACATGAGTCGTTCAATAATAAATATTCTCATTCTATTGATGACCTAAAATGCAATATTCTAGAGGAAATCGAAGATATTACTGCAATAGAATTTCAAAATGTTATTCAAGAGTATATGCCAAAGACCAAGTGTAACATATATCCACATCTTTGATCACTATCACTCTTCCACTCACCCACATGTCATCATCTCCCAGTAACCTCAATCTAATAACCCTGTAGAACATCCGATGGAAACGTCTTCTAGATAACGGTGAATGAAATAGTAATTTCTTCTATAATTTTGAGTCAAACTAGTACTCAATGCTTCACTTATTGCTAATATTTACCTAAAATGTGTTTCGTTAGGATCTTCCTAACGTCATCAGCTGCTGTCAACTAATGGATGTTGGTTTGGTGAACTTCTTGGATGTGATAGGGGCATCTCTGTCTGTATCTTGATGAACTTGAAGTTTGGGTTTTCTTCAAAGGTAGTGTCAAAATATATAGAATACATGCAAATATGGCTTCAGTCCCAACAATTAGACCAAAATATCATAGAGGAATACCTTCACTTAACTAATATTTGCATTGAACAGTCCTTTTTTACATTCAAATAAAAAAAATTTCAAACAAATCAGGACTATCTATGGGCAACCTATTGTCCCCATTTTTGGCAGACCTCTTCATAAGTGTTTTGGAAAACCATATCACAAAGGCATTCCCACTAATTTTCAAACATTGGTATAGATACGTGGACGACATTTGGGCAATAGTAAATGAGAAACAAGTGGATGATGCATTAAAACTACTTAATTTACAAAATTCTGCAATAAAATTTTCCATAGCAAAAGAGACAAACACTGAAATCCCTTTCTTAGATTTGAAACTTACCAGAAAACATAATAAACTTGAATTTGGCATACACAGAAAGGAAACACACACAGAAAATTTCATAAAATCAGATGGATATAGCCCAAGACAACACAAGCATGCTGTTATCAACAGTTTAACTTACAGGCAGGTTAATGTACCTTTAGACAAGATAGAATATATCAAAGAGTACAATAATATCATTCACATTGCAGAATACAATGGATTCAGTGCTGAATTGGTCAACAAGAAAATTGATAAATTCAAAAGACAACAAAGATGCAAACAAGTAACTACTCTTTCCCCAATCAGCAATGAAACTTCATACAGAAAATTTACATATCATCCCAGAGCTGCACACTTTTCCCAAAAAGTCTTCAAACAACACAATATTACTTTGGCCCCACAGAACAAATTCAGTGTACAACACCTTTTGAAATCACATAATACAAAGGAGATACCCACAGACAAAAAATCAGGTGTGTACCGGATAAATTGCAAGGGCTGTGACAACTTTTACATTGGAAAAACTAAAAGGAACTTGAACATTAGGCTTAAAGAGCATTTTAGGAACATTAGGAACAAAGAAATAGATAAATCGGTGGTAGCGTACCATTTTTGGAAGGAGAATCATGATATAGAACGAGAAATTCACTTATTAAAAAGTGTCCAAGGTCCAGCTGCATTAACCACGTGGGAAATATCTTCATAAAGAAACATGAAAGAAAATTGTTACTTTCGACACTACCTTTGAAGAAAACCCAAATTTCAAGTCCATCAAGATACCGACAGACACACACCTATCACCTCCGAGGGGTTTACTGAACTGACGTCCATTAGTCGACAACAGCTGATGATGTTAGGAAGATCCTAACGAAATGTGTTCTAGGTAAATACTAGTAAGTGGAGCATTGAGTATTAGTTTGACTCAAAATTATATTTATTTATTCATTTATTGATTCAATCAAATTATACTTGGTTTCTTGTAGAATAAGGTATTTTCAATTATATATAAATGCTATAAACCATGACAGGGATAGTTAGAGGTCACTTACCTGCTAAATATTTTGTATGAGAATCACATAAGCCTACACATTCTGTAAGATCTGGTATAGGTTGGTTGTTCGAACATAATCCATGAGGCTTACGAGTTACTTTGATCCTTCCAATGGTTTCTGATGCGTTCACATATTCTGGTTTGCACTTCTCAACTGTAAATAAACAATAATACAACTAATTTAAATGAACTTTTATAGATTGATTAGATTTGATTTATTGATTCATCCATTAAAACATGTACATGTTATAGGACACGTCAAATTAAAACCTAAGTACAATATTTATAATTAAAAGTAGCTAACTAAATATTTACAAATTTAAAAATTCATCCACGCTGTAGAAGCTATTGGCTCTAAGGAAGTTTAAAAACAATTTCTTAAATTGATGTTGTGATTCAATCTTTTTTATAAATTCAGGTAGCTTATGTAAAGACATAAGCCAGCATATGTGAAGCTATTTTCATACATCTTTGTTTTGTGTGCCTTCACAAATAAATTATTCTTTGTTCTAGTGTTGTGTATATGAATTTCAGAATTTGCTTTGAATAAACTTAGGCTTGCCTTCATATGTGCAAGAGTTTCATATATGTATATAATTGGCAGTGATAAGATACCTAATTTACTAAAGTATGGCTTACAACTAGTTGTGCTTGAGAGATCCTCTATGATTCTATTTTCTTTTGGTATCTGAATACTTTTATACTGTCTTTAGAATTTCCCCAAAAAATTATACCATATGCCAACAAACTGTGAATATATGAAAAGTACACTACTCTCCGAACTTTTAAGCTCGACATGCGTGTAATTGCCCTGATTAAGAAACCCATTTTACTAAGTTTTTCGTCAATGTCTCTATGTGAGTTTCCCAACTTAAATTTTCATCTAGTATTAGTCCCAGAAATTTGATAGTTTGTACGTAATGTATTTGGTCTTGTCCCAGCATTAATTTTGGATACAATTGACTTCCACTCATTTTATTATAGAAGCTTAGGGCTGCTGTTTTCTCCTTACTCAATATTAACATATTGGCACTAAACCATTTTTAATATATTTTAGACTATTTTCAGTATGTACATCTGCCCCTTCCTTATTCACCCCTTTCATAAAAATATTTGTATCATCTGCAAAAAGTGTAACATTTATATATCTTCTATTTTCTACTTATCTGCCAAATCATTAATGTACACTATAAATAAAAGAGGCCCAAGCACTGAACTTTGAGGGACCCCATATTTCATTATAGCGCTACTTGAAATCTGAGTTTTATCTTCACTTGTTTCACTATCAAAATACTCTGCATTCTGTTAGGATTTTCCTAACATCCTCATTAGTCGACATTAGCTGAGGATGTTAGGAAGGTCCTAAGAAAACACATTCTGGGTAAACACTAGCAATGTATGAAATTTGAGTTCAACTTATAATTATATTAATAAACTGTGTTTATTTTTATGTATGAATAACGTTTCCCAAATGTTAAGTTCTGCTGGTTTTCTAAGGGATATAAAACCTTATGTTTCTTCTTCAGCTCAGGATGTGTGGACTGAACATGTTCTTCAACTGCTGATTTCTCTGTTTGTTTATACAAGGTGCATTCGAGTTATAACATCTCCTATTTTATTTTCAGTTAAAATTAAAATGTTCAAAACTTTTCTCAAGCAAAGGGTAGTTTGGGGTTAGGAGATTTACTTAAAAGTCACGATGTGATATTATTGGAAGATTCTAAACTTAAATCCAGTTTGGTTTACAATCACCATCTTGTTTTTGAGTTGTACTGTTCACACACTCTACATGGATCTTTTTCTAAAAATATATTGTTTAGGTTATAGTGAAATTTCAACATAATTCTTTTTGGTAGAATGCAATACTTCTGCTACTTAATATATGCAGTAAGTAAAATTGAGACTCCAATGCTTCAGCAGAACAGTTTTGGATATCTGGGAAGGGAGATCCTTCCTGAGCCATCCGAGCTCTCTACACTGCATATTCCTTGGTCCTCCCTGAAGTAATTATTGCTAGGCTGGCTCAATTTCTTCTCGGGCAGCAAGCCAGGTGAAAATACGATTAGAAATTGATATTTCGGGAGTGTGCATCTCTCCCATCATTGGGATATTTATTAAATGTTATAACCACAAATGCAAAACTGGATATAACACAAATACGAGGGTGAGTCAAATGAAAACCTTAAATTTGTAATAACAAATCAAAATTTCACGCCGTTATTCTGTAAGTTGGTAAGCATGCCACAAACAGCGTGCAGAATGGCCTGTAGGTGGCAGCATAGTGCAGTTGCACACATACCATCGCAGTATCAGTATAAAGATGGCCGCCCCACTTGCAACTTGCACCAGGGAAGAACAACGTTCTGTTATTCGGTTTCTGCATAGTGAAGGTGTGAAACCTATTGAAATTCATTGACGAATGAAGGTTCAGTATGGTGAAGCATGTTTGTCACAGCAGCAAGTCTACGAATGGAGTAGGAAGTTCGCAAATGGTGTGACTTCAGTGGAAGATGCTTCACATCCAGGTCAGGCACAACGAGTCGTGACTCCACAGAACGTTGCAGCAGTCGAAGCCATAGTGAAGAAAAACCGCCGAGTGACACTGAATGACATTGCAGTATGTTTACAGATTAGTCATTGGTCAACACACCACAATGTGCATGATGTGCTACAGTTTTACAAAGTGTCTGCAAGATGGGTGCCACGGCAGCTGACTCCTGATATGAGAGAACGTGTTGATGCTTGTGAAGAACTTCTTCGGTGCTTTGAACGGGAAGGTGATGGCTTCCTTGCAAGAATCGTTACTGGAGACGAAACCTGGGTTCACTTCCACCAACCGGAAACATAGAGAGCGAGCAAGGAATGGTGCCATCCCTCATCACCAAAACCAAAGAAGTTTCGAACAGAAGCATCAGCAGGGAAGGTTATGCTGACTATCTTTTGGGACAAAAAGGCGTCATTTTGGAGTATTACATGCCTAGAGGGACCACTGTCACCAGTGCATCATAGACAGATCTTGTAAAATATAATTTGCATCCTGCAATCAAATCAAAGCAACGTGGAATGCTGTCAGCAGGTGTCCTTTTGCAACTTGACCATTCAAGGCCCCACACTGCCAGTACAACAGTTGCAACAATCACAGACCTGCATTTTGTGTGTCTTCCTCTTCCACCATACTCACCAGACTTTTCCCCAACTGATTTCCATATGTTTGGACCACTCAAAGATGCAATGGGAAGAAAGAAGTTCCGTTCCGATGAAGAGGTACGCCACGTGGTGCATGAGTGGCAGTGCAGACTACCAAAAGAACTTTTTTCTAAAGACATTTATGTACTTTGTAAGCGCTGGAGGACTTGCATTAAGTGTGGGGAAGATTATGTTGAAAAGTGATACAGCTTTGTACCACTTCTGCACAATAAATAATATTTAAGGTTTTCATTTGACTCACCCTTGTATAAATAAAGACAAAACACTATCAAAATTCGCATTACTGAACAAAAGACTGTTTTCAGTAAATTAAATGCCAGGTCAGGAGATGGCATGAGTATAGAAAATTAATTGGGTCAAAGAAACGTAACTACTTAACTTGATTATCAAGCTGTATAGATCTGTGCTTCATAAGTCGATGGATTTCCATTTTTAAGGCTGGTTTCCAAATGGAGCTTGGATGTTTATTTGTATTTGTGTTATATCCAGTGTTTCATTTGTGGTTCTAACATTTAATAAATATCCTGATAAAGGGAGAGTTGCTCACTCCTGAAACGTTGATTTCTAATCATCTTTTCACCTGGTTTGCTGCTCAAGAAGAAATTGAGCATATTCGTCACCAGGAAAGCCTCAGGTCTTATTTTGCTAGGTTATTGCTATTGTTAGTTATTTTAACTACCCAAGTACTTACTTATCAGATTACTAGGAGCCGCAGTACAGTTTGAACAACAGCCTTCTTTGCGTATTGTGCCAGGAACACAATTTACAAGAGGGGGACAGTCCACTCCATGTGTTGTAATCTGAAATTTAATCATAAAGCACACGTAAATTTCAAATTTATTAATTATTTAAACTTTTATCCTGTGAAACAATATAATCAACAGATATAGATTCATTCATTTAAACATTTAATGTGACGGTTTGCACTTATACTGCACTAAGATGCCCAAAATTATATTGGTTTTAAAATGATGAACAGGGTAAGTCACAATGTGCATTTTCTAATAGGGATAGGGCTGAAATTCGTGGTGTATGTTTTATTCCCCAACTTCCTTTCAATAATTGTCACTTGACCATTACAATTGCTTCACTTTGGAGCAGACGATGTACACATTTTGTATATAATAAACAAACATATTGGAAGTGGTACACAATGAAGCAAAAATATGAATGTGAGTAAGTAACCGTAACACTTAGTAAAAATTAATACTTAGAACTTCACTAACATTTACTTATGTGTATGTATACGTGTTTTCTATCTATAATTGGGAAAATGTATATGTACACAGGTATACAGGCATACCAGCGGACAGACTAATGGATTGGACAGAAAGAGAAAGTAAAATATCAGAATTTCAAGCTGGATTTAGGAAAAAAAAGGCAAACTATAGACAATGTAAAAATTATTTGTGGTTGGTTTATTGACACTCGTCACTTACTTTTTCATATATTTATGAGAGACTAGTTTCAAAGGCCCTGGCCTCCATTTTCAATCTCTTTCCAACTGGCATCTGCTGTTGTCTGCTCTCTCTGGTGGTGGAACTATGAACTTTTTTGTCAAATTATCTACTGGCGGGATTTCAAAGTTCATTACGCGATCCTTATTTTTCCAGATGAATATGTTCTCCCATGTTGTCAATCTATTTTGGTTTATCACTCCTTTTAATAATTTTGGATTTGGATCAATGTCATGGTTTTCATTCCAAAAATGAAATGCTACTGCTGACTTGTCTTCTTGTTTCAATCTGATGTTTCTAAAGTGTTCTTTGACTCTGGTTTTTAAATTTCTTTTTGTTTGACCTATGTAGCATTTTTCACAATTCTTACAATTTATTTGGTATATTCCAGATTTGTTACCTGAAGGAATTTCATCTTTTGTTTTTGAATTTAGTAATTTTAAAATTGAGTATCTATTAGTATAGACAATGTGTTTATAATTGAGACGTTAATTGATAAATACTTGAGCAGGAAAAGGGGGAGATTGTATATGTTTTTTGTGGATTTTGAGAAAGCATTTGATATGATATACAGGGAGCCTTTAAATGGAAATTAAGAATAAAAGGGGTGAGCGAGAAGTTTATAAATGAAATTGATAAAATTTATAGTGGGATGAAATTCAGAATAAGATGTGGGCCGAATGTACTATCGGAAGAGGCCGAACAGAAGTTAAGCTTGAGACAAGGGTGCAAATTGAGTCCTCTTCTGCTCAATTTATTCATAGATGACATAATAGAGAGGGTTAAGGAAAACAATGCCCATCGCCCAATAATAAAGAACAAAGAGATCCCTGGTTTATTGTATGCAGATGATTTAACGGTAGGAACAATTTCTGTAATAGGTCTACAAAAATCAATTGAGGCAATCCATAGGTTTTGCACTGACTGGGGATTAAGAATAAACAGCAAAAAGTAAAAAATAATGGTATTTAAGACAGAATCATTACTGAGGAAAGGAAAGAAGTAAATTACAGGAGATCAAACGGTAGAAGTGGTAAAGGAGTATGACTATTTAGGTGTAAGGATGTGTAGCAGTGGAGGGTGGGCCGCACAAGCCATAAAAATAATAGCTAACGGCAGGGCGGCAATGACAGGGTTAAGAATATGTAAACATAAACTGGAGATGTCAGATGGTTACAATGAATGTATGAAGCAGTCGCCGAATCCAGAACAACGTACGCTGTGGAGGTATGGGGCACATCAGAGATAGGAATACAATTAGACCAGATGTATGGATTGTTTTGCAAAGAGCTAATAGGGCTGCCAAACTCGGCACCAAGAGAAGTGGCATTACTAGCGTTGGGTAATACAAAAAGGAGGGGAATAATAATAGAGAGAATAATGAAATTCTGCTATAAGTGTATTAAAGGGCAGAAAGGGGAATTATTGAATCTGTGCATGAAGCAACAGAAAAGCTTTAAGAACACAAATAGTTGGTGGTCGGAATTGGAAAGAATGATATTAAAGATAGGCATGGAAGATTTATGGAGAGCACAGGAGACAAATCATAGCAGTTTTTGGAAGGAAGTGAGAAACCGAGTACAAGACACAGATAGGCAGGAGGTATGGGAAAGTATAGAAGAAAAGAAATCTTTGAAATTTTATAAGCAATTAAAGACAGAATGGGGTAGGGAAAAATATATAGATCAATGTGACAAAACTGGAAGAGAAGGCATAGCATGGGTGAGAGTAGGATGATCATGATGATTGGAATGTAGGGGCGCTCAACTCGATGGCCATTAGCGCCCTTTCAAAAACTGTATTTCACTTTACTATTCTTCCCTTCACTTAACTTATCTTTAACTTTCCTGTGGCTTTGCTGTGGCTTTGCCTTCACTTTGCTCTAGCTCCGCTTTGGATTTTCTTTGGCTTTATTCTGATTTTTACCCTTTCTCTGCTCTAGCTCTGCTCTGGTTCCACTCTGGTTCTGCTCTGGCTTCTGTCCCGCTTCACCCTAACCTCACTCAAACTCCACTCTAAAATCCCTCTAACTTTGCCCTGGTTGGCTCTGGCTTTGCTCTGGCTAGGTTCCGGCCTGCCTCCGGTCTCGCTCTGGCTTCCCTCAGGCTTCGCTCTGGCCTCACACTAACTCTATTCTGTACCTTTAACACTGGCTTTGCTCTGCCATCGCTCTGGCTAGGCCCCAGTCACCACTCCGGTCTCGCTCTGGCTTGGCTCTGGCTCCACTCAAGTTCCGCTCTGGCTCCATTCTGGCTTTGCTCTAAATAGGCTCCGGTCACCACTAAAGTCCCGCACTGGCTTGGCTCTGGTTTCACTCTGACTTTGCTCTGGCTTCACTCACTCAAACCTCACTCTAACTTCACTCTGTATTCACTCAAACTTGGCTCTAGCTTGGCTCTGGCTAGTCTCCGGCCCACCTTCGGTCCCACTCTGGCTTCACTCTGGCCTCACTGTAACTTCATGCTTAAACCTAACTCAGGCTTGGCTCTGGCTTCGCTCTAGCTTGGCTCTGGCTAGGTTCTGGCCCGCCTCCAGTCTTGCTCTGGCTTTGCTCTGGCCTCACACTAACTTCATTCTGTACCTTAACACTGGCTTCGCTCTGGCTAGGCCCCGGTCACCACTCTGGTCTCACTCTGGCTTCATTCTAACATTCCTTAACTATACTCTCACTTGGATCTGTCTTCGTACTGGCTTGGCTCTTGCTAAGTTCTGGCCCCACTCCTTTCTCGCTCCGGCCTCACACTAACTTCCTTCTGCACCTTAACTCTGGCTTGGCTCTGGCTTCGCTCTGCTTTGCTCTGGCTAGGATTTGGCCAGTACCCCGATCCCACTCTGGCTTGGCTCTGGCTCCGCTCTGGCTCCACTCAGGCTTCACTCTGGCTTTGCTTTGGCTTTACTCTGAATTTAGTTTAATGTACTCTCTTTTAACTTAGATTAGGGTCAAACACGGTTGTGGACCTTGTTTGGGCGTTTGGTATTAGCTCTCTCACCACTCAAGAGGCATCCAATCGAGAGATTTGGCTCGGGGTCCCGGGATCGTCAATTCTCGTACCTACCGCAGTAGGCCCCTGGAGGGTGAGAGTAGGAATAACATATCTAAAAGGGCTGAGAAGTAATGAGGTGAGGATATGTGAATTTTGTGGAGATGAATAGAACACTGTTCATTATCTGATAGAATGTAAGGAGTTAACAAATTGCAGGAGAAAAATATGGGATAAGAAGTGGGACAGCGTGAGCAAAGAGCTAGTGACATTACGCATGTTAACGGGAATGTGTGAAAAGAAAAATAGATGTATTGGAGAATTCTTATATAGGTTAAGAGAGAAGTGGATTAGGGTAAAATAAGCAAAGCTCAAGAAGAAATGATATCAAGCTGCTCAGGGAAACCAAAGGCTTATGGCCAGAGACCTGAGTCACCTGAGTCTTGGGTCAGCAATTTCATGTATTTGTACAGGATGTATAATAAGTGCATGTTCGATGTTAAAGTCATTGTAATGAAACTGTAATGAAAACTGTACAAATAAAAATCAATATCAATTTTAGTTAATTTATGGAAATTAATCATTTCTTCACAATAGCCTTATATAGGCTAAGGTTGTTGATAGATAGAGTCAACATGAAAAATTCAATGAAATGGCCGGGATTTGAACTAGGAGCTCCTGGTTTCCATCCAGTCGCTCTAACCCATTGAGCTACCATGGCCAACGTGCCGTCCTGACATTAAATTCTCCATTTGACTCGTATATTTCCATGGTAGACCACTAGGGGCTCTCGCATTCAAGATACACCATTTGTGGTGACTTACTATCGTAAGTACTTGAGTCCCAGGCTTCATCATTTAACTCTTATTATTTTAGTTAATTGATCGAAATTAATCATTTCTTAACACTAGCCGTATATAGGCTAAGATTATTGATAGAGTCAACATGAAAAATTCAATGCCATGGCTGGGATTTGAACCACGGAGCTCCTGGTTTCCGTCCAGTCGCTCTTACCCATTGAGCTACCATGGTCAACGTGCTGTCCTGACAGTAAATTCTCCATTTGACTCGTGTATTTCCCCAGTAGACCACTAGGGGCTCTCGCATTCGAGATACATCATTTGTGGCGACTTACTATCGTAAGTATATAGAATAAAAAGAAGTATTTCAGAAAGTGGAGTGCCATTGTTACTAAAATTAGGCAAGTGAGTCAACCTTGTATATACTTTTCTCCACTTACAAGTTTTTTATGAAGACTAGTTTCTGGGGACTTCTCCCCTATCGTCAGCTCTGTGGTAGACTGATGATGCATCCGGTGTCTGCATCTGGCTTGGTGTTGTGCTGCCATCTAGTGTCCTGGTAAGTTTGATGACGTCATCTACAGCGGGAATTTCAAAATTCATCAAGAGGTCCTGTTTTTTCGTAATAAATATGTTTTCCCAAATCTGTAGTTCCAGAGGTTTCTTTGCCTGTTTGATCAGTTCTATTTCTTGCTTTATGTTGTGATTCTCAGACCAAAAGTGATGTGATACGGCCGACTTGTCCATTTGTTTGAATTTAATATTTCTGAAGTGTTCTTTCATTCTTGTTCCTAGATTCCTTTTGGTCTTACCAATGTATATCTTGTCACAATCCTGGCAACTCATTTGGTAAATGCCTGATAATTGAGTTTTCGGTGTGCTATTTTTTAGAGGGTGGTTTAGTAAGTTGCGGATGTTGCGGAAGTTGCAACTTACTAAACCACCCTCTAAAAAATAGCACACCGAAAACTCAATTATCAGGCATTTACCAAATGAGTTGCCAGGATTGTGACAAGATATACATTGGTAAGACCAAAAGGAATCTAGGAACAAGAATGAAAGAACACTTCAGAAATATTAAATTCAAACAAATGGACAAGTCGGTCGTATCACATCACTTTTGGTCTGAGAATCACAACATAAAGCAAGAAATAGAACTGATCAAACAGGCAAAGAAACCTCTGGAACTACAGATTTGGGAAAACATATTTATTACGAAAAAACAGGACCTCTTGATGAATTTTGAAATTCCCGCTGTAGATGACGTCATCAAACTTACCAGGACACTAGATGGCAGCACAACACCAAGCCAGATGCAGACACCGGATGCATCATCAGTCTACCACAGAGCTGACGATAGGGGAGAAGTCCCCAGAAACTAGTCTTCATAAAAAACTTGTAAGTGGAGAAAAGTATATACAAGGTTGACTCACTTGCTTAATTTTAGTTACTATCGTAAGTACTTGAGTCCCAGGCTTCATCATTTAACTCTTATTATTTTAGCCTAAAGGCTAAATAGATTGTAGCTATCATAAATTAATAAGACAAATGTACATCATTTTCCTAAGATAAGTGAAGTTTTTGTTGCAAATATTTGTGTAATATTTATTTCTTCACTGTAGCTAGCTTCATTTTTTACTTAAGTATGTATCTGTTGATCTTATCAAAGGCTTCCATAAAATTTACAAAAATTGCATTTAATTTTCCAATGGGGAATCTTAACGCATTCTCAATATCATTTAATGAGGTTATTAATGGCATGAAGGCTGGTTCTCCCTTTTCTGAATCTTCCAGAAATAATGCTCCACTTTTTCAGAAATTTATCTTGCGATAAGCCTTATGAATATCTTCAGTATGCTTTTTTCCATAACTATCACTAAGTTCAGATCCAATTGGTCTCCTTTTCCCTTGAAGAGCATTCTTATTGTTGAGGTAAGAACATATTTTCAACAACTTTTTCCTGTATCGTTTTTTCTGTATCTACACATATAATGGAGTTGTCCTACGTTGTGAGACTTTTGAATCATTCTATATACCTTTGAATAGCAACGTTTATAGTTAAAATATTTTTGTAATTATATGCAATTTTGTAATTATATCTATAATTTATTTCGGAATGCTGTGCTTTTTACCTGAAGTACCAAACATGTGCTATGGTTTTCATATTGTTTGCATTCTTTAACAATTCTTTTCACTGTCTTTCTTATACTCCTGTGTCATCTGATATGCACTTTAACTTTTCAAATCTCTTTGAAAAAAATCTTCTGATATAACCAGTTCTTTGCTTTTAACTTCTTTCTTCATGTATGCTCATACATTTGAAACAATTTCTCGACTCTGACTATGTAATGTTTTGGACCTTAATTTACAAAGTACACTGATATAAATGATCTGATTTTAATGTATATAAATAATCTCCCATTATGTCTTATGAACAATTTAGGTGCTAAAATAATACTCTTTGCAACGATACAAGTATTTTCATTGCATGAAAGGATGATGATAGCCTTCAGCAAAATATAACAGCAGTTATAGGAAATGTATTAAATTGATTTAAAGTCAATAAGTTGCTTGTAAATGAAGAAAAAACAACAGCGCTCAATTTTCAGCACAAGGCTTGCAGGAAAACGGGAAACCCTTGCATCAAAATTGGCTCCACATTGGTAAATTTTGAACAGTAATGGGTAGACAAAAATTTAAGTTGGGACAAACATATAGAAAAGTTAGCAGAGAAGCTGAGCCATGTTTGTTTTGTTTTAGATCAGCTGAAGCCTCGAGTAGAATTTACTGCACTCAGAACCTGTTACTTTGCTTACTTTCATTCACTACTATCATATGGACTACCATTATGGCGAAATGCTACAAATAGTAAGATGATATTTAAGCTACAAAAGAAAGCATTACGAATTATGGTTGGTATTTCAAAAATGGAACACTGCAGAAATCATTTCAGAGATTTGAATATCTTGACCCTACCAAGTTTATATATGTAACAGATATTGATTTACATGAAGACTAATATTGCAAACTATGTCACAAATGCAGAAATACACACCCATGACACACGTAATAAAGACAAATTACACACCTATATTCATAAAAAAAAACTATTTGAGACTTCTGTCAAATACATGGGTTTAAAGCTATACAACCATTTACCAAATCAATTAAAAAACACACCCTCTATAAATAAGTTTAAGGCAGAGCTACATAATTTCTTTAAAAAAAATCAGTTTTACTCAGTAAATGAATACTTAGAATACAATTCAGGTAAAGTATAAATTAATCAGTTTGTTGTACGTAATTATACTAATGTATTCTATTTCTATTCTTGTTTCATGTGTCCGAGATTGGAAGACTTATCAATGAAGAACTTTAACTGGCCAAAGCATTAAAATTAAGTGTAATTTGAAATTAAACAATGCTTTAAATATTAAAAGCAGAAGAGAAACTTGTTAACCAGGCAAAAAGAACACCAGAGGAACATTAAGTTGAAACAAACAGAAAAATCTGCAGTTTCATACCATTTTTGGACAGAAAACCACAACATTGGCCACAACATTAAACTGTTAAAATCTTTAAGTACACTCATAGAATTGGATATTTGGGAAAAAATACTCATAACCAAAAACCGGGATAAAGTTATAAATTTTGAAATCCCGGCATTAAATGAAGTATTAAAACTTAGTGCCCCTAACACCAGATGGCAGAGTGATCGGAGCTCCGTAGTAGTGGAAGAAGAGGAATGTTCATTTAGTCACCAAACAGCTGAGGATGAGATCGAATGATCTTGAAAACGTTTCAATTATACAACAACAAGTAAGTGAAGTTTGAGTGTAAAATAAATCAAACTCAAAAATAAACAATGTTTCTTTATGAAGATATTTTCCCACGTGGTTAATGCAGCTGGACCTTGGACACTTTTTAATAAGTGAATTTCTCATTCTATATCATGATTCTCCTTCCAAAAATGGTACGCTACCGCCGATTTATCTATTTCTTTGTTCCTGATGTTCTTAAAATGCTCTTTAAGCCTAATGTTCAAGTTCCTTTTTGTTTTTCCAATGTAAAAGTTGTCACAGCCCTTGCAATTTATCCGGTACACACCTGATTTTTTGTCTGTGGGTATCTCCTTTATATTATATGATTTCAAAAGGTGTTGTACACTAAATTTGTTCTGTGGGGCCAAAGTAATATTGTGTTCTTTGAAGACTTTTTGGAAAAGGTGTGTAGCTCTGGGATGATATGTAAATTTTCTATATGAAGTTTCAATGCTGATTGGGGAAAGAGTAGTTACTTGTTTTCATCTTTGTTGTTTTTTGAATTTATCAATTTTTTTGTTGACCAATTCAGCACTAAATCCATTGTATTCTGCAATGTGAATGATATTATTGTACTCTTTGATATATTCTATCTTGGAAGTAAAAATTAGCATTTTAGGAACATCAGGAACAAAGAAATAGATAAATCGGCAGTAGCGTACCATTTTTGGATGGAGAATCATGATATAGAACGAGAAATTCACTTATTAAAAAGTGTCCAAATTCCAGCTGCATTAACCATGTGGGAGAAAATCTTTATATAGAAACATGAAATAAAATTGTTTAATTTCGACACTACCTTTGAAGAAAACCCAAATTTTAAGTTTATCAAGATACCGACAGAGAAGTTCACTCCGAGGATTTCACCGAACTGCCGTCCATTAGTCGACAACAGCTGATGATGTTAGGAAAATCCTAACGAAACACATTCTAGGTAAATACTAACAATAAGTGGAGCATTGAGTATTAGTTCGACTCAAAATATATTAATACATAACTGAGTTGATCTGTTAATGTACTCAAGTGTCTTAATATTTACAAGTGTGAACAGTAATTTGTGTAAATTATCTGTAAACTTTAGATTGTAAATACCTCATAGATGAATTGTAAATATTGTTAAATACTCTAACTATATTGACAATGCCTATAATTCTGTATGAATTCTTGTGGCTAATAAACATTATATTGTATTGATGGTATAATTAATTTTGCAAAAATCAATTTGTCACAAAGTGCTATACTCACTCCTTATCGAAAACCTCTAATTATTTATGTATTCAATAGCATGCTGCACAAAAAAAGCAACTGTGAATTAGCAAGGACTGTGCCTCAGATGCAGATAACATCACTACTTTCCCTCTCCCCAATCCCCCAAATGCAGTAAGTAATTTCATTCAGCTGTATTATACATATAAGCTGGTGAAAAAGACAAAAGTCAAGACCAGGAGCCAAGAATGATGGTATCCTTACTTACCTGAAATGCAGCAGTCAGTGTCAAAGAACAAGGATGGTGGTGAAAATTATACTGCAGAACCTTTGTTTGCGGAATATTTTTATCTCAACTTTCCAAATAAAAAATAATACAATAAAAAATTAACTATTGGTTTGTTTCATAAATTCGTTCGATTCTTGTTATGTGTTTATGACAAAGAACGCCTGCACTGTATGCCCGTATCACAACTACGGCAACGAAGTTGCCTAATTATCTAGGGGCAATCTGTTTACATACGCAAGGTCATCGAAAGTAAACAAAGCAATGAACTTTTCAAAACAAACTTTATTTTGTGCAGTATGCACCATTATTATCAATAACATATCTCCATTTCTCAGGAAGCTTATCAATTCCATTTTTCCAAAATCTTGCAGTTTTCTGGTTGAACTCTTCTACGGCGAGTCTACAATCCTCCAAGGAAGTAAGGCGTTTGCCAATAAGGAAGTTTTGCAGGGATCGGAATAAATGATAGTCGGATGGGCAATGTCTGGAGAATAAGGCGGGTGAGGTAACTCATCCCAGTTGAAATCCTGTAATAATTTCTGACGAGTTACCATAGAAGTGTGTGGTTTGGCATTGTCTTGATGAAAGACGACTCCACCATTAGATGCTAATTCTGGCCTTTTCTCTCCTAGGGCAACCTTCAGACGATCCAACTGAGAACAGTATTTCTCTGAATTGATGGTCTCCCCAGGAGGAAGAAATTCGTAATAAATAATTCCTTTCCAGTCCCACCAAATGCACAGCATAATCTTCTCAAGATGAAGCCCTGGTTTAGGAATTGAGAGTGGTGGTTCCCCTTTCTTACGCCATGACTTTCTCTTTCGGATGTTGTTGTACACAATCCACTATTCGTCTCCTGTAACCAGCTGTTTCAGAAAAGGGGCAGTTTCATTGTGTCTTATCAATGCGTCACAGATGGAAACGCGCTGAACTAAATTTTGTTCACTCAGTTCGTGCAGAACCCATACATCCCAAAGATTTACGTAACCAAGTTTCTTTAGATACCTGGCTATAGTTGTATTAGATAAGTTTAGCTCCTGACCTACCTCCCGAGTTGTTATTCTGGGGTTGTTCATAATCATGTCCTTTATCCTTTCCTCATCCGTAACCACAGGTCGTCCAGAACGAGGTTTGTCTTTCACAGAGAAGTTCCCAGCTCGAAATCGAGTAAACCATTTCTGACATGCCCGAATCTTCACTGCATCTTCTCCGTAAACAGCACACATTTTCCGTTGAGTTTGTGAGGCGGTTTTACCTTTATGGTAATAAAACAGCATTAAATGTTGAGAAAGTTCCTTCTTGCCTTCCATATTAACATTCACAAGTTACAACTCCACACTGTTGCATCCACAAACTCGTACTGAAGTTTGGTTACCAATTCTTACATAAGTTGACCTATTTACCTTTGGGCGTGAGGTCGCTGTGGCTTGTGTTCATAGCATTCTTTTCAATTATTGTATTTGTAAACAAACCCCATATTGTTAGGCAACTTCTTTGACGTAAAAGTAATGGGGGCATGCAGTGTTCTCAGGAGTTCTTAGTCGTAAACACGTAACAAGAATCAAATTAATTTATGAGACAACCCGATACAATATTTTTTAACAAAGACATATTTTTACCAGCATTAAATTCAAATCCGCTGTATTTCAGACTGCACTATTTCGACTTCTACAGTACTGTACTTAAATATCAAGTTCGACATTTGTTGAACATTTTGTTTTTGAGTTATACTGTTATGGACCTTCTTCTAAAAAGCAGTCCTAAACAAGTTTTTTTCTAGAGAAGTATCGGCATCAAATTTTTGTATGGATGCAGTACCCTCTCTACCAACTAAATATATGATACAGAAAGTAAAAATCATTAGATGAAAATTCTATTCTAATGTAAAAGGTTCACATTTTTCTTACCACTTGTGTGCCATTTTTAATTTCACAAATGTTAGTAGTACATTCATCCATGGCCCAAGTTTCCCCAGGTTGATATAATCGATCTCCTTCTTTACATGCATATTGCTCACACTTTCCACAGCACTGCTCAGGGTCAGGAACATACTTAAATCCCTGAAAAAGAGACATTTAAACTGATAAATCGGCTGTAGCAGATCATTTTTAGTCATTTAACCATGAAATAAATCCAGAAGTTAAATTATTAAAACAATTAAATGGTCTAATAGATTTAATGGTTTGGGAAAAAATATTTATTTTAAAAAGTAAACATCACGTAATGAATTTTGAAATAACAGCACTTGATTCTGTTTTTAAGTTTATTTCATTTTCAGATTTTGGTAAAACTGGCGAAAACGTATTGACCTCTAGCAATAGTAACGTTGACAACAAAGTTATTTGATGGTTGAAGAAGTAAACAAGGGTTTACAAATATAAAAATTATTTGTGGTTGGTTTATTGACACTCGTCACTTACTTTTTCATATATTTATGAGAGACTAGTTTCAAAGGCCCTGGCCTCCATTTTCAATCTCTTTCCAACTGGCATCTGTTGGAATGGAGGCCAGGGCCTTTGAAACTAGTCTCTCATAAATATATGAAAAAGTAAGTGACGAGTGTCAATAAACCAACCACAAATAATTTTTATATTAATTTTGACGTCACTGTTACTAAATTCCTCCAAACACACATCAAGGGTTTACAAAATCGATCTCATGAATTAATAAGAAAAATTTACATAATTTTCTTATGATAAGTGAAGTTTTTGTTACAAATTGTTATATTTGTGTAGTATGGTTTAGCTTACCATAACTATCAAAATGACAACCCGAAGCTCTGTTTACGCTGTAGAAAATAGGAAAAAAACACACGGTGCTAGTCCAGTGACTAAGGTGGATGTGGCATCTCCTCAGTACTTGATTCCATAACTGTTTCTTGAATATGCATGGCATGATGAGTGGGCACATTATCCTTATGAAGGATCCTTCCATTTGAACCATTTGTTGGCCAATTTCCTTTTGACTCCATCAGTGCTTCACAACAGTAATCAGTAGCAACGTTACATTGTTACTGCTGATCAGTCACATGTGTTTATACACAATTTCTTGCTTATTATTGAAAAAGACAAGATGTATGATTATTCCTGCTATTGGCTGAACTTTGGCATTTTAGGGTCTTCAACCAGAAGAATGTTTCCAATGGGCACTTTCCTGTTTTGATTCCAGGTCATAATGATGTAAGCAGGCTTTGTCACATGTGATAATTCTGTCTAAAACAGCTGCTTCTCGACAAAAGCCTTCTTTTCTATTGTTGACTCACCATCACGCAGGTGATCCTCCGGACTATATCACACACCCATTTTACTAAAACTTTCTTATAGCCTAGAACATTTTGTATAACATCTTCAACCGATGATGGGATATATTCATAATCTCTGTAATCTTTAGTAATGCTAAACGGCTGTCTTCATGCAAAATAACATCAATTGTCTTGATAATGATGTCAGTCTTCAAAGTTTAGGGCAGAATGAAGAGCATCTTCAAGATTCACTTTTACTGGCCTGAAATCACTTATGCCACCTGAAAACCTGCGTTTTTCATAATTACTTTCCATATGCTTGCTGCAACATTTTTAGAGTCTCAAGATGAATGCAAAATCAAATTTATGTATGCTGCTGCAAATCAAGATCTATGTTGGGGACACTCTTCAATTTCATCTTCTATACTCCAGCTGAGGACAGCCAGGCAAATGATCACTCAAGTCAGATCTTTCCAGTACTATCAACATCAAACTTGGGAGAATTTTGTCATCGTCATCGTCATCATCATTGGCATGACAGCCCTGTGTGGGCCCTAGCCTTCAGTAGAAGCTTTTGCCATTCTTCCCTCACCAAAGCCGTACTTCTCCAATTCCTTATTCCCAAGATTTTTATATCCCTTCTCACATCCTCCTCCCATCTCAGCTTCGGTCTGCCGTCTGGGGTTGCATTAAAAATTGTCTTGACTGTCTGATCTACAGTACGGAGAACATGCCCGACCCATTGCAGTCTCTTGATCTTAATAGCTTTCATCTATTTCTCTATTTATTCTGTTCTTCTTTAAGGCCAAATATAATGCACAACTCTCAAATATGCTAAGGGCCCTTTCATCCATTTTTGTCAAAGGCCATGTTTCCGACGCATACATTAGGATTGGTCTTAATAGGATTTATACATTAAAATTTTAGTATTTCGAGACACTAGTTTAGATGTAAGATGTCTTCTTATTCCACAGAGGCTTTTACAGTTATAAATATTCTTCTTCTAATTTCAACATTTTGGGAGAATTACAATACAAAAAAACAATTCTGATTACACTGGTCGACAAGATTTTTTTCACAAGAGATCTGAATAATGAATCTAGTGGCATTTTCCATCCTGAATTCAGATATGTAGTCAGAATTTTCCCATCAGGCATAGTTTTTCTGTAAAAACTACTTTTCAAAATATGATTTTAGCATTTTCTTTGACCTGTCATAGGAACCGTTACCTCATATGTAGTTATTTTACTCAAGCTGTATTATTGAAATTATTTGCAATGTCATGCTGAAGCGCAGTAAAACAGGACTGTGCAGGTTTATTGTTGTTGTTTAGACATGTTCAGACCTGTTTGGCATTGTGATGTGTCAGTATTGAGCTGACTGTGAGATTGTTGAGTAGTGAAATATTTCCTTCCTTTCTGTTTAGAAGTGTATTGTGTATTTTGTGCATGTTGTATTTCTGTGCTTTACTTTTTCATCATGCCAAGAAACTGTGTAAATCATGCAGATAATTTCTGCTATATTTGTGGTGAGCTGACCTTCAAGTCTCAGAGGTGAAATTTGACCCCACTTGTAAAGAAGTGTTATAAACTTTACTTTGGCTGTCAAGTTGGTGATTTTGATAAGAGCTGGGCCCCAAATACATGCTGTGTTTCGTGTGTTAGACTGCTGACTGGATGAAAAAATGGTACACATCATATGCCATTTGCAATTCCCATGATTTGGAGGGAACCGAAGGATCATTTAACTGATTGTTATTTTTGTTTGACAAATATTAAAGGAATCACATCTTAAACAAAATATACAGTTAAGTATACGAATTTGCAATCTGCAATGAGACCTATCGTAACAGTGAAGAGTTCCCCGTACCACTATATGCAGATACGACCTTAAGTGATAGCTCTGGTTCTGACCTGACTGAAACTCCAAATGATTCAGATGAAAATAAAAATGATCTTACATATGACGCAAGTAACTGTTCATCAGAACCATACTTTCCCAATCAGCAGGACCTTAGTGACCTGATTCGCGATTTAAATCTGTCTAAACAGCAAGCGGAAGTTTTAGCTTCCAGACTCAAAGGGTGGAATCTACTCCAAAAAGATGTAAGAATTAGTAGATATCGTAGCCGCCATAGTGTTTTCAAAGTATACTTCTCTGAAGAAAGTGGTATTTGTTTTGTAATAATATTTGTTCAGTTATGGAAACTCATGGGCTTCAACACCGGCCAGATGAGTGGCGATTGTTCATAGACTCCTCTAAAGTAAGTTTGAAGGCTGTGCTGCTACATATTGGCAATAAACTTCCATCAATACCGGTAGCGCATGCTGCTGATATGAAAGAGACATATGAAAATATGAAACTAGTTTTAGAGAAAATATAATATGGAAAATATGAATGGAATATCTGTGGTGATTTAAAGGTCATTGCTTTATTGCTTGGTTTGCAACTTGGGTTCACCAAATTTTGCAGTATTTTGTGCGAGTGGGACAGCAGAGATAAGAAGTCTCACTACGTTAGAAAGTCATGGCCAAAACGTGAATCTCTTATCCCTGTCCAGAAAAATGTGGCATGTGGCCCTTTAGTGAAGCCTGAAAAAAATATTTTTACCTCCATTGCATATTAAGTTAGGAGTTATGAAAAATTTCGTCAAAGCTATGGATAAACTTTCTGATGGATTCTTTTACTTGAAATCGAAATTCCCCAAAGTCAGTGATGCTAAATTGAAAGAAGGAGTTTTTATAGGACTACACAACTGATCATTAATGCCTGATGAACATTTTGAGGGACTGTTAAATCCACAGTTAAGTCCAGACTGTTAAATCCACAGGAGAAAGCAGCCTGGCAGTCTTTCAAAAGTTTGTGTTGCAATTTTCTTGGAAACCATAAAGCAGAAAACTATCATGACATAGTGGCTGATCTTCTGCATTCTTATAAAGCTATGGGATGCAACATGTCTAAAAATTCACTTCTTGGACTCTCACTTGAACTTCTTCCCCGAAAACCTTGGAGCTGTCAGCGATGAACACAGTGAGCGTTTTCATCAGCAAATTTCTACAATAGAGAAGAGGTACCAAGGCAAGTGGAGTTCCAATATGCTGGTTGACTACTGTTGGACTAAAATGAGAGACGTTCCAGATGCAAAATATACCCGAAAATCACTATCTACCACTTTCTAGGTAAGTCAGAATCAGTAGTTGTATTAGGTCCTATATTATTCCTAATTTTTATAAATGACATAGGATGTTTAAGACTAAAAGGTAAATTGACTATGTTTGCTGATGATATATGTTTGTTATGTATAGATGACTCTGAGCACCAGCTGATATATGACATACAGCAAGACCTGAATGCATTGAATAGCTGGTTTAAGGGCAATAAGTTAACATTAAATGTCTGTAAAACAAAATATATGTTATTTTATAAAAGATCATACGTACCAGTAGTAAATAACAAGATGCATTAACTTTAAAGAGAGTTGATTAAAGACACTAGACAACACTTACTTTTAAATTTTTCCGGAACATGTTTCTGAGGCTTTGCCTCTATCATCGGCCGGCTCTCGACTGGTTCTCGTTGGTGTAGCTGACGATATTTTGTCACAGGTCTCCTCTGGTGGCGGTTCAAGGAACTTGCTGAACAAATCTTTCCTTGAACCGCCACCAGAGGAGACCTGTGACAAAATATCGTCAGCTACACCAACGAGAACCAGTCGAGAGCTGGCCGATGATAGAGGCAAAGCCTCAGAAACATGTTCCGGAAAAATTTAAAAGTAAGTGTTGTCTAGTGTCTTTAATCGACTCTCTTTAAAGTTAATTTATCATAACAACACTGTTTTCGACACTTCCAAGAAAGGAATTGCAACAAGATAGATGTTGATAACGCAGTGATTGAAAGAGTAACAAAAATCACATATCTAGGTTTGATTCTAGACAGTATGCTCACATGGAAGGACCATATGATGCATGTAAAAAATAAGATTCTTCCTGTGTTAGCTGTAATTCACAGGCTGAAATTCAAAGGATTCAGTGTAAATCATTTACGAAGTATCTACCATGCTTTAATTCAATCTCATTTGGATTACTTAAACATCTTATGAGGTCATTCTGTTAAATATTTAATTCATGAACTCGAAGTACTTCAAAATCGTGCCTTGAAAATAATCTACAATCTACCCTTTATCACAAACACAAAAACACTCTACCATGTAACTAACATTTTACCATTACAAGTAAACATAGAGTTGTCCTTGATAATATATATATATCCACAAAATAAAAAATAATCTTCTAAAGTCCAATCTAACATTTGAAAGCTCCTCACATATATATAATACAAGAAATAAAGGAAACTTAACAAAACGAACATGAACACTTCTACTTATGGCCTGAACAGCTTAACCTCACACGTTATCAACTTATATAATGCGCTGCCACTAGAACTGAAAGGCTGCAGAAACATAAAAGGTTTTAAAAGGAAAGTTGCTGAAAATTTACTGAAGGCTTATATTGATAGCTGATAAAGTGTTACACATTTATAGCTGGTTTGAAAGCAGAACTGTTTAAAAATTAATATGGATTAATGTCCCATAGAATATATAGCTTCTATTTTTCTGTTAAGTTCTTTGTTACTATTATTTCTTGAGTTATAGTGAATTTCTGTATCTTTGTATGTTTCATATATGTTATTCTTGTACGGTAATTTATTCCTACTATGAAAATGTAATATAAGTATTGTTAAGGGCTGTTTGCCATCATTTTATATATTTTTGTACTGTTCCCTAGCATGAGCTATGGCTCTGGGAACTTTTTCAGATAACAATAAATAAATAAATAAAATAAATAGTTATAATTTTGAGTTAGATAGCTAGTTACGGATTTTTTGGAATATTATAAAAAATTCAAATGAATATCACACAAAACTCTTGCCCGATGGGGAAAAACAGTAATTATATTTGAATTCAGCACGAAAAATACTTGTAGAATCTGTTATTTTAATTCTTGTGAAAGAAAAAAAGTTAAATGTTGTCGACCAGTGTTACCTTACGACACTCCCACATATCCCTAACAGCATGACCACTTTGTCAATAGGAAGTAAATAGGCTTACAAGGGAACTACCAGTATGCTCACACCTGTATGGCATTATGTCTCCTCTATGTGCAGTCTGTGTGCCAGAAATTCGGTGTGGAGAAAGCTGGAAGTACTCAAAAACAAATGACCTTGTTGTCGATGGGCCCTAAAACACTACACACTCACTCACTATATAGGAACATATAGGAACATATAGGCATAACACAGCATTGTACTGAAGGGATTGTTTACCCCTGATGGGCAGAGGTCTACACAATGGTATACGTAAGGAGCACCATCCCCCACAACCACATAGAGCTGACAAGGGATGTCCAGCAGCTAATTGCAAGTGGTTGCATTGTGTCTTTCCAGGCTTCAGTTTTCGGCGTTGCTGTTCTACTCCGCAGCAGCTTTTTGGTGCACATGTTTATATACAGCAGGCATTATACCATCACATTTTCAAGTGCATAGCATGTGAGCTACAATGATAGTTTCCTTGTTAGTAAGATACAGTTGAAATCATCAGAACAACGAACTCTTGACTAGAATGTGCTAGTTATATTGCATTCAATTTGTAAAAATCTGGCAAACAATGTAACATTGGCTTTTGAACCATGACTTTTAAAATGCATTTTGCTTCAACATTTCTAGAATACTGATATGGACACATGACGGTAATGATACTGGATGCTGATCAGGATATTAACACTAATTTTGAGATATGCTCAAACCAGTTGCAAATAAGTATCCAGAACACATATTTCTTGCATAAATGTCCAAAATTTCACATAATCTAACATACACATTTATTTACGAATATGCTTCATTCAACTCATTAAATCACCTATAGCATGCTGAAGATAGGCTTACAAATAAGATTTACTTTAACAGAGAAGAGAGTAAACTTTATTCTCACCAAATCACATTCTTTGTCGCAAAACGTAATGTACCAAGAAACTAGGGCCTGGTCATCATTTCCTATTTTGCAACTGCCAGTTTTACAAAGGTCATATTCATGTTTCCAGGTCTCTCCAATCTAGAAGTTAAAAAATGAAACATATATAAGTTATATAAAATCATAGATCATTCATTACAAAGAGCATAAATTTGCAGATATTTCTGTAAAATCTAAATGCTCACAGATCTATTTCATCTAGAAACATGCATTTGGTTACATAATCATTGATTTAGACATAAGAAAGAAATAATGATGATGATTTGTATATAAGGGTGCTCAACTGCTTGGTCATCAGCACCCTTACAAAAACTAATGCATGGCAATAGCCAGATATAATATAAAAATTATTTGTGGTTGGTTTATTGACACTCGTCACTTAGCATTTATGTAGCATTTATGCTACTAGTAATAGGTCTCATGCCTTTCCCTGTTTTATGAATTTTTGGCAGCCCCCACATATAATTTGGCCAAATGGTTACTAAGTAAATTTAATAGTTTTCCAAAATTTGAAAGTGCAAATTTAAGAAACTCTTTAGATTTAGTAGAAAAAATCAAAGATATAAATTTGGACAAAAATGACAGACTGGTTTCATTTGATGTCACATCTTTATTTCCAAGCATACCAACAGAAAAATTGCAGACTGTGTTAAAAAAATGGCTAGCTACAATTGATATGGAAGCAATAGAAGCAGAAGAATATATTTCTCTAACAAAAATATGCATTGAACAAAACTTCTTTAGCTTTAATGGAAAACACTACAAGCAGAAATCAGGATTATCAATGGGCAATCCACTTTCACCTTTTTTGGCTAACTTATTTATGAGTGCATTTGAAACACAAATCAAAAAGTCCTTCCCATTGATCTTCAAGGTTTGGTATAGATATGTTGACGACATCTTTGCAATTGTACCAAGTAAACATTTAGATGATGCATTAAAATTACTCAATCTGCAAGAAAGGACTATCAAATTCACAATAGAAAAGGAAATCAATGGACAACTACCTTTCTTGGATCTAAATATCATCAGGAATGATACAAAAATAAAATTTGGAATTTACAGGAAGCCAACACATTCAGAAAATTATATAAAAAATAATAGCCACAACCCAATTACACATAAACATGCAATAATAAACAGCCTTACACACAGACTAGTCAACATACCCATGGAAAAAGAAGAATATTTCAAGGAACAAAAAGCAATAATACACATAGCAGAAGAAAACGGATACAACAAAAGTTTGGTGTTGAAGAAAATTAGAAAATCTAAACTAAAGAAAACCATTAAGGAAGCAACCACATTTATTAAAGAAAAAGAAAGCAACAGCATATTCAGTTCATTCACATATCATCCAAAAACATTTAATAAATTTAAAAAGATATTCAAGGAACAAAATATCATCTTGGCACCTACTAATAGATACTCAATTTTAAAATTACTAAACTCAAAAACAAAAGATGAAATTCCTTCAGGTAACAAATCTGGAATATACCAAATAAATTGCAAGAATTGTGAAAAATGCTACATAGGTCAAACAAAAAGAAATTTAAAAACCAGAGTCAAAGAACACTTTGGAAACATCAGATTGAAACAAGAAGACAAGTCAGCAGTAGCATTTCATTTTTGGAATGAAAACCATGACATTGATCCAAATCCAAAATTATTAAAAGGAGTGATAAACCAAAATAGATTGACAACATGGGAGAACATATTCATCTGGAAAAATAAGGATCACGTAATGAACTTTGAAATACCGCCAGCAGATAATTTGACAAAAAAGTTCATAGTTCCACCACCAGAGAGAGCAGATAACAACAAATGCCAGTTGGGAAGAGATTGAAAATGGAGGCCAGGGCCTTTGAAACTAGTCTCTCATAAATATATGAAAAAGTAAGTGACGAGTGTCAATAAACCAACCACAAATAATTTTTATATTAATTTTGACGTCGCTGTTACTAAATTCCTCCAAACACACAGCCAGATATAACTTACTCAAAATTTAAAAAACAAATCAAAACAAAATGACAATAAAATGAATAAGCCCAAATGGGTAAAAAACAGTTATAATTACCAATAAAATACCAAAAGGCATACAAAATTACTACTTTCAATATCAACTTGCCATGACAAAAGCTACCTGCCCAGTGGTGGTCAAATCAATTTGTTCCTTTTTTTGGGGGGGGGGGGGGGGGGGGGACTGGGCTAGCACTTTCAGCAGGTTTTTCCTGCCTTTTCCTTACTGTCGTTTGGGCAGTGAGGACAGGATCTACCTGCTCCATGAAGATCTGAAAATGCAGAAAGTGTCTTCCAGGTGTGTGTCACGAATGCTGACAGATGATCAAAGGCTGCACGTGTGGCAAATTGTCAGGCGATGTAGACGCATGATGACAGCATAAATGGAACTTTATTTCAATACATTGCGATAATGGATGAATAATAATGAATAATAATGATTTATTGTCGTTAAGCTTATTACAGCAATAGACAAAGTCAAAAATAGAGTACAAATTAATACAATGAAGATAAAAAAAAATCAATAAAATACTTACATTAGATATACAAATATAGAGACTTAAAATAAAATGAGGAAATAAGAATACTTCATGACATAAGCCAATGTTTAACTACACCTGTTAAAGTATTCCTGTATTGACTAATAAGGTTTGGAAACTAACCATTCATATAATTTGCATTTAGATGTATTACCTGATAATTCAGTTAATTCTAAAGGTAATTGATTATATAGTTTAATGCCAAATACTTCAAAGCTATTAGAGGTTTTAGTTAATCTATGATATGGTATATTGAGTTTATAATTAAACCTAGTATTATAATTATGAATATCCTGCCTGAGTAGCTGGTCGGTTAAGTTACTTTTTACATAGATGAGAGTATTATAAATATATACATTTATCACAGTCATAATTCTTAATTTTATAAATAGAGGTTTACAATGTGCAAATTTATCTGAATTTGAGATGGTACGAATTATTTTTTTTTGTAATATTAGGATAGTAGAAATATGACTGCTGCTTCCCCAGAGTAAAATGCCATATGAGACTATACTGTGGAAGAATGCAAAATAGGCTGTTCTTAAATATGAATCAGGTACATGACTTTTCAAATTTCTGATTAAATATATAACTCTGGACAGCTTCGCTGTAATATAGTTGATATGGGGTTGCCATGTCAGCCTATTGTCCACAACCACACCTAAAAATTTTACATTCCTTGAACAATTTTCATAAGAAGTCTCACGCAAACTAAATGTAAGTTGAGACGTTGAGATGAGACGTGGATGCCCTTTTTCAACCCTGAAACGAAGCGCCAGTCAGCTCAATGGAAGCACATAGACTCACCGTCACCAAAAAAGTTTCAGGTGAGCGCCAGTGCTGACAAAATGATGGTGGCCATCTTCTGGGAGAGCAGTGGTGTAATCTTTACTCATTGCATTCCAAAGGGCACTACGGTGACAGCTACATTCTACCAAAATGTATTGAAGAATAAACTCCTTCCAGCATTGTATGAAAAATGGGCGGTAAAGGTTGGATGTGTGCTCTTTCATCAAGATAACGCACCAGCACATCGGGCGAATGAGACACAGAAGTTTAACTTTAAAGTGATAGCTCATGCTCCCTACTCACCTAACCTGGCTTCTAGCGACTTTTGGCTGTTTCCCACAACGAAAGACACTCTCTGTGTCGCAGATTCACTAGTTGTGCCACTATCGCCTCAGCGATTTTCTAGTGGTCAAAACACACTCCTAAAGCAGCGTTTGCAGTAGCCATGGAATCATAGCATCGACGTTGGGAAAAATGTGTACGGCTAGAGCGAGATTACGTTGAGAAGTGACACTAGTTTCACATTTTTCTTGTGATTACTTTGTGAGAAAAAAATATGAGGTGTTATAGCTTGAACACACTTGTATTTTTGAGTTTGATTTATGAGTCACTATGTTTACACTCAAACTTCACTTACTTGTTGTTGTATAATTGAAACGTTTTAAAGATCATTCGATCTCATCCTCAGCTGTCTGGTGCCTAAATGAACATTCTTCTTCCTCCACTACTAAGGAGCTCCTATCAATCAGCCATCTGGTGTTAGGGGCACTAAGTTTCAATACTTCATTTAATGCCGGGATTTCAAAATTTATAACTTTATCATGGTTTTTGGTTATGAAAATTTTTTCCCAAATATCCAATTCTATGGGTGTACTTAAAGATTTTAACAGTTTTATGTTGTGGCCAATGTTGTAGTTTTCTGTCCAAAAATGGTGTGACACTGCAGATTTATCTGTTTGTTTCAACTTTATGTTCCTCTGGTGTTCTTTCTGTCTGGTTAACAAGTTTCTCTTATTATGTGAAGCAAAAGTTTAGAAACAGTGATGTATTTAACATTTTAAAGTAATGAGTCGGTAATTCAAAAACAAACATCACTTAAATTATCCTTACTTGTAATTTAAGTGATGTTTGTTTTTGAATTACCGACTCATTACTTTCAAAAGTTTCTCTTAGTTTTTCCTATGTAGCTTTTATCACAGGTTTCACAGTTTTATCTGATAAATTCCCGATTTCAAAGTGTTGGCAATTGAATTTTTTAGTGGTTAATTTAGCAGGTTCTTCAGACTGAATTTGTTTTGGGGTGCTAGTTTTAAGTTTAGTCTTTTGAAGATTCGTTATCTTGAGATATGTGAGATATATGAGATGTTTATTTTTTAAAATAATATATCTTTTCTCAAACTATTAAATTTATCAGACCATTTAATTGTTTTGATAATTTAACTTCAGGATTTATTTAATGGTTAGATGACCAAAAATGATCTGCTACGGCCAATTTATGTTTATACTTAATGTTACAAAAATTTTCTTTCTTTCTGGTTTCCAAATTACGTTTTGTCTTTCCCATATAAACCTGATCACAATCTAAACCATTAAATTGATATATACCAGATGTTTTTATCATTAGCAATTTTATCTTTTTTAGAAACATGTAGTACATTTTTAATAGTATATTTATTTTGAGGAACTTAAGTCATTTTTGGTCATTTAACCATGAAATAAATCCTGAAGTTAAATTATTAAAACAATTAAATGGTCCGATAGATTTAATAGTGTGGGAAAAGATATTTATTTTAAAAAGATAAACATCACGTGATGAATTTTGAAATACCAGCAGTTGATTCTGTTTTTAGTTTTGTTTCGTTTTCAAATGTTGGTAATACTAAAAAAACAAAAGAAAAACATGGTAACTGGAATCCTTGACAACGGAGTTTGTTTGTGGACTGAAGATACAAACGATTTGTTTGTGAAATCGATCTCCATTAGAAAGAAGTATTAACACCAATTTATTAAGATAAGTTGAAGCCTTAGTAACAAATACTTATATTTGTGTAATATTTATTGCTTCACTGTAGCTAGCTTCATTTTCTACATAAGACATTTAAATGTTTTTTGTCTAAGGTAAATGTAGCTGCATACCTTATATTCCTTATCGCCAACCTTGCAGGCCTCTTTGACAATCTCAGGGCAGCACTGGCCTTCAACAGAAATGTTCTTTAAAACATAATTCTGCTTCATCTCTGCTTGTGGCTCAGGACATGTTTCTGTTACACTCTTCACAACAAACTGCGGAGTGAAAATTATATTATTTTTAATGTCAGAATCAAAGAAACTTACATTTAAGTAAACATATATACCAGCAGTAACCATCATTTTTTAAGTAAACAAATATAAACTCCAGTATAAAACTGTTACGATTATGCATCTGTGAAAATAAAAAAAAAGAATCCACATTTTTCTTCTGATTGCTTTAATTATTTTTTCACGCACCAGAACATTAACATGTAATGCTGAAAACATTTTAACAGTTGTGTTAAAACTCTGATAAAATATTAAGTTTTTTTATTCATAATTAATCAGTTTTTAATATAATATGAAATGCTTCTTGGAACCTGCAGTTTATTGCATTGCTCCAAAATGTTTAATTTGAGCATAGTATGCAAATACAAAGAAATTATTTTGCAGAGGCTTCTTAATTACCCCCAATTGCGGCAGCATCGAGAGGAAGGATGAGACAAGAGGAGAGAGAGGGCGGCCATATTTTGCCGTTATCCACTCGGCCTTATCCTATGGGATAGAAATTTGGGGTAACACCAGTAAAACAAACCTAGTAGGATATTCATACTCCAAAAACGTGCTATTAGATATATAGGGAATTTAAAACATACGGATTCTTGCAAAAATACCTTTTGGCACACAAAGATACTCACACTCCCGAGCTTATTTATTTATAGATCTATTCTTCACTTGGTTAATAAGTTTCCAATGAAAACAAACTCAGATATCCATAACTATGATACAAGGGGCAAAAATAATCTCACTATTCCAGGACACAGAATGCAGTTATATGAAAAGATGCCTAGCTATACAGGAATAAAATTCTATAATGTACTTCCCGCTTCAATTAGAACCTGTAAGAATTTAAATACATTTAAAACACATTTAAAGGCCTTTCTAATAGATAATGTATTTTATACCATCGAAGAATTTATATATCACTGTAAAAATAACTAGGCTTTATTACTGATTTTAGCATATTATATTTAATTTTAGCATATTATATTTATTTTTAAATTCTATACCATTATGCAATTTATGACTAGCTTGTATATTTAATTTGATCTCTCCATTATTTTCTTATTTCTAATCGTTTATTTTTAAGAGAGAGTATGTATTACAAATGACATGGCTTAACTGTGTTCAAACACTGTATTAAGTTGCAATAAATGTGAATATGAATCCCAAGGAGCCACGAGAATACAGAAGGCAGGGTCCCTACATTTTACTTAGATAGAGACCTCCCAGTAGCCAAGACAAGCAACATGTCCTCCTACTGTGGTACAGAAATGCACCGAGCAGCAGGTTCGGAGTCCAGCAATTGACCTACCAGAGGAGGAAGTAGTTTTTCACAGAGCATATCATTCCGCCATACTGTTCTGACATTAAATCCTCCAACTGACTCATATATTTCCCCAGTAAACCACTAGGGGCTCTCATATTCGAAATACACCACTTGTGGCGACTTACTATTGTAAATATTTAAATCCCAGGCTTCACCATTAAACTCTCATTATTTTGAGTTAATTGGTGAAAATTAATCATTTCTTCACACTAGCCATATATAGGCTAAGGTTTGGGACAGAGTCATCCTGAAAAATTCAATGCCATATCCAGGATTTGAACCACGGAACTCCTGGTTTCCGTCCAGTCAATCTTACCCATTGAGCTACCATGGCCAACATGCTGTCCTGATGTTGGCCATAGTAGCTCAATGGGTAAGAGCAATTGGATGGAAACCAGGAGATCCCTGGTTGAAATCCCGGATATGGCATTGAATTTTTTAGATAGAAGGGGAGGAGAACCGTCCCCTTCAGCTGCCGTGGTGCAGGCACTGCGGACCCCTAGCAATCGTGGTACCTATGATGTTACTAGAGGAACCTCCGGCCGAACATTCGAACCCCTCCCTGACTGGGAGTTGTTTGCATTGTGTTGGACTCGAGGGGGCAGTGGTTTCTGATACCTTTGGGAGATCGGGTACGTCTCCGGACGGGGTTGAGGGAAGCCATATATTCCCGCATACTAGCATGCATAGCTAGTAGAAGGTGTGCTAGATCACCAGGCGGCCCTACAGAGGTCTAATCGGTAGCCTTCCCCTTTGTAGTTGGCGCGCGTAAGTGGTGTATCCACTTCCATCCCGTCTTGAGTCCATAGGAGCAAATGGGGGTTTTGTTAGTCTTTAGGTATTGCCCTATGGAAAGCCCCACGGAGGCGCTGGGTGCCCTTTTGGGACAGTTCAGTAACTCCCTGGTCATTAGAGGGGAGGTCAGTCTCCACTTTGTGTGGATTGCCCTGGTAGATACCCTCAAGCTTATATGGCTGCACCGTGGCTCGGTGGTTAGACCACTTGGCTCTCACCAAGAGGGTTCGATCCCAGGTGACCGCACAGTGAGATTTTTGGTGGACAACATGGCACTGGGGCGGGTTTTCTCCAGGATCTCCGGTTTCCCCCGCCATCTCATTCCACCGGTGCTCCATCTTCATCTCATGTACCGCCAGTGTCACAGCCTGCAGTGCCGTATGTAGTAAAAGCGGGCATTAAACACTACACATTTCACATTTCGAGCTTATATATATTGACTCTATCTATAGGTCTCTTGAAGTTTACCACCTATATCTATAAATCTATATGCTAGTAGACAAGCATCATCTGCATCTTCTAAACTTTCTAGTTTCACACTTAACCCCTATTGTATGCCATGACGCCTGTCACCACTTTCACTAAATTATCTGGCATAAAGTTACACATAAAAGCTTTCAATAATGCAAAACTTCAAAATTTAAAAGTATTGAACATCTATCTCAAACTATTATAAATACTTTGATATTGCCAAGTATCAAGAGTATCAAGGTACAGACAGTATGGAAGTCTCATCTCTATTTACATGTTATCACATACCCATCTCACCAGAATAATAGAGAAGTACTAAAGGAACTGCTTAATATAAATTTACTTACGGTAGAACCATCAAGTTCACATGTATGTGTAACACAAGGACTAGTTTTCCAAGTGGAGTTGACTTGTTTAAGTTGTCCATCTACAACACAGGCAACTGGACGACACTGACCACAACACTCTCCTGAGTTTTCTGCAGGAGCTTCATAGTTCCAGCCCTATAAACAGTAAACAGTTTGAAAATTTAAAATACTCAATACTCAAAAAGAATTTACAAACACTCTAACTATAAATTTATTTACCAAGAAATTATTTACAACAGATTTTTTGGAAAGTAGTGAGAAACAGGATAGAAGATACAGAGAAAAGCGGCAGAAGATACAGAAAAACAAAAAAGTGTAGAAACTCCTGAAAATAAAAAGTCCTAAGTTTACAAGTCTTCCTTGAATATAAATAAAACTAAAATGTATTAATCAGAATTTTAAAAAGGTGGACAAGTCAAATTTAATATTTAGAAAGAAATAATTCATGAAATCGAAACCAAATTTTCACTCATTATTGTATGAGGTGTGTTCAAGTTATAACTTCTATTCTTTTTTTTTAGGACTGGGAACCAGATAGGAACTTCTGGATTTTGTGAATGCATTACAGAGATGGCAGCACTGTACAGTGCATAGAACTCTAGTGGTATCAACAAAGTTACGACTTACATTTAAAGGGAGTCGATTAATGACACTAAACAACACTTACTTTTAAATTTTTCTGGAACATGTTTCAGAGACTTTGCCTCCATCCTCAACCGGCCAACTACTGGTTCTCATTGGTGTAGTTGACGATATTTTATCAAAGGTCTCCTCTGGTGGCAGTTCAAGGAACTTGCTGAACAAATCTTTCTGGGGGATGTCGAAATTGAATACTTTGTTCCTGATGTATGTATGATGTATGAAAACAAGAACTATCCACATGGGAACAAATCTTCATTTCAAAAAATAGGAACAAAGTATTCAATTTTGACATCCCCAGAAATATTTGTTCAGCAAGTTCCTTGAACCGCCACAAGAGGAGACCTATGACAAAATATCGTCAACTACACCAATGAGAACCAGTCGATGGCCGGTTGACAATGGAGGCAAAGTCTCTGAAACATGTTCCAAAAAAATTTAAAAGTAAGTGTTATTTAGTGTCATTAATTGACTCCCTTTAAATGTAATTTATTATAACAACATGGCCGGCTGAGGATGGAGGCAAAGTCTCTGAAACATGTTCCAGAAAAATTTAAAAGTAAGTGTTGTTTAGTGTCATTAATTGACTCCCTTTAAATGTAATTTATTATAACAACACTGTTTTCAACACTTCCAAGAAAGGAATTGAAGTTAGGACTGTTTTCGATACTTAGAATGGCAACATTTTCATTGCAAGAACAGCTTGTAATCATTCGTTTTTTCCATTTTGGTGGTGTGACACCTATTTAAATTCATCGCCAGTTGAGTGAGGCATGTGGTGATTGTACCAAGGATGCGTCTAATGTCCGTTCCTGGGTGCGACAGTTCAATGAAGGCAGAACACTTTTCGCATTTTCAGATCTTCATCCAGGATTGTGTGCACAGATCCCACGGAAATGCCAATTTTGGAGGCAATGTCTGCAATGCTCAATCGGCAATCCTCCAAAACAATATTCTCCACTTGCTGGATCATGTCGTCAGACCGGCTGGTGTGAGGCCATGACCGTCTTGGTTTGTTGTCACACAATGTTCTGCCTACATTGAACTGTCACACCCAGGAGCGCACATTAGAAACATCCATGGTACCATCACCACATGCCTCACTCAACTGGCGATGAATTTCAATAGGTGTCATACCATGAAAATGGAGAAAACTAATGACTACATGCTGTTCTTGCATTGAAAACGTTGCCATTTTAAGTATCAAAAACAGTCCTAACTCTCGTCGCTACCACTAGAGTTTTATGCATTGTACAGTGCTGCCATCTCTGTCACACATTCACAAAGAATCTATGTGCATTTTTTTTTAAAAAAACAAGAAGTTTCTATCTGATCCCAGTCCTGAAAAAAAATAACTTGAATGTACCTCATATAGGGGTATAAAATAGAGAGAAATTTTAAATTGCATCACACTATTTTTTTTTTATTTCTGAAAGGTTAAATCTTAAACTTCTTTCTTAGATTATTCTTCTATTTATACCCTGTCTTTAACTTCATTGACCATATCGGCAGTCTTTAGAACATACTACAGGTTGTATATAAATGAATATCAGGGTTTTAACTCCTTATAATATGTATTACATTAAACTTACAGTTACACATGATATGTCAAATGAAAAAACAACTCAAACAGTTTTGTTTGTTGGCACCAGTGTGCATGTGCGTGCAATGTTTCTGCCGTAATCCACTAGACAGTGGTAGTAGCAAAGATGGCGACCAGTAAACAGAAAGCGTTTTGTGTTTTGCAGTTTGCAAAGACCGAATCTGTAGTTACTGTGCAACATGCATTCTGCATTAAGTTCGGTTGTGATTCTCCTAATAACATTCGTAAATGGTATCATCAATTTGAAGATACCGGCTGCCTTTGTAAGGGGATGAGCACAGGACGACCAAGAGTAAGTGAAGAGACTGTTGAGCGAGTGAGAGAGTTGTTCACTTGTAGCCCAAAGAAATCAGTCTGGAAGGCTAGTCGTGAATTACAAGTTTCTGTGTCAACTGTTTGAAAAGTTGTAAGAAAACGCTTACGGCTACATCCTTACCATTTACAGTTATTTCAGGCTCTACAGCCGACAGACCACGGATTACGTGCCAACTTCGCAAATGACATGTTTCATGACAATGACAATTTTATGGATCGTGTTGTCTTCAGTGATGAATTGATCTTTCACCTTAGTAGACATGTTAACACTCATAATGTGCACATCTGCGGCACACAAAATCCTCATGAGATGGTACAAATGCAATGAGATTCCCCTAAAGTGAATGATTTTTGTGCCGTATCCCGGCAAAAAGTTTATGGGCCCTTTTTGGTGAACCTACTGTAACTGGCACTTCTTACCTTGATACACTAGAGCAATGGCTCTTCCCTCAGTTGGAGGAAAATGAGCCAGAGAACTTCATTTTCCAGCAAGATGGTGCGCCACCTCATTGGCATAACAAAGTATGTGATTGGTTGGAGGTCACTGTACCCGAGCGCTGAATAGGCCGCAAGGGCCCCAATGATAGGGCTTGCTATGCATGGCCTCCACATTCTCCTGCCCTAACGCCATGCAATTTTTACCTTTGGGGCTTCATCAAGGATCGTGTGTATGTGCCTCCGCTACCAGCTGACCTCCCTGAATTAAGAAACCGGATTGAAGCAGCTGTTGCTATAATTACTGAATACACCCTTATCAACGTTTGGGAAGAACTCGGCTACAGACTTGATGTGTGCCATGTGACAAAGGGTAGTCACATTGAACATTTCTAAGGTTCTTGGTAAAACTGTTTGAGTTGCTTTTTCATTTGACATTTCATTTATAACAGTAAGTTGAATGTAATAAATATTATAAAGAGTTTAAACCACGGTATTCGTTTATATACACTCTGTACTTAGAGATAATGGTATTAACTTACATACAGTGAGTTTGGATCTTTGGGACTTTTGTACATCAGATCACACACACATTCATACTTTCATTCATATCCCTATACTCTGTGGAGCACAGGGAATAATCTAGAGAAAAATTCTCACTTCTCAGGTGGGAAAAACCATGCAGCAGATAGATGCTCAACCGACTATGGTATGGGTGCAGCCATTAAGGTAAAAAAATCTGAAAGGATTTAAACATTGTCACGGCAACAGGCATAAAAGTTTCGGCACAAATAAGAAAACAGTCGGCGGATAAAGTTTCATGGTAATAATGAGCCTTGCTAAGCAGTTAATGATAGCTCGTTTAGAGTAAACAAGCGCCGCAAGCAAGATAACTGAGGTAAAGGCCTCGCCGGCATAGATTAAGTTATGCTTCTAGAATGTGATAGAATATTCGGATTACGTCATTAGATGCCTTGTTTTCCAGAAACATCTAGTGATTGACAGAACAGTCTGGTAATCATGAATGTGATATATAAGGGATTGTGACACGCCAGCAGGACAGTTGTAAACAGAGTGAGCTGCAAGTTGTGTAACAAGAGTGTTGTAACAATAGCTAATGTAATCAGCTTTCATGGTTTGTTATTGTCATCGACCTTGGAAGATTGTGTTATTATGTGATATAATGTTGTTACGTGAGAATTGAAGTGTATCTCTACGGAAATAAAGGAGATTTTTAATTTCTGAAACTCGGCCTTTTAATTCTACGAACCCACAAAGTCACAATATTATTAGTTGCATGAACAACTTCATTTAAAATATTTGGTCATCATGACTGCTTTTTCTTTTGATAAACATTTAGAAGAACTTCTGTATGATAATCCATGCATCTTCAGTGCTTACTGGTCAACTGAGGTTTTGTATTGATTTTAGGGTAATCATGTTTTGTCAGGAGGATAAGGGTTGGAGGTAAAAGATATGTTGTGCATGTTGTGATATGTTGTGGCAAATAAGGTGTAGAATTTAAAATTAACACTGCTATCATCAGCCCTACTGTTACGTTTCAAAAGCTTATAAGACAATCTGGAGGATTTAAAAAAGAGAAAAGGAATATTTAGACATCCAAAATCCCATACTTCAAGGCAAAGTATGCCCTCAATAACAAAGAAGTAATCAACCTGATGATAAAAGCTTAGATCAACATAGCTTTACATTCTTAATTTTTAGATGAGTCGTATTTATTACACATCTGCTTCACTTCCGTACCTATTTTGAGGACATGTTTCGCAAATCATCTTTTGCATCTTCGGCTCTTATGCGACTAAAGCTTGATCCAGCGGTGTGGGTAATTCTGGAGTTGCTGCTGCCATCTGTTGATTTAGTGATGAAATTAAATGTGGGATTCTCCTCTGGCGGGATTTCAAAGTTCATTAGTTGGTTTTTATGTTTTTGTATGTATATTCTCTCCCATATGACGAGTTCACTATGTTTTTGTACGTATTTTAGTAATTCTGTGCTATCTTCAATTTCATGATTTTCAGACCAGAAATGAGCTGCTATTGCGGACTTATCAAGATTTTTGTATCTTAAGTGCCTGAAGTGTTCTTTCTTTCTAGTGCCTATGTTTCTTTTTGTCCTCCCTATGTAAAGAAAGAAAGAACACTTCAGGCACTTAAGATACAAAAATATTGATAAGTCTGCAATAGCAGCTCATTTCTGGTCTGAAAATCATGAAATTGAAGATAGCACAGAATTACTAAAATACGTACAAAAACATAGTGAACTCGTCATATGGGAGAGGATATACATAGAAAAACATAAAAACCAACTAATGAACTTTGAAATCCCGCCAGAAGAGAATCCCACATTTAAGTTCATCACTAAATCAACAGATAGCAGCAGCAACCCCAGAATTACCCACACCGCTGGATCAAGCTTTAGTCGCATAAGAGCCGAAGATGCAAACGATGATTTGCGAAACATGTCCTCAAAATAGGTACGAAAGTGATGCAGATGTGTAATAAATACGACTCATCTAAAAATTAAGAATTTTTCGCTTCACTGTGGTGTTCCAATACAGTTAAATCTCGATATAGCTTTACATATTTTCATCATCTGGAAAATGTTTGGATTGAAAAGGAAAAGAAATTAATAATAAAACAAAAAACTGCTAGATCTGTAATAACAGATTCAATTGTGCTTAAAAATGTATTACATTGCTTCACAGTGTTAATTCCAATTTGTCGTTTTAAATGATCAATTGCCCATATACATATAAATACTGGAACCTACCAGGTCACAATCCGTTATGCAGCCCTTCATCATCGTAATTTTCTCCACTCTTCCATCAGCTGTTGCATTACAACTAACAGTTTCACAAGGGTCACCACTTGGAGATGACCACACACTGCCCACCTGTATCAAAACAAAATTTCTGATATATTACACATGGATTTCACTACCCACTCTCATTTATTTTTGTAATTCTTTATGCTAAACTATACATGTAATATGATTAGGCATTCAGTCCAGATATTAGTTAACCATATTCAAATATAATAAGTAAATGTTATTTAACACTATTTATAATATGTAAAATATGAAGCTATTAACAATGAAGCAAACAAATATATACAAATATAAAAATGTATAACTTAAAACTTCACTTATAATAAATGATGACACTTGTTTTATAAATTGTCCGGAATCGCCATTTCATGGAAATTCTTCCACATCCTTACCCAGAAAAATAAAGAACAAAAAAATAAACTTATAAAGAATAAAGAATATACACATATTAGTAATACTGCTTTAATTAATGGTGTTAATAAAGACTTTATAAATAAAAAAATTGAAAAATTTAAATATCAAAAAACTGTTAATGATATTTCTACCCTTAAAAAATTAAAGACGATTATAATTTTAAAAAATTTACTTACCATCCTTGGGTTAATAAACATTTTCAAAAAAAAAAAAAAAAAAAAATTAAAGAGTTTGGTATAACTTTAGTTCCTCAAAATAAATACAGTATTAAGATTTATTGCATTTCTCTAAATAAAATTCCTAATAATAAAAAATCTGATATTTACCAGTTTAATTGTTTTGATTGTGATAAAGTTTATATCGGAAAGACAAAATGTAATTTAGAAATCAGTATGAAAGAACATTTTTGTAATATTAAGTATAAACAGACTGATAAATTGGCCGTAGCAGATCATTTTTGTTTATTTAACCGTGAAATAAATCCAGAAGTTAAATTATTAAAACAGTTAAATGGCCCGATAGATTTACTGGTTTGGGAAAAGATATTTATTTAAAAAAAAAAAACATTGCTTAATGAATTTTGAAATACCAACAGTCGATTCTGTTTTTAAATTTGTTTTATTTTCAGATTTTGGTAGTACTAACATGAACATATTAGCATCTACTGTTTGTAGAGGTGACGACAGCTTTGTTGCTTCTGGCTGACGATGTGGAAGAATTTCCATGAAATCACGATCCCGGACAGCGGGCGTTAAACACTACACATTTCGGATAATTTATAAGAAAAGTGCCATCATTTCTTATACAATAAGTGAAGTTTTAAGTTACAAATTTTTATATTTGTATATACTATTTATAATTCCTTCTTAAATTATAAAAATTATTAAAAAATATTATATATTATATTCACAATAATTTCCTCAATCATTCTTTAACAACTATTCTTATAAATTCTTATTCTTCTACATACTTCATGAGTTAAATATTTGTAGAAATGTTTCCTTATAGATACAATAGGAATAGGGGAATATAGTACGCTTTTAAGTGATGGTAAAATCTTTCAAAAGTTGGTCGCTATGTGACAATTTTAATATTCCATTCCCTTTTTGACCAAGAGGAAAAAAATATTAATAATAACTTTGCAAATGAGTAGTATTACTATTGGAAAATTCAAACCAATAACAAGGAATATCTCAGAAATTAGTAAAATCTTTCAAAAGTTGGTCGCTATGTGACAATTTTGACATTCCATTCCCTTTTTGCCCAAGAGGAAAAAAATATTAATAATAACTTTGCAAATGAGTAGTATCACTATTGGAAAATGCAAACCAATAACAAGGAATATCTCAGAAATTAACTCCACAGAAAATATATTTGACATAAACTGCGTATTAGGTTAAATTATGAAAATTGTTCTTTCACACTAGCCATGTGTAGGACAAGGTTTTTGAAGGGTAGAGTAAGATTGAAAAATTCAAAAATTTATTTGAACCATGGATCTCCTAGTCTCCATCCGGTTGCTCTTAGCTATTTAGCTACCATAGTTGCTAGCATGACAAAGAGTGGTATAAACATGAAGCCTGGCACTTAAGTACTTACAGTATAGTAAGTTGGCACAAAAGAGATTATCATCCGATCATCAAAGTAGCAACATGCCAGCTGGCAGGAAAGAAAGAGACAGCATCCAAACCACGCCCACAAATGGGTGACTGGTTGGCACTTGCCGAGGGAGAGGCAGAGAGGGGGAGATGGAGTGACTTTGGGTAATTCTCTCTCCTTCGTCTGCCACCACGAAAGGCCGTGAAGCTTCGGGAGGTGTCGAGAAACTTTGCCAACCTTCAGGAAACAGCGGCTCGTGTATAAAAGCAACTGGACTGGACTAGACAACAGTTCGGCAGGGAGCCGAGACACGTGCAGAGAAGCAGTCAGTCAGTCAGTCAGTGAGTTGCAATTGTGCAGTATGGCCGTGGAGCAGACGGACTTGAAGATTGCGTTCGGTGTGTTATATCATTCGGCTGATATCAGAGTTGTATAAATGTCTTTCTACAGAAATAAAGAGCATTTTGGATTTCTGCAAACTTGACTTTTAATTTAATTAATGGAAGTTAATTATTCTTTCACACTGGCCGTGTGTAGGCTAAATTGTGGAAACGTAGAGTCAGACTGAAAAATTCAATGCCATAGCCGGGATTTGAACCACGGTTCTTCTGGTTTCCGTCCAGCCGCACTACCATTGTGCTACTATGGCCAACGTGCCAATATGACATTAAATTCTCCAACTGACTCGTATTTTCCCGGTAAACCACTTAGGAGTTCTCATAAACACATGAGACAACTACCTTAATGGCGACTTACTACATGTAAGTACTTTAAGGCCCGGGCTTTATAGTTAACCACTATTAGGTTAATTAATGGAAGTTAATTATTCTTTCACACTGGCCGTGTGTAGGCTAAATTGTGGAAACGTAGAGTCAGACTGAAAAATTCAATGCCATAGCCGGGATTTGGTCAGTTGGAGAATTTAATGTCATATCGGCACGTTGGCCATAGTAGCACAATGGTAGTGCGGCTGGACGGAAACCAGAAGATCCGTGGTTCAAATCCCGGCTATGGCATTGAATTTTTCAGTCTGACTCTACGTTTCCACAATTTTGACTTTTAATTTTACGAACCCACAAAGTCACAATATGTGTTTTATATGAGAACCCCTAATGGTTTACTGGGAACGAGTCAGTTGGAGAATTTAATGTCACGCTGTCATGTTGCCATGGTAGCTCAGTGGTTAAGAGCAACCGGATGGAGACCGGGAGATCCCTGGTTCAAATCCCAGCTATGCAATAAATTTTCCAGTCTAACACTGCCTTTCGAAAACAAACAATAAAATTAACTGTGTACTTTAACAAAATCTACATTATTTGTGTAGTAAGATTTTGTCTCTTACCATTTACTAGTTATGCAAATGTAATTTGAATGAATACAGCGAGCTTCAAAATATGTATTTCAGTGAAATCTCGGCATTAAACTTTTCGATGCAATATGTATTTCTTCTACTTCTGTAAATACGAGGGGACTTGACTTGACCATCACAGTGATGGAGTCAGGTTGTAATTTCCCTTAACAATGAAACTCAAGGGTTTGTTGCACTATCTCCGATCACTACTGTTATTAAGTAAATTTCCTTTAGAAAAATCATTGTGTTAAATTATGTAGAGGTTCATATAGGCCTCAATGCCTCACTTTAATATGAAAGTGAGTATCTAAAAAATAACGAGAAGGTCAGTACATTATTTTTTGATCTATCTAATGACTTTGATTGTGTCGACCATAATATTTTAATTAGTAAATTGGAAACGTATGGCATAAGAGGATTACCATTGGATTTAATTCGTAGTTATCTGATTGGAAGAAAGCAGTTTACGGAAATATAGTACAAAAAAAAGGGAGATATATAGAAAACGTAAAATCAAATTTGGAAACTGTGAAGTATGGTGTGCCGCAAGGGACGGTGTTGGGGCCTTTACTCTTTATTATTTATATTAATGATATTAAAAATATTCTCCCACTATGCAGAAATATTGGAAAGGAAGAGAGCTAATGGCTTCATTGACAAAGCCTAGCATTTGAAAACAACAACAACATGATATTAAAAATCCCCCGAATACTTCAATGGTAATGTATGCAGATGATACCACAGCTGTATGCTGGAATAAAACAGTAGAAGGATTAAATACTACATTAAATAATACCACTTCTTGGCTGTTAAATTATTTCAAATCAATAAATCTACACTGCAACATGCAAAAAACTAAAATGATGTAATTCTATAAAAATGGTAGTAATACGACACTAAAAGTAGATAGTAACAATATTCTTGAAGCAAAAACACATAAATTTTTAGATATTATTGTTGATAATAGGCTAACATAGACTGAACATATTGAACATATATGTGGGAAAATTAATAAAACAGTATATCTACTTAGATACTACAGCAAGTACGGTGACAGTAACATATTGAAACTAATATACTATGGATGTTTCTATACACACATACTTTATGGGATTCAAATCTGGGGTGCTGCTGCAAAAATGCATATGGACAAATTGCTTATAATATCAAAAGAAATGAATAAGAATCATGTTTAATCTAAAAACAAAAGGAATCATGTAAGGATACCTTCATTAATAAAAAAACTACTTACCATCTACTCTCTCTATGCATTCAGAGCAATAATGTATGTAATAGGTAAGTTCAAACCAATAAAAACCAACCAAATTCATGAACACTGTACAAGAGCAAACATGGATTATCTTAGGCACAGAGTGAATAGAAGTGTATCTATAAAAGATGTATTTACGAGGGCTTTTCAATAAAGAATGATCATAAATTTTTTAAGGTCATAATTTGTTGCATTAAAATTCAATCTTATTTTATTCTGTTAGCTTAATGTGAAACAAACATGCCGTAGTAGTTTCATTGTTGGTACTCCTGGTTCCCGCCTGTGAGAACCAAGCAAGTTCAGACATATATTAAAAGCAGAAGCATTATTAACAGTGAAGTATTCTTCATTTTTGAGTTTGATTTATGAGTCACTATGTTTACATTCAACTTCACTTACTATTATTACAAAAAAAAAGTTCAGACATGTTCAGTATCGCCTACCACTGCAATGGACGTAACATGCCAGGAACAATATGTGGCTTGGAAATTCTACTTTCGTCTCAAAAAATCTTCAGTTGAGGCCTATACAATGTTACAGGAGGCCTACAGCACAGCTCGAAGGTGATTTAAAATGTTTAAAGACGGGAGACAATCAACTGCAAAGGAAGGTACACCCGGTGCTCCGTTACTGCTCTTACGGAAGAAAACATCAACACTGCTGCTGCCATTGTGAGAGAGGATCGACGAATTACCTTAAGATCACTTTCTGAAATACTGAACATTTCATTGGTTGCCAACCACACGTTGGTGACAGAAACATTACACATGAGACATGTTTGTGTGTGATGGGTTCCAAGACTGTTGGTTCCCAAACAAATGGACATTCGCATGCAGGTCTGCATGCAGTTAAGATTGATGTTAGAGGAAGATCCGGAGTTTCTTTAAAATGCAATCACTGCTGATGAAACTTGGCTACATCATTTTGATCCTGAGAGCAAACAGCAAAGCTCAGTGTGGAAATCTCCTTCATCACCAACTCCAAAAAAGCAAAAGTGGCTGCTTCTGCTGGGAAAGTTATGGTCATCTCATTCTTTGATATTCATAGAATGGTTTATCAGCATGTTGTACCAGCACACACGTCAGTAACTGGATAATACTACAGGGATGTCCTGAAAACATTGCAAGTCCATATCAGGGGCAAAAGACCACATTTCCGTGAAGCCAGGCTGGATGCTGCACCAGAATAATGCAATATTGCCAATGTTGTTGCTGAATATCTTGCAAAAATCAACGTGAAGTGCATCCCTCAACCTCCCTATAGTCCGAATTTAGCCCAGTGTGACATTTTTCTATTACCTAACTTGAAGAAATGTCTTCGTGGAAGGCATTATCCATCATCAGAAGCAGTGGTGAAGGCTGCGGAGGCGATTTTGAAGTATCTCTCAAAAAATGGTTTTCAGCGTGTCTTTGAAGACTGGCAGAAATGCTGGTACAAGTGTATCACATTCAGGGGAGACTATTTCGAGAAAGACCATCAAAATTATGAAGATGAATAAAGGTACATTGTCAAAAAAAATTGTGATCATTCTTTATTGAACAGCTCTCATATTTCCGGAATTACGCTCTATAAAAAACTACCACAAGAAATTAAATCTGCAGCTGATATTTCTAAACAGCAATCTGAAAGGAAGTTGAGGATGTATCTGATTAACAAATACCTATATGGCTTGAAGGAAATCTGAGAAACTAATTTGTAAATATGTAATTGTATTTCTGACATGTCCAAAATCATATGTTTAATAAACTGGATGAAAATGAATAAATCAATAAATTAATAAATGAATAAATCACTCACTCACTCACTTACTCACTCACTCAATCAATCTTATTGAGCTATTGTAAACATCCTACTTTTAACCAATATTCAGTGAACATTGTAACTTCCTTGTTCAAGATCATCCAATTATTACTGAACCATTTACCAGTTTATCTTCATCCTTCTAAAGTATCATAAGACTATCTTGGATGACCCTGAGGCAATTTCTACCTGGAGTTAGAAACATAAACTCCAGATGTGTTGATCGTTTGTGAGCCATAGCATTTAAAGTTATTCAAGCAACACACAGTATGACATGTATCAGTACAAACCTTGTACTCTGCTTCATTCTCTTTGCAGGCTATCCTAACCCAGGAAGGACAACATGCAAATGGTACTGGTACTGGCTCCAAAACATAGTCCTTTGCCTCCTGTTTGTGAAGAAGATCATTGGTACATGTGTCTACACTGCAAGATATGCGGTAATTTCCTGTAGCATCTACCTCACAACGACATTGTTTACATAGGCCATCTTCCCATGTAGATCCAGGCTGGAAAGCAGTAAGGCATTTCCAAAGATTAAATTAAAAGAAATTATATCTTTTATTTCATAATACTGCAGCACGGATACTTAGCATGTAAAAGCAACCTCATTAAAAATATGTATTAAAAAAAGTATTCTGATGTGTTGCATTAGACTTTATCTACCTTTATCTTCTCATTGTTCTTCAAACTATTCTTACAAATTCTAATTTTTATATCTAATTTTCCTTAATTCAACTAAACTTTCAATTCATATTTATACATTTTGGTTTAAATACTGTAGAAAAATATAAATAAGCCAAGATGCACCATTTATACAATTAATTTTTTCTCATAAAACATTTTGTTCATATAAAAAGTATTTTAGCTCTTACTTCCTGCATAGATGTAAATTGTTCATCTGGCTGTCGTGGTCTTGAGCTACCATGTTCATCAACAATGAATTCATGTTGATATACACATATATCAGTACGGTTTTCTGAAAAGAAAATAATGTGTTATTTCTTACATGTACACTGCTAATTATATTAAAATCTACTAAATGAATTCTCACTTATTAAATGTATTTTCAAATAGGTACATTACATTAATACATTAATACGAGGGCTGATCAACAAAGACTGAGACTGATTTTTTTCCTGTAGCTTCCGTGATAGTTTCGTATTTGTAATATAAATATTTGAAAACAGCGAGTTTTATGTATAATGTCGGTAGGCGGCAGCACTCTCGTATTGGTAAGTTGGTAGCAATGCTCTGTTTTGTAGACCCTACGTGCATTTCGCATACGAGACCATGGAGGTGAAGCGAGAGGAGCAGTACAGCGCAATCAATACAACCATCGAAACTTATGAAAGGCTGAAGCAAGTGTACAGTGAAGATGTACTACCTCGTGCAACAGTGTTTAGGTGGTTCAAGGACTTCAAATAAGGCCGACTTGTCAGTGTTAAGGAAGGTGGGCCTGGTGTTTCGGCTTCTGCTGTGACTGAAGTAAACATCAACACAGCTGCTGTGATTGTCCTAGAGGATCGATGTATACCTCAGTGAAGTGTTGAGAATTTCATACGGCATTGTGTTTAGAATTATGCACGACCATCTCCATAAGACCCAAGTTTGAGCTCATTGGGTGCCACGTCTGTTGACTCCCAAACAGAAGGTTGTGCGAATGGAGACAAGCCGTGAGGTGCTGCGTCTCTTTGCTGATGGAGGAGATGCATTTTTTTAAATCGATTATCACCGGTTATGAGCCATGGCTGCATCATTAGAATCCTGAAGGAAAAAAGCCAGCACAGTGTGGAAATCGCCAGGTTCTCCAACACCAAAAAAGGCAAAAGTTGTTCCATCTGCAGGGAAAGTGATGGTGATCACATTTCTTGACTGTAATGGAATGATTTACCTGCATACAGTTCCCCCTCACACTACTGTTACAGCAGCATACTACACGTCAGTATGAGCTGCACTGAGGAAGCATATTACAAAGAAACGACAAGAGCTTCCTCAGACTGGGTGGCGACTTCATCATGACTTCATCATTATATTTCTCATGCAAAAGAGGGTTATAATAATCATTACTAACACCCACACCAGATGCTCCTGTAAAGATCCTTTTAGAAGATTGAAGATATTAACGCTTCCTTGCATGTATATATTCTCGATCCTAAAATTCTTTGTATGCAATCGTGCCTTATTTGCAACAAATAATGTAATTCACAAAATAAACACTGGACAAAAGTATAATATCCATTATCCCAGTGCCAAACTTTCTTGCTTCCAGAAAGGTGTGCATTATGAAACTATCAAAATATTTGGCGCACTTTCTAATCTTCTTAAAGAAAAAGTTGATAATTTCGGTGCTTTTAAAAAAGCTGTTAGTACCTTTGCTCAAAATCTTTTTATTCTGTACAAGATTATCTGAATGACAAATTATCCTGATAATGCTTCTGTAGCTCTATAAGTAGTATCTAACTATTCCAATGACAAATCATTACTAATAATATTTGATGCAAGTTGAAAGTTTATTTTTAATGTATATGTAATTAATAAATAACAAGAGTAGTATCCATTGCAAAAAGGTTGAGACGTACTGGCATAAGCCAAGTGTTTCATTTTGTATCATATATAATTATCCCTGCTTTGTTTTCCATATTGTTGTTCATATTGCCTGTATACTATAATATGTGTCTTATGTTAACTTTTATACATATATATGCTATTAAACTTTATACCTGTTGATATGTTCAATGTTCACAGCCTTTTCTGGCTACAAGTGAACCTACTGAACGCAAATCAATCTAATCAATTCTAATCTAATCTAATCTGACAATGCACGACCTCACATCGCAAATCAAGTCATGCAGTTTCTGGCTTCAACATTACCTGTGTACCACATCCACTTTATAGCCCCTATCTTGCACCCTATGACTTGTTTTATTCCCATCACTAAAGGCAAAGCTTAGGGGTATTCGATTTGAGAACTCTGAAGCAGTGCTCACGAAAAGTGAGGCGATTCTCAAGGATCTGACAAAGAATGGTCTGCAGCATGTGTTCAAGGACTGGCAGAGATACTATAAAATGTGCATTGAAGTAGAAGGAGGCTGCTTTGAAAAAGATCAGATAAACATTGAGTTGCAGTAATAAACATCTGTGAAAGAAAATCAGTCTCTCTTTGTTGGTCGGCCCTCGTATAAGCACATTTAAATATGTGTGTTTGGAGGAATTTAGTAACAGTGACGTCAAAATTAATATAAAAATTATTTGTGGTTGGTTTATTGACACTCGTCACTTACTTTTTCATATATTTATGAGAGACTAGTTTCAAAGGCCCTGGCCTCCATTTTCAATCTCTTCCCAACTGGCAAATGTTGTTATCTGCTCTCTCTGGTGGTGGAACTATGAACTTTTTTGTCAAATTATCTGCTGGCGGGATTTCAAAGTTCATTACGCGATCCTTATTTTTCCAGATGAATATGTTCTCCCATGTTGTCAATCTATTTTGGTTTATCACTGCTTTTAATAATTTTGGATTTGGATCAATGTCATGGTTTTCATTCCAAAAATGAAATGCTACTGCTGACTTGTCTTCTTGTTTCAATCTGATGTTTCTAAAGTGTTCTTTGACTCTGGTTTTTAAATTTCTTTTTGTTTGACCTATGTAGCATTTTTCACAATTCTTGCAATTTATTTGGTATATTCCAGATTTGTTACCTGAAGGAATTTCATCTTTTGTTTTTGAATTTAGTAATTTTAAAATTGGCAGTAGCATTTCATTTTTGGAATGAAAACCAATTTTAAAATTACTAAATTCAAAAACAAAAGATGAAATTCCTTCAGGTAACAAATCTGGAATATACCAAATAAATTGCAAGAATTGTGAAAAATGCTACATAGGTCAAACAAAAAGAAATTTAAAAACCAGAGTCAAAGAACACTTTAGAAACATCAGATTGAAACAAGAAGACAAGTCAGCAGTAGCATTTCATTTTTGGAATGAAAACCATGACATTGATCCAAATCCAAAATTATTAAAAGCAGTGATAAACCAAAATAGATTGACAACATGGGAGAACATATTCATCTGGAAAAATAAGGATCGCGTAATGAACTTTGAAATCCCGCCAGCAGATAATTTGACAAAAAAGTTCATAGTTCCACCACCAGAGAGAGCAGATAACAACATTTGCCAGTTGGGAAGAGATTGAAAATGGAGGCCAGGGCCTTTGAAACTAGTCTCTCATAAATATATGAAAAAGTAAGTGACGAGTGTCAATAAACCAACCACAAATAATTTTTATACATTTAAATATGTTTAAACATTTACATTTTAATTTTCTGTTTTATTATACAGAGAGTAACAAAAAGGTAGGTCAAAGATTCGGGAAAACATTTCTTGCATGTAGAGGATAAACATGTTAAATGAACTGCTTACATCATGAGATGTATAATACATAGCTATGCTGTGGCCACAACCCCACAACAGAAGTGGTCTAATATACAGTAGTAAACATTTACTTTTATATCTGGTTAAATTGGGTGGAGGTGATGCATTTAACTATTGTTGTCATGTATTACTGCAGTTCAGTACATAGTTCCTTTTTGTTTTTCCAAGTAAAAGTTGTCACAGCCAGAAAAATTGGAAAAACAAAAAGGAACTTAAACATTAGGCTTAAAGAGCATTTTAGGAACATCAGAAACAATGAAATAGATAAATTGGCGGTAGCGTACCAATTTTGGAAGGAGAATCATGATATAGAACGAGAAATCCACTTATCAAAGTGTCCAAGGTCCAGCTGCATTAACCACGTGGGAAAAAAATCTTCATAAAGAAATATGAAAGAAAATTGTTTAATTTCAACATTATCTTCGATTGAAACCCAAACTTCAAGTTCATCAAGATACCGACAGAGACGCACCTATCGCCTCCAAGGAGTGCACCAAACCAACGCCCATTAATCGACAACAGCTGATGTGTTAGGAAGATCCTAACGAAACGCGTTATAGTTAAATACTAGCAATAAGTGGAGCATTGAGTATTAGTTCAACTCAAAATTATATTAATTTTGTGCTTCATTGTACCATAGTCCTTACACATTGGAATAATGCACTGTTATTAAGTCATAGAGTTTGGATTTAGTAATGTTTTCATCATATGCTATGCTTTTATCTGAGACCCTTGTCTTCATAATTTCCTTCAAGGAATTTAAAGTTGGAGGCTTTACTTTTTGAATATTATGAAATGGTGCATTATCAAACACAACTACAAAGTTTGGAATTCTTTTTAATTACATCTTCAACTGCACAAAAAGGTAACTGTGAAGTAGTTAGGACTGTGTCTCAGATGGAGACAAACTCACTACCTTCCCCCTCCCCACCCTACCTGTTATATGTAATTTCATTCAGCAGATTTATACGAGCTGGTAAAGGGAAAAAAGCTATGGGTTTGCCTACAGGACTTACAGTCCAGACCAGGAGCCAAGAACAGTGGGTCAGCTGTAATCGTTTTATGGACTGGTCATGATTGTCTGTATGTGTTTGTACATTTGTATGTTCTGCTAGTTCACTATTGGTTTTTTCAGGGGCTTTTCCAGGTCACCAGGAAAATGCTGGGTAGGTTAATTACATCCCCTGAATTCCCTATACCTCCATTTCATCTTCATTATCGTTTCATATCATCTCTCAACTAGTGGTCTCTTTCAGGGTAGAAGTGTTGGCAGGTGTCTCGGCATTGTATAGTAGGATGATGTGTGTCCTCCAGTAGGATGGTCTTCGGTCTCCCAACCAGGTCTGGTAGTGTCGTTTTCGGACCACTGTGACATGCCTGGCCCACTTCCAACAGAAAGTGTAGGGACTCTGTCCTCTGCAATGCCATGGCTCCTTCAGATGACTGCACTCTGTCTCCTCTCACTTCATCCTTCCTCCCAGAAGTGCACCACTTGGGAGCATAGGTAAATTAAACCAAGTTTGGACCTTCATGCCAAATCCCCTCCATAGTCCAGTCCAGTATCCTATTTAATTTTAAGAAAATTAAAATATTCAAAATGCACTAGGCATATACTTACCGCATATAAATTGCTTACATTCATTGCTGTCTAGAATTACTTTTAACTTCTGGTATTTGGTGCAGTTGGGCGTAACAGCCTCTTCACATGGACCTTCAACTAGAAAAAACAAAAAGAAAAACATTGTAAGCTACCAGAAATGAATTGTTCTTCTACACTAGCCGTGTGCAGACGATGATTTATACGTAGAGTCAAATTGAAAAGTTCAATGCCATAACCGGGATTTGAACCACAAATGTCCCAATCTCCATCCGGTTGTTTTTAACCATTCAACGGTTTTTAGATTTGACTCCACCTATTCAAATTATAAGCTAATGTTTAAAGCATAAATATGTAAACTAAATTTGCTAATTTCAATAGTTTGATTTATAGATTAATAAATATACCCCTGAATAAAGAGAAATTTAATAAAGAATATAAATATATTATTAATACTGCTTTAATTAATGCTTTTAATAAAGACTTTATATATAAAAAATTGAAAAATTTAAATATCAAAAAAACTGTTAATGATATTTCTACTCTTAAAAAAAATAAAAGATGGTTATAATTTTAAAGAATTTACTTACCATCCTTGAGTAAATACACATTTTCAAATTTTTTTTAAAGAGTTTGCTATAATTTAAATTTTTGAGTTTGATTTATGAGTCACTATGTTTACACTCAAACTTGTTGTATAATTAGTGCCCCTAACACCAGATGGCAGAGGGATCGGAGCACCATAGTAGTGGAGGAAGAATAATGTTCATTTAGTCACCAAACAGCTGAGGATGAGATCGAATGATCTTGAAAACGTTTCAATTATACAACGACATAGTAAGTGAAGTTTGAGTGTAAACATGGTGACTCATAAATCAAACTCAAAAATGAAGAATGCCTCACTGTTAATAAGGCTTCTGCTTTTAATATTTATAACTTTAGTTCCTCAAAATAAATATAGTAATAAAAATTTACTGCATTTCTCTAAAAAAGATAAAATTCCTAATAATAAAAAATCTGGTATTTAGTAATTTAATTGTTTTGATTGTGATAAAGTTTATATTGGAAAGACGTAACGTAGTTTGAAAATCAGAACAAAAGAACATTTTCGTAATACTAAGTATAAACAGAGTGCTAAATCAGCCGTAGCGGATCATTTTTGGTCATTTAACCATGAAATAAATTCAGAAGTTAATTTATTAAATCAATTAAATGGTCTGATAGATTTAATGGTTTGGGAAAAGATATTTATTTTAAAAACAAACATCGCATAATGAATTTTGAAATAACAGCAGTCGATTCTGTTGTTAAATTTGTTTCATTTTCAGATTTTGGTAGTACTAACAAGAACATATTAACATCTAGCGTTTGTAATGATGGCGACAGCTTTATATATTTGTTTGCTTCACTGTTAATAGCTTCATATTTTACATATTTATTAGTGTAAGTATGCTTGTATCTTATGAGACTAATTTTTATGTTGTAAGATAGGCTTAAAGCTCAATAAATTCTTTTCCACTGTATTAAACTTTAAAAAAAGAAATTTATTTTAATGTTTTATCCTCTTTAAAAAAAAAAAAGGCTGCAGCAGTATAGATATAAAAAGGAAGTATAACATCCAAACTAAAGTGATAGTTTGCAAATGTAAAATGAGATTTAAAAGTTTTAAAATTTAAACTAGAAGCTTCTCAAATATTTTGATGCAAAAAGCAAAAGCATATACTCTCTGATATTATAAGGAATCACATCTCTTTAATTTACTGTAAATACTTACCACAATCAAATATTGGGCAACATTCTCCTGGAGGTGGTGGAATTTCTTTCTTTACTGTACCCGGCTTACAAATTACCTCATCTGAACTTGTACATTCCTTTTTTAAGCATGTCACCTTTCCACCTGTAATAAATCATAACCTTTAAGTCACTGGTAGCAATATACATGTTATACTGTTTATAATATGTCTCAGCAGTTATAAAGCAGAGAAATATCAAGTATGTGCAATATATAGATTTTCTAAAACTATACACTAAGATACAGTGAGATCATAAATTAACTTTAAAGAGAGTCGATTAAAGACACTAGACAACACTTACTTTTAAATTTTTCCGGAACATGTTTCAGAGGCTTTGCCTCTATCATCAGCCGGCTCTCGACTGGTTCTCGTTGGTGTAGCTGACGATATTTTGTCACCGGTCTCCTCTGGTGGCGGTTCAAGGAACTTGCTGAACAAATCTTTCTGGGGGATGTCGAAATTGAATACTTTGTTCCTATTTTTTGAAATGAAGATTTGTTCCCATGTGGATAGTTCTTGTTTTCCTGATGTATGTTTCAGTAGTTTTGGTTCTGGATTTATGTTGTGGTTTTTTTTCCCAAAAATGTGTGGCAACTGCTGATTTTTCTAATTGTTTATATTTTATGTTTCTAAAGTGTTCCTTTGCTCTTGTTTCTAAATTTCTTTTTGTTTTTCCAATATAAATTTGACTACAGTCATTGCATTCAATTTGATATATACCAGATTTTTTGTTAGATGGAATGGCATCTTTGATGTTTGAGCAAATTAGGTTTTTTAAGGAGAAATGGTTGACTGGTGCTAGTTGAATATTTTGTTTTTTGAAGACTTTTTTGAATTTATCATAGGCCCATGGATGGTAAGTGAATTTTTTGAAAATCATATTAGTTTCTGTAGCTGAGAGAGTTGTGGTTTCCTTTAGTAGCTTCTTCTTTTTTGCTAAGCTCACTTTTTTGTCCACTAATGATTTGGGAAAGTTATTTTTTTGTGCTATTTCAATTATTTTGTTGTATTCTGTTTTGTATTCTTCTGCTGTGAGAGGGATGTTTACCAGTCTGTGTGCTAAACTATTAAAGATTGCCTGTTTGTGGGATCTTGGATTATAGCCATTAGCTTTTATGTAGTTGTCTGTCTGTGTTGGTTTTCTGTAAATGCCAAAGTTTAGTCTGTTTTTATTCCTCATTATTTTTAGATCCAAAAATGGTAAATGATCATCTTTTTCTATTTCTACAGTGAATTTGATGCTTTTTTCTTGGATATTTAAAAGTTTTAGCTACAGAAACTAATATGATTTTCAAAAAATTCACTTACCATCCATGGGCCTATGATAAATTCAAAAAAGTCTTCAAAAAACAAAATATTCAACTAGCACCAGTCAACCATTTCTCCTTAAAAAACCTAATTTGCTCAAACATCAAAGATGCCATTCCATCTAACAAAAAATCTGGTATATATCAAATTGAATGCAATGACTGTAGTCAAATTTATATTGGAAAAACAAAAAGAAATTTAGAAACAAGAGCAAAGGAACACTTTAGAAACATAAAATATAAACAATTAGAAAAATCAGCAGTTGCCACACATTTTTGGGAAAAAAACCACAACATAAATCCAGAACCAAAACTACTGAAACATACATCAGGAAAACAAGAACTATCCACATGGGAACAAATCTTCATTTCAAAAAATTAGAAACAAAGTATTCAATTTCGAAATCCCCCAGAAAGATTTGTTCAGCAAGTTCCTTGAACCGCCACCAGAGGAGACCTGTGACAAAATATCGTCAGCTACACCAACGAGAACCAGTCGAGAGCCAGCCGATGATAGAGGCAAAGCCTCTGAAACATGTTCCAGAAAAATTTAAAAGTAAGTGTTGTCTAGTGTCTTTAATCGACTCTCTTTAAAGTTAATTTATCATAACAACACTGTTTTCAACACTTCCAAGAAAGGAAGTGAGATCATAGTTCATCATCCATGTCTTCCTTGATGGAAAGTAAACTTTTAATAGACTTTTTGAATAGATTTTGTTTTTGATTTCCCTAAATGTTTGGGGCAATTAAATAATGAGATTGCACATCTCCTATTGCACAGATGCAAGGTGGGAGGCTGGCAGTGGAATGCAAATGAACCTTGAAACTTCAAGACCAACCACCATTAGTTTCGTGTCTCTATCTGCTTTAGTTTGCTTCTGAGCCTTGGTTGTAGAGGACGTTGTTTTGTAGTAGTGCCGCGAGCATGGTGAACTTAAAAATCGAGCAGTGCATTAACCTCAAATACATTGTATAATTAAAAAAGCTGCGAAAGGAATGTTTTCATATTGTCGCGAACGCATTATTGATTCGAGGCAGCACGAGGGACGAGTTCAAAGAGACGGGCAGTGCAGTGCGAAGTAAAAGCTCGCCAAAACGGTGAGGGGAAGGAGATGGATTTCTGGAGATTTCGTCTTTCTTCTAGAGCTGTCTTGATTGTTTGAGAACATTCCAGATAGTCAGTAAGCTATAAATAAGGAAGCCCCAGCTCGTCAAGAGGACAGTTGTTAATTGAACTCGTGTGCGCGAACAGCTGCGTCAACTTTGTGGTTGATGACCTTGTAAGTTGTATTGTGTACATGACGTAATTCTAGTACTGTCAGGTTGACTAAAGTGTTTCTACGGAAATAAAGAGCAATTTTTGGTGTTTGTAGCCTGGACTTTTAATTTCACGAACCCATAAAGTCACAATATATTGAAGAAAGTAATTGATGATAATGCTAAGTCACGTGTCTGAGTATCTGAATGATGTTCACGGTTTTTAGAGGATCAGGAAGAGGTTGAGGATGAAGAACGTGCCAAGTCAAAAGTGAAGGCAATGCTTTTAATTATTTCTGATATCAGGGGTGTTATCATGACTGAATGGGTGCCTGAGGGTCAATCAAAAATACTATAAAGAAGTCCTAATCAAGCTGAGGGAAAGAGTAGGGAAGAAAAGACTGGATATGTGGAAGAATGGCGCATGGATTCTGCATCAGAATGTGCCAGGCTAGAATGCCATATCTGTGAAACAGCTTTTAGTGGACAAGTGCATTCCTGTGCTTGAACATCCTCCACATTCACCAGATCTGGCTCCCTCTGCCTTTTTTTTGTTCGTTCCAAAAGTGAAAAATGGCAGAGTTGTAGAAGAGAATGACAACAGATGACCTACAGTATTGCTTTGAACAATGGAGGACATGTATGCAGCAGTATATAGACAGGGGAGGGGAGTATGTTGAAGGGAATAAAAATTATGGTAGCTTTATTAAATCTTAGATGAGTCTCATTTTTTACACATCTGCTTCACTTTCGTACCTATTTTGAGGACATGTTTCGCAAATCTTCGTTTGCATCTACGGCTCTTGTGCGACTCTGTTGAGTCGCTTCACTGTGGTGTTCCAATACAGTTGAATCTCAATATATGGTAGCTTTGTTTGCAATAAATCATATTTCTGACACCAGTCTCGTTATTTCATTACCACATTGTATTATATATTTTAATTCCCATATAATGTGGACTTTTTTCAAGCTGTACTAATCTATGAGCTAAATATTTGATGTGTGTTTGGAGGAATTTAGTAACAGTGACGTCAAAATTAATATAAAAATTATTTGTGGTTGGTTTATTGACACTCGTCACTTACTTTTTCATATATTTATGAGAGACTAGTTTCAAAGGCCCTGGCCTCCATTTTCAATCTCTTCCCAACTGGCATCTGTTGTTATCTGCTCTCTCTGGTGGTGGAACTATGAACTTTTTTGTCAAATTATCTACTGGCGGGATTTCAAAGTTCATTACGCGATCCTTATTTTTCCAGATGAATATGTTCTCCCATGTTGTCAATCTATTTTGGTTTATCACTCCTTTTAATAATTTTGGATTTGGATCAATGTCATGGTTTTCATTCCAAAAATGAAATGGTACTGCTGACTTGTCTTCTTGTTTCAATCTGATGTTTCTAAAGTGTTCTTTGACTCTGGTTTTTAAATTTCTTTTTGTTTGGCCTATGTAGCATTTTTCACAATTCTTACAATTTATTTGGTATATTCCAGATTTGTTACCTGAAGGAATCTCATCTTTTGTTTTTGAATTTAGTAATTTTAAAATTGAGTATCTATTAGTAGGTGCCAAGATGATATTTTGTTCCTTGAATATCTTTTAAAATTTATTAAATGTTTTTGGATGATATGTGAATGAACTGAATATGCTGTTGCTTTCTTTTTCTTTAATAAATGTGGTTGCTTCCTTAATGGTTTTCTTTAGTTTAGATTTTCTAATTTTCTTCAACACCAAACTTTTGTTGTATCCGTTTTCTTCTGCTATGTGTATTATTGCTTTTTGTTCCTTGAAATATTCTTCTTTTTCCATGGGTATGTTGACTAGTCTGTGTGTAAGGCTGTTCATTATTGCATGTTTATGTGTAATTGGGTTGTGGCTATGATCGCGTAATGAACTTTGAAATCCCGCCAGTAGATAATTTGACAAAAAAGTTCATAGTTCCACCACCAGAGAGAGCAGATAACAACAGATGCCAGTTGGGAAGAGATTGAAAATGGAGGCCAGGGCCTTTGAAACTAGTCTCTCATAAATATATGAAAAAGTAAGTGACGAGTGTCAATAAACCAACCACAAATAATTTTTATATAAATATTTGATGTCCGTTTTTCTTCTTGTGTTTTGTTCATGTTGATGCTGACTTTTTAGAAAACTGTTATAATTATTATGTGCATATAAACATAGGTTGTTTACTATGTGCGCACAATAAGAAGAGCGATTGGGTCCCAAGTCCTCACTCGGTAAGTTTCGTTTAACTCCGTAAACATATATGACAACTTCGAAATTTGAAATGCGCTATACATTGACATCTAGTGGCTAATACACTAAGCTGTATCATGTCCACCATATTTCCTTTTGATAAATTTCGAGGTTAATTAACTACCCAGTTTACAACAGTCGTATATTAGAATTAGAATTTTAGTTTGTCCTTGGCAACATATACATGTTACGAGACACGTCAAAATGTATAAATACAGTATATACATAAAGTCAAATTGATTACATACAATATACACAGTAAGCAGCTTTTCTATGGTTTAATGTGGTATTTGCATAGACTAATTTACTACAAGAAATGTCATAATATAAATATTACAGGTTTGTGAATGTACTATCCAGTGCTCATTTACATGGTTATAGTTCTAAAAATTCACTAACCATATTAAAAACAGTGTGCATGCAAAAATGTCTTAACCTTATTCTTAAAGTGTTTTAATGATGCAGTTTGTTTAAATGAATTTGGAAGTTTATTATATAACATTATCACTTTGTAGTTAAAGCTTCCTTCATAAAGGCTCGTTTGGTGCGCTCGAATTGCCAGTTTATCCTTGTTACGAGTGTGGTGCTAATGTACATCAGTATTTACTTGAAAATGATTTATATTTGTATGAGCATTTGTGGATGTTATGGCTCTCGAAAGAGGACACATTATTATTAATCTACCTCCGTATAACTGTGATCTCAATGCAATTGAGTGGCGTGGGCAAAACTAAGAAATGTTTTCAGAGGATGCAACGTTAGTTGTGATATCTTTGCCTATCTTACACGCTATTTTGCTAAACTGAGTTTTTCAATGTTGACCACACTGCAGAAACAAAAGAGCATTAACTCTTGCTTCTTCTCCTCTGCCCGCACCACACCGTAAATCCAGCGCTCTTCTTATCTTGCGCATACTGTATATATATATATATATATAACAGGGTTGTGTCAACATTTTTAATGTTTTAAGCAGTTGTCTGCAAGAAGATCTATAACTGGAACGGGTCATTATGCATATACTTTTCTTTTGAATTCAAAGATTCTATCACAACCTGTTGCATTCATTCTATTCTAGCAGGTATAAAACAAAGAAAGAAAGAAAAAAAGAAAATAATTATAGAGAAACTAATAACTTAACTAACTTACTTTCTGAGCATTCACATGTCTCACAATCATTTTTCTTCCATTTTTCACCACGAATATGACCATCTTCATCGCATGGGTAACAGTATTTCACATCTTTGCAAGTTCCATTAATTTCCACCTGTAATCACAAAAATAAACATCTCGAAAACTCAGTTTTATCATCACCATAAACTTATTATTTTTATATTAAAATAAACCTTACTAACCTGATTCTCAGGGCAGAAGCAGCCTCCAATCGTACTCAATTCACAGCTAGTAGGATCCTCCTTCAATTGTTGGTAGTTTTCGCATGTTTTAGAGCAGCCAGATTCACAAGGGAGGTATTCTAAACCTGTTAATAAACACACCTATGATATACTAATGTTCTTTGATAACTTAGCTATAAGCTTTATTCCCAGCACATGTAATATTACTTAGATACCTGGAGGACATGAATAATGACAGAAGTGTTGACTTCTCCATTCTAGACACAACCCCACTCTCTGGCATTCTCTTGCATAGGCCTCAAAGTTGTGGCATATGACCTCTGGTTCATTTGGACTGTTGCAAACATCATGCCCACAGGCAACAATATACGGTTCAGGATTTACAAGTGCATGACACTGAAAAAAAGAAGATATTTCATTCCAGTTTGTTTGGCATGTTTATACAGAATGCCCAAGAAGCTTCTAATCATTTCTGGGAAAATGATTATTTTTTTCTCTCTCTCTTACAGGTAATCTAATAGATGCAGACCAGACAACAACAAATAAATGTTGTAAGTTGGAGACTCATGGACTGCCCTTTGCAGAGGTTCAAGAACAATTTCCCTGACATTAGCATACAGAAACTGTAGTGCAACTTAATAAGCAAAAACTGAACAAATCATTCTTAATTTAAATCTAAAAAATCAAGCTAATAAGTACAAAAAACTCTTAGGCCTTTATCTCATTCAAAAGACCACCACATAAATTATATTTCCAATAAACTCGCACAGGTAAACATTTCTGCTGTATAAATTTAGGAACAATATAAGCGAGGATTGACTCATTCATATTATTCATTTTGCCATTCATATGTAATATACAGCATTCTTTTCTGGAGAAATTTTGTACGAGGAAAATTAGTTTTTCAATGGCAAAAAAAGCACTTAAAAGTATTCATATTCATCCAAAGTATAAACTTGAAAGAAGCGTAGGGACAGTGAAGCACAAATTAATACAAAATTGAATCGAGAATATATTGACACATTGCTTCACTCACACTGTTTATTCACAGGACATGTTTCAAGAGCTCTTGCTCCTATCCTCAGCTGATACTCGATTAGTGAAAGTCATAGAGTCATGAATTTTGAAACTCCACCACCGGACATCTTTGACAAGTACATCACGCCATCTATTGACAATACGGAGAAAGAAGAAACCACTACAACTTTCACTAATCGAGTATCAGCTGATAAGAGCAAAAGCTCTTGAAACATGTCCTGTGAATAAACAGTGTGAGTGAAGCAATGTGTCAATATATTCTCGATTCAATTTTGTATTGATCCATATTCATATTAATTTATTGCATCCGTAAGTCATACATTCATGATGTGGAACTGTCAAATTACTAACTACACAAAAAATAGTAACAAAAAACAAGAATTACAGTAAGTTATTAAGCATAATAACCAAATAAATAATTAAAATTTATATTCCTTTTATTCCTACCCTTTGTCATTTAAATAATCTTCTACTGAGTAGTAACACTTTTGTAACAAATACTTCTTTGATGTGTTTTTAAACTTTGTGAAGGTGATGTGGAATTGTCAAATTACTAACTACACAAAAAATAGTAACAAGAAACAAGAGGCATTATTTTGTGCCTGGCTGTGACCCGCACATAGGCAAACGCTGAGAGAGAGAGAGAGAGAGAGAGAGAGAGAGAGAGAGAGAGAGAGAGAGAGAGAGAGAGAGAGAGAGAGAGAGAGAGAGAGAGAGAAGCAGGGAGTGAAAGAGACAGATAGTGGTGTGCACACTGGATGCTTGTGACAAGGCTTATTTATAGAATAAGGCTTATTTATAGAACAAGGCTTCAGGCAGTTGTCAATGGCCAGTTGCAGTGTGCAGTGTGTGATAAATGATTTACCTACTACTCACAATGCAAGTATAATATCTTATGCAGATGATACAACTGTCATCTGCTCTGCTGTAAATAACAAGAATTTAATTCAGGATATGAGCTCTCTGGGAGAACGTTTGTTAAATTATTTTGACAAAAACAACCTCAAATGCAACATGGAAAAAACCACATCAATGCAAATTAACGTGACAAATAAGACTCACTTTAACATCAACCTACAGATAAATAACTCTAGCGTAAAGGGTGTAAGTGGCCATAAATTCCTAGGGCTTTATATGAACAATAAATTGACATGGTGTAGTCACATTATCTATGTAAAAAAATTAGTAAATCAATATTTCTAATTAGGCATTTTAAGCCAATCGGTGATACCTAACTATTAAAAATACTTATTATGGTGTTATCTTCCCATACCTTTCATATGGAATTTAAATATGGGGAAGTTGTCCAAGGGTACATCTGGACAGAGTATTCATTCTACAGAAAAGGTGTATTAGGATAATTTTTAACTTAAAAAATACTGATTCTTGTGTAGATATTTTCAAACAAAACAAAATGTTCACACTATACTCACTATATGTATATAAAGCAATTCTTTTTGTTGTAAGTAAGGTAAATTTGAAGACTGCTGATGTACACAATTATAATATCAGACGCAACAATGACTATTTTAGAGACTGAACTTCTAAACGATCTACTGACAGAGATGCTTTTATAATGGGACAGATTTTATTTAATAGACTGCCGACATCAAAGCATTAAATGGTACGAAGCAATTTCAAAACAAATTAAAATACTTTTTAATGGATAAATGTTTGTACAAAGTTGATGATCTGTAAATATGCTTTTATACTGTTTATATTTTGCTCTATATCCTATAATTATAAACTTTTAGATTGTAATTGGCAATGTCAGAAACTGCTTTGCAGTCTATTGACAAATAAATAATATGTAATATGTAATCTCAGAAACTATTTGTAGTTGGCTTATTAATACTCGTCACTTACTTGTTTATTTTTATGAGAGACTAGTTTCAAAGGCATTCACCTCCATTTTCAATCTCTTTCCAACTGGCATCTGTTGTTGTCTGCTCTCTCTCTCTCTGGTGGTGGAACTATGAACTTCTTTGTCAAATTATCTACTAGTGGGATTTCAAAGTTCATTATGCGATCCTTCCATATGAATATGTTCTCCCATGTTGTCAATTTATTTTGGTTTATCACTCCTTTTAATAATTTTGGATTTGGATCAATGTCATGGTTTTCATTCCAAAAGTGAAATGCTACTGCTGACTTATCTTCTTGTTTCAATCTGATGTTTCTGAAGTGCTCTTTGACTCCATTTTTTAGATTTCTTTTAGTTTGACATATGTAGCATTTTTCACAATTCCCACAACTTATCTGGTATATTCCGGATCTGTTAACTGATGGGATTTCATCTTTTGTTTTTGAATTTAGCAATTTTAAAATTGAGTGTCTATTAGTAGGTGCCAAGGTGATATTTTGTTCCTTGAAGATCTTTTTACATTTATTAAATGTTTTTGGGTGATATGTGAATGAACTGAATATGCTGTTGCTTTCTTTTTCTTTTGTAAATGTGGTTGCTTCCTTAATGGTTTTCTTTAGTTTAGCTTTTCTAATTTTCTTCAACACCAAACTTGAAAATGGAGGCGAATGCCTTATAAACTAGTCTCTCATAAAAATTGAAAATGGAGGTGAATGCCTTATAAACTAGTCTCTCATAGAAATTGAAAATGGAGGCGAATGCCTTATAAACTAGTCTCTCATAAAAATAAACAAGTAAGTGCGAGTATTAATAAACCAACTACAAATAGTTTCTGAGATTAATTTTGACGTCACTGTTACTAAATTCCTCCAAACACATATATGTAATATGTAATTTGTGTGGACGTTTGAACTGTACCGCAGTTGCAAGTGAAGAACTGTTAATTGTGTGTGCAGCTCTTTGGAGTGTACCACAGGTGAATTCTTTTGTTTATTTACGTGTTTGGAAGCAATGAGAGACTGTGTTGGTGTATGTTATGTCATTTTTAGAGCCTGTAAGGGGTGTACAAAGTGTCTTTTCACTAAAATAGAGAGCATTTTGAATTTCTGGAAACTAGACTTTTAAGTTTACAAACCCACAAAGTCACAGTATATTAAGGCTGCATTAAAGTCATACAAAGAATATTTCAAATTTTAACCACTCTTCCACACTAGTCGTGTGTAGGCTAAGAAAAATATGAAGGCACAGTCTGCCCACTTCGGCAGCATAGATGGTAGCATGTCTGCTTCAGGTGGCCTAAAAATGTAACAATGAAGGAAAGTAACTATTAAGAAGTGTTGCAACAGTATTTGGACACATTTTGGCCAATTCATTAGTGTCAATTCTTAATGCATGACTGTGCCCCTGCTCACAGAACAAAAATGGTTCAGAAGTTCCTAAAAGACAATAATATACCTGTACTTGACTGGCATGGTAATTCTCATTATCTATATCCAATAGAAATTGCTTGGGATCAAATGAAAAATAAATTGAAGAACTGCAAAGATCAAATATTAAGGAGCTGCAGGAGGCATTGAAGAAGTTATGGGTGGAAATGGGCAAAAGATATTTTGAAAATCTAGCAGATTCGATGCCCAGGAAACTCATGAAGATGATACAAGTTAAGGGAAATATGACCAAGTACTAATTGTATGGAGAAGTTCAAAATAAAACCATGTCAAGCCAGTGTTTGTGGTTTTTATAACCACCTAAAGATTTCCATTGCGACCACTGTAGTACATACATGAAGATATCATGAAATTTTATGAGCCCATTACTGCTCTCAAAGCTTTATACAAAACGTAAATACAAACATAAATACAAACCTTTCCAAACTGCTTCAAATTATAAAGCTGAAGACAGCGGTCATCTGGGAGACACTCTGGTGGTGGAAGCTCTATTGTAGGGACACAATTTTCAGGAATTTCCTTTCCTGGAAGTGGAGTTATCCAGCTGTTGCCAAATTCATGACTATCATTTGTAATCTCATCATTTGGCATTTTCAGGTCATCCATTTTATTAGAATTGCAGTTACCTAAAATTAAAACAATACACAAATAAATAAACTTCCAATAATATTATTCCTCAGAAACTATTTGTAGTTGGTTTATTAATACTCGTCACTTACTTGTTTATATTTATGAGAGACTAGTTTCAAAGACATTCGCCTCCATTTTCAATCTCTTTCCAACTGGCATCTGTTGTTGTCTGCTCTCTCTCTCTCTCTCTCTCTCTCTCTCTCTCTCTCTCTCTCTCTCTCTCTCTCTCTCTCTCTCTCTCTCTCTCTCTCTCTCTCTCTCTCTCTCTCTCTGGTGGTGGAACTATGAACTTCTTTGTCAAATTATCTGCTGGTGGGATTTCAAAGTTCATTACGTGATCCTTATTTTTCCATATGAATATGTTCTCCCATGTTGTCAATTTATTTTGGTTTATCACTCCTTTTAATAATTTTGTTTTTAAAAAATTATTAAAAGGAGTGATAAACCAAAATAAATTGACAACATGGGAGAACATATTCATATAGAAAAATAAGGATCGCGTAATGAACTTTGAAATCCCACCAGCAGATAATTTGACAAAGAAGTTCATAGTTCCACCACCAGAGAGAGAGAGCAGACAACAACAGATGCCAGTTGGAAAGAGATTGAAAATGGAGGCGAATGTCTTTGAAACTAGTCTCTCATAAATATAAACAAGTAAGTGACGAGTATTAATAAACCAACTACAAATAGTTTGAGATTAATTTTGACGTCACTGTTACTAAATTCCTCCAAACACATATAAATATTATTCCTGTTATGTTTCAGAGAGAGGAACTGCACACTCTAATAATCCCTTTAATGTGTATGCATTTGTACACTGAAAACTTCCATAATATGCATATAAAAGTATTATGACATCATACTGGCATAAATTACAATTTAAAACAATTTTATGTAATCTCTCCATGAAAGAATCTGATGTGTTTTACTCACTTGACTTTCTCTACTCTTGCACAAATTCTCCTTTATCTATTTTATATTAGTTCGGATAAACATTTGCAAAAATTATCTTACTGCATATTTCCCTGTAGATACAAGGGAAATAAGAAATGAGTTGGGTTAAGAGACTCAAATCCTTTAAGAGTTAATCACTATGTGACAGTTTTGAAATTCGAGTCTCTTTACAAAGCCAAGAATTTAAAAAAAAAAAAAAAAAAAAAAAAAACTGTTTGAGGAAAGTATAAATATCAACAAAGACTGAGACTGATTTGTTTTTTTTTCAAAGTAGTCCTATGAAGCAGTGCTCAAGAAAAGTGAGGCGATTCTCAAGGACCTGACAAAGATCTTATTAACCCTTTTAACTTAGCGGGGCGCTAAGACCCGTAATAATATGACCCATAAAAGATAACCTTGGCCTTAAAACACCTGGAATTTATCGTATCCCGTGTAGCTTTGGGAGAGCATATATAGGTCAAACAGGCAGAAGAACTGAAGTTTGCTGCAAAGAACATGAAAGCTATTTCAGACTGAAGTATTCTGAAAGGTCTGGCTTAGCGGAGCATTGCATAAATGAGGGCCACAAACTAATGATTGCTAACACCAGCATAATTGCCAAAGCCTCGTGATATTGGGATCGTGCCATTAGAAAGGCCGTGGCTATAAGAACTGAGCTCAATAATATAAATAGAGATGACGGAATGCAAGTGACTAGCATGTGGACCTCTTTGCTTCATAAGTGTAGCTATCTCACTGTACTGCATCTTCAACAACACCGCAGTTTTGTCATGATTCCATTTCCAGCCCAGACCAATCAGTAATTGGCTGCTCCGACCGTGCCAATCACCGGGCTCCAGCCCGCACTTTGGCTAGAAATCGTCACAGTCCATCTCTGAGCTTTTAGAATATATAGGTGACAACTCGGACCTTTCTGCACATCGCCCTGATGAGGGGAGCCATGTTGGCTCTTGAAAGCTTGGCAGCTAGTTCATCGCCATTTACCTGGCTGGTAGCCTGAGAAAAGTTTTATGACTGTTGTCACCAGGAAAGTTTTAAATCAAGAATTTGATTTTTTGAGATTGATTTATGAGTCACTATGTTTACACTCAAACTTCACTTACTTGTTGTTGTATAATTGAAACGTTTTCAAGATCATTCGATCTCATCCTCAGCTGTTTGGTAAGTAAGTAAGTAAGTCGAGATTCAACTGTATTGGAACACCACAGTGAAGCAAAAAATTATAAATTTTTAGATGAGTCGTATTTATTACACATCTGCTTCACTTTCGTACCTATTTTGAGGACATGTTTCGCAAATCATCGTTTGCATCTACGGCTCTTATGCAACACACACAGATAATTACATCAAAGCAAATAGTTTCAACCCAATTCCACACAAACATGCAACCATCAACAGTCTCACACACAGATTAGTAAATCTACCCCTCAGCCAGCAAGAATATCAAAACGAATACCATCAAATCTTAAAAACTGCAATTCAAAATGGATATGGAAAAAACCTTGTAGATAAAAAACTAAAATCATTCAAACTTCAAAAGAGAGTAAAACAGATCACAGCTCTCACACCAGTAAAACAAGAAATTAGATTTGCTAAATTTACTTACCACCCCTGGGCCACAAAAAAGTTCCAAAAAATATTCAAGAAATACAATATAACATTGGCACCAAAAAACAATTACAGCATTAAAAACCTACTTCACAGTAATAATACTGATAAGATAAAACCAGAGGAAAAGTCAGGCATTTACAAGATTAAGTGTAAAGACTGTGAAAAAATTTACATAGGGAGGACAAAAAGAAACATATGCACTTTCTAAGTAAGAAGTAAGTACTTCATTCCTCTAAGTAAGTGAAGTTTGAGTGTAAACATAGTGACTCATAAATCAAACTCAAAAATGAAGAATACTTCACTGTTAATAATGCTTCTGCTTTTAATATTTATCAAGAATTTGATGTTTATCTGTTTACAATTCCAATTTTCCAGCAATAACCTCCTAAAAACCTTGGGTCATAGCCACTGTGTCATAACATTCTTTCACTTTGGATACAATTCAGCCAACTTAATGTTCAAATTTGATGATTCTAAATGCAGAGTGTTTACTATTTTTAGCTACTCTAATTACATCACATTATTGATAACATATATTAAACTTTTGTTCAGTGTGAAAGTCTATTCTGCTGATTTTGGCTGTTCTTTATAGCTGTTGCCATTTTTTTCCCTGAGGAACTAGCTAGATTTAAATTGCATATATACAAATTCAAGATGATGCTTTTCTTACAAGAACCAAAGCTTAATGGATTTTACATAGTCAATATGCACATTTATTACAGTTTGTTCTGGTTTAATTTTCTCCGGCTTATGACTACAGAGAGAGTTCTAGTGGTTGCTAAATGTCACAGCCACCTTGAATAATTTCTACAGAAGAGTCTATATCCAAAACATGGATCTGACATTCTATACTCAGGAATGAGAGTGTCAAAATTAAAGTATTTACAACAAATTGACATAGCTTATTAAAGTGTTGTGAACACATATGTTTTATGTCTCAAGTATACAGGGTATAACAAAATGGTATGTCAAAGATTTGGGAAAACATTTCTTGCGGAGAGAAGATAAAAAAAATGCTAACAGGAGATTTCAAATGTTCCCACAAATAAAAGTTTGATAGATTTAAGTCAGGCGAGCATGAAGGCCAAGGAATTGGTCCACCTCTTCCTATCCTTCTAGCAGGAAACTTACTATTCAAAAATCAACAGAAAGAAAGCCTGAAATGAAGAGGAACTCCATCATTGTGCAGTGCAGCACAATGAAATGCAGCACCTCTACCCAATTTAACCAGATGTAAAAGCAAATAATTATTATTGTACAATTAAACTACTGTTCTGCTGTGGGGTTATGGTCACAGAATAGCTACATATTACACATCTCATTGTATTAGCAGAATGGTAGTACAGGAGCTCTACCATCGAAATAATCAATTTGCAGACCTTTGTTCATATAACAATTTTTTTATATTCTATATCCAAGAAATGTTTTCCCAAAGTTTTGGCATACCGTTTTGTTACACCCTGTATAGTAAAAAAGTAAAAGTATTCAGTAGAAAACTGTAGATATTTGGATTTTTACAGCATTACCGTGAGGTTTGATTTGGTCTGAAAGAGTGTTTAACATTTATATAGCACATGCATTTATGTAAGCAATTCTTACCACAAAGTCCCTCGACCTTTCCTCCAAGAGTATGTGATGGCAGACGTACAACAAAGGCTGAAGTGTATGAGGAGTATATAACCTCCAACTGAATTTCAGGAATCAAAACTTGCATTTCAGACTCTCCTGTTTGTTCCACATGCAGCCAGTCAGTAATGTAGGGATAGTTATTCAGCAATTCTCCATTCAAAAGTGTTTCCAGCTGTCAACAAACAACATTAACTATCATTTCTTGCAATTATTCTTAAATACTAAGTCACTTCAGTTAAACACTTTGTTGTTTGCAGCTCACTACATAGGTAGGCACCACTAACAGAAATGCTTTCACACTTTTGATAATACATATGGTATCTTTTTTTTAATATTTTATTATTATTAGCCCAGAATGTCCCACTGACAAAGGCCTCCTTCAAGAGGAGAGCTCAGTAAGTATATAAAATTTAAGGGCAAGTCGATTAATGACACTAAACAACACTTACTTTTCATATATCGAGAGTCGCATAAGAGCCGAAGATGCAAACGATTATTTGCGAAACATGTCCTCAAAATAGGTACGTAAGTGAAGCAGATGTATAATAAATACGACTCATCTATAAATTAATACTTACTTTTCAATTTCCCGGAACATGTTTCAAAGGATATTTGCCTCCATCATCAACCGGACATTGACTGGTTCTCAGTGGTGTAGCTGGCGATATTTTGTCATAGGTCAGCTACACCACTGAGAACCAGTTGATGTCCAGATCAAAATGGAGGCAAATAGCCTCTGAAACATGTTCCGGGAATATTAAAAGAAGAAGCATTATTAACAGTGAAGTATTCTTCATATTTGAGTTTGATTTATGAGTCACCATGTTTACGCTCAAACTTCACTTACTTGTTGTTGTATAATTGGAACGTTTTCAAGATCATTCGATCTCTTCCTCAGCTGTTTGGTGACTAAATGAACCTTCCTCTTCTTCCACTACTACGGGGCTCCGATCACTCTGGCATCTGGTGTTAGGGGCACTAAGTTTTAATACTTCATTTAATGCCGGGATTTCAAAATTTATAACTTTATCCCAGTTTTTGGTTATGAGTATTTTTTCCCAAATATCCAATTCTATGGGTGTACTTAAAGATTTTAACAGTTTAATGTTGTGGCCAATGTTGTGGTTTTCTGTCCAAAAATGGTGTGAAACTGCAGATTTTTCTGTTTGATTTAACTTAATGTTCCTCTGGTGTTCTTTTTGCCTGGTTAACAAGTTTCTCTTAGTTTTTCCTATGTAGCTTTTTTCACAAGTTTCACAATTAATCTGATAAATTCCTGATTTCAAATTGTTGGGGATTGTATTTTTTAGTGGTTTATTTAGCAGGTTCCTCAGACTGAATTTGTTTTGGTGTGCTAGTTTTAAGTTTAGTTTTTTGAAGATTCGTTCAAATTTTCTAAAAGCCCATAGATGGTAGGTGAATTTTCTATATTGCCAATTTGTGTTTTTAAGTGGTGTGAGAATAGTATTTTTTTATATTATCTTCAGTTTTTCCTTTTTCTTCATCATGTTCCTTATGATGGCTGGGTTGAATCCATTTAATACTGCTATCTCTTTTATGTGTTGTTGTTCTGTCAAAAATTCCTCCTTATTCAGTGGGATGTTGTATAGCCGGTGAATTAGACTTCTAAAGGCAGCTAGTTGATGTGAAACTGGGTTGTATTCATTTTTCTTTATGTAATTTTCTATGTGTGTGGGCTTCCTGTATATTCCAAAATCTACACCATGACGATTTCTAGTTATCTTGAGGTCCAAAACGGGTAGGGTGTTGTCTCTTTCTACTTCCGTTGTAAACTGGATGTGATTATCTTGCAAGTTTAGTAATTTTAGAGAATCTTCTCTAAGTTTTTCCGGAATGATAGCAACAACATCAACATATCTCAGCCAAAATTTATAAATCTGTGGGAAGGCCTTTACTATGTGTGTTTCAAAATAGCTCATGTATAGGTCTGCTAAAATAGGTGAAAGTGGGCTCCCCATAGCTAATCCTTTTGATTGTCTGTAGAGTTTTTGGTTAAACATGAAGTAATTATTCCTTATGCATAAATCTGTAAGATTGATAATGCCATCTATTTCTCTGGGGTCCATTGTAGTCTGGGTTAGCCATTTTTTGAGGAGTGTAGGTATTTTTTCTACTGGAATGCTTGTAAAAAGTGCCTTAACATCAAAATAAACTAGTATGTGATGTTCCGGGATGTTGTACTTCTGCAGGTGATTTATCAATTCTAAGGAGTTCTTTATTTCCAAACTTTGAAATTTGTCATATGATTTTAATTTTCTTACTAACCACTTTGCAATGTGGTACGTAGGTGAATTGATGCCATTGATGATGGGTCTCATGCTGTTGTCTTGTTTCTGGAATTTTGGCAGACAGTAAAACCTTGGTAGTGTGGGGTTGGAAGATTTTAAGTTGTATTTTTCAGATGTACTTATGGAGACAGAAGACTATATTCAGAGAGTAAACCTTATGTTAGACAGTCCAGAATTTGAAATAATTCCAAAAAATCCATTAACCCCAAGTATCACTTCTGTTAATAAAGCTTTATCAATTACAAAAACATTAAGTACATTTAGTCACCAAACAGCTGAGGATGAAATCGAATGATCTTGAAAACGTTCCAATTATACAACAAGTAAGTGAAGTTTAAGTGTAAACATAGTGACTCATAAATCAAACTCAAATATGTTCCGGGAAATTTAAAAGTAAGTGTTGTTTAGTGTCATTAATCAACTCGCCCTTAAATTTAATTTATTACAGCAACACTGTTTTCAACACTTCCATAAAAGGAAGTATAACATAGTAAGTATACTTCATGTGGGGAGCTATACTGCATAGAGAGTTCCAGTCAGATGCTTAGTGTGAGAGTGAGAGAAGATGATAGATGAGAGTGAAATGAATGATAGAAAGGGTGAATGATGGAGCAATTGGTGGTATGGCAGGGAAAACCGGAAGTCCAGGAAATGAAAAAAAAAGTGTAGTGTTTAATGCCCACTTTTATAACATACGGCACCGCAGGAGGTGACACTGATGATACACAAGATGAAGATAGAACACCATTGGAATGAAATGGTGGCAGAAACCACAGATCTTGGAGGAAACCTGCTCCAGCGCCGTGTTTTCCATCATAAATCTCACTTTGAAGTCACCTGGGATCAAACCTGGGCCACCTTGGTGAGAGTCGAGCAGTCTAACCACTCGGCCGTGGCACAACCACAGTAAATATACCCTCAAAAATTCACAAGGGATTTGATAAAGTCGACATGAAAAATTCAATGCCACAGCCGGGATTTGAACCACGGATCTACTGGTTTCCATCCAATCGCTCTTACCCATTGAGCTACCACGGCCAACTTGCCGTCATGACATTAAATTCTCCATGGTATGGTAGCAGAAGCTTCGTTAAATAGTTTTTATAACACTTAACAATACTGTTTGATTAACATTAGACAAATGAGAATAAGGAATTAAACAAATGCAACTAATAACTAAGGAGCTTTAATCATACAGAACTTAAAGCAGTTTATACTGACCTTGAACTTATTTGCATGTGCTCGCTGGATGTGTATGACATTTTCACCAAACACAATGTGAATTTGCTTGGTACATCTTGAAGCAGCTGTATTCTGGCATTCACCATTGGTTACAAGAACCTGAAATAAGTATAAAAAATATATTGAAAGTAAAAATGATGTACAGAGAATAAAAGCTCTTTTTAAATATTTCAGAATCACATTTGTATCTTCCATATTTATTAAGTTATTTTAATGAAACAAAAACTATTTTTAAGTCCATTAAAGGCAGTATACAACTACTGTGTCATTAAAGTAGAGACTACACTCATAAATTGTTGAAATTTCACTATTTTGTTTTACTATAACAAAACCCATTCTATGTGTCAAACGTATCTAATTTGTAAGTAATTTTGTTTTGTGTGCATACCGTTGCCGATCGCATTGTTGCGACAAGCGCAGTTGGAGTGCACAAAGAGACAGTGCAATGCGGAGATAAAAGGCTAGCCGAAACAGATAAAGATAGATAACTGAAAGGTTCATCTTTCTAGTGCTTTCTTGATTGTTAGAGAAAACATTCCATATGGATGTATAAAAGGAAGCCTCGGTTAGTTGAGTGTACAGTCGTAATTGGACTCTAAAACTCTTCTGGGACGAGAGATTGTGTTGGTTTATGTTACGTCATTCTGTTTTTACTGCCAAGGGTGTACAAACAGTGTGTTTCTAAGGAAATACAGAGAATTTTTAATTTATGCAGCTTGGACTTTTAATTTTAGGAACCTACAAAGTCACAATATGAACGATAGTTATATATTAGCTGTGTACATGAGTTTTCCGTTTCAAAGTTCTAGGATCAGTTTATGCTACCATGTGATAATCATTGTATATGTTGTGTCACACATACACACATGCTTGAAAAAAGAAATCTCTCTGTCTGCATGACTATGTACCTGTCACAGAATTTCAAAACCGAAATTTATGGTAGCCTTATGCAGCTATTTTCCTCAGTAATTTATTTTTGGGGTTCAGAGTGATTTCTTGTAGCTATCAGGAGCTAACTGATTAGCACATTTGAAATTAATCTCAGAAACTATTTGTAGTTGGTTTATTAATACTCGTCTTATAAACTTACTTGTTTATATTTATGAGAGATTAGTTTCAAAGGCATTCACCTCCATTTTCAATCTCTTTCCAACTGGCATCTGTTGTCTGCTCTCTCTCTGGTGGTGGAACTATGAACTTCTTTTAAATCCCACCAGTAGATAATTTGACAAAGAAGTTCATAGTTCCACCACCAGAGAGAGAGCAGACAACAACAGATGCCAGTTGGAAAGAGATTGAAAATGGAGGCAAATGCCTTTGAAACTAGTCTCTCATAAATATAAACAAGTAAGTGACGAGTATTAATAAACCAACTACAAATAGTTTCTGAGATTAATTTTGACGTCACTGTTACTAAATTCCTCCAAACACATATAACATTTGAAATTGTTAAATTTCAGTGTTAACCATGGTTTATCATTGTAATATAGCAAATAAATTATCTTGCATAGGATGTCACTTTAGAAAATATTGAGAACTTTTTGCTGTTTGACATAATTATGATATTCATGGCAAGTTTTCAGATTTTAAGGGAGGTGTTGAGGATATAAGTAGCAGTGAGGAAGAAAATGAACCATTTCCTTCAGGTGTTTGTGAAGAAACAGCATGGTGGACTGGTAAAAATAACTCAAACACAAATAGATGTATAGATATATAGACAAATAGACATATTTTATGGTGTAGAGTTAACTTCTGACAACCACAAACTGACATTTTCACTAATTTTTTTTTACTGTTGACTTAGTGTCTTTCATTGCTACCGAAACAAACATATACATGAGTAAGATGAAGGAAGCCCTGATCTTTAAAGGCAATTTAGGGCCTAAGAGGAGTATTTAGAAGTGGACAGTAAGCATGTTATTTGTAAACCTACATTAGACATGTACTGGTTTACAGATGACATGTCAGCTGCTCCATTTTTTTAAGGGGGGGGGGAGGGATAATGGCTCAAATATGAGTGGTTGGATCTACTAGATCAGGTATTATTGTCGCGAACCCATATCTACGATCGCGCTACTTGTTTACACAAAAGGAACTGATAGGTGGGCAGTGTGAAAATCAAGAGCCGGCAGACGAAGATAACATGCAGATAAAGTTCTGCCGAAACAAACAAACTGAGATAAATAGAAATTTCTAGTTTCTTCTTGACTGATAGAGACTGTTCGGGTTCTGGTTTATTTTCGAATAATCTATAAATTATCAGTGAAGTATTTAAAGAGGCGACGATTGGCCATGAGGCTAGTTGCAAGTTTTGAAACAAGAGTTGTAGCAGAAAACAGCTGTGAAGTGTTGTAACAGGAGCTGATGTAAACGAGTGCAATCAGAACACTGTGTTGTCATCGACCTTGGAAGATTGTCTTGCATATGTGATGTAGTGTTGTTACGTGAGAACTCAACAGTGTATTTCTAAGGAAATAAAGAACATTTAGAATTTCGGCAAATTGGACTTTTTATTCTACGAACCCACAAAGTCACATTATTATAAGCTATCCCTCTTTACAAAAAACAGTTAAATGGTATAAAAAAGTACTTTTAGGCCAGTTGGATATAACCATATACAATTGTTTAGTAATTTGGAAAGTTCTAAACTCATGCAAGACGATGACTTACCTAGACTTACATGTATCAATAGCTCGCAACCTTCCTAAAAGCATACCACCCACAACAAAAAAGTAGTCATGCCCATTTTGAAAATGTCTAGTGTGTTGCAAAAAAGGAACTCACAAGGAAATTAGAATGATTTACTGTGCATGTGAAGATGACTACAGATGCTAGTTGGAGAGACGTTAAAAATGGAGGCAATGGCTTCTGAAACTAGTCCCTCGATAATATAGAAAAGGTAAGTGACAACGTGTCAATAAACTGATTACAAATATTATTAAATTTTAGATGAGTCATATTTTTTACACATCTGCTTCACTTTCGTACCTATTTTGAGGACATGTTTCACAAATCATCGTTTGCATCTACGGCTCTTATGCAACTGAAGCTAGATCCAGCGGTGTGGGTAATTCTGGGGTTGCTGCTGCCATCTGTTGATTTAGTGATGAACTTAAATGTGGGATTCTCTTCTAGCGGGATTTCAAAGTTCATTAGTTGGTTTTTATGTTTTTCTATGTATATCCTCTCCCATATGACGAGTTCACTATGTTTTTGTACGTATTTTAGTAATTCTGTGCTATCTTCAATTTCATGATTTTCAGACCAGAAATGAGCTGCTATTGCGGACTTATCAATATTTTTGTATCTTAAGTGCCTGAAGTGTTATTTCTTTCTAGTGCCTATGTTTATAAGAGCCGTAGATGCAAACGATGATTTGCGAAACATGTCCTCAAAATAGGTACGAAAGTGAAGCAGATGTGTAAAAAATACGAAAAAAGAAACATAGGCACTAGAAAGAAAGAACACTTCAGGCACTTAAGATACAAAAATATTGATAAGTCTGCAATAGCAGCTCATTTCTGGTCTGAAAATCATGAAATTGAAGATAGCACAGAATTACTAAAATACGTACAAAAACATAGTGAACTCGTCATATGGGAGAGGATATACATAGAAAAACATAAAAACCAACTAATGAACTTTGAAATCCAGCTAGAAGAGAATCCCACATTTAAGTTCATCACTAAATCAACAGATGGCAGCAACAACCCCAGAATTACCCACACCGCTGGATCTAGCTTCAGTCGCATAAGAGCCGTAGATGCAAACGATGATTTGCAAAACATGTCAACTCAAAATAGGTACGAAAGTGAAGCAGATGTGTAAAAAATACGACTCATCTAAAATTTAATAATTTTTTGCTTCACTGTGGTGTTCCAATACAGTTAAATCTTGATTACAAATAGTTTTTTTTCAATTAATTTTGATGTTACTGTTACTAAATTCCTCCAATCATGCATGATTATTTAAATTTATTGGAAAATAGAAAGATTAAAGTAATTGGCATTAAATAAGCATTAAATGCATGTATGCACAGGATGTCTATACAGATCCATACCAGTTCTCTGGCATGTTAATGTGGACCTCATATGACATCCAATATCAGTATTTGTATTTGTATTTATTTCATCCTTTGGAACATAATACATGTGTTATAGCACACGTCAGTTCAAGATACAAAGATAAATATAAAGAATTACATAAGACTAAAAACTGTAACAGATACAGGATCCAACAAAAGTCTAAGGTATAAAAAGCAAATAAATATAAACTATATAAAGACCATAGAGAAATGCTATATAAAAGTAATTGTTCACAAATGTGTAGTTTACTCTAATTCATGATTTAATTCAATTTATTTTGTCCTTTTGATTGATATCAGACACATCATAGTATAAAAATTACATTAATGTCCACTGTCATTATTTACAATCACTTAAAACTAATTAATATTGGGAACGGTGAAAGGGTTAAGTAGCAGAGAAACTTAGCAAGGAATAGCAGAAGATTTATATCACATATTTACCTGGAATAAATGGTTTTTATTTGGGCTGATGTCTTGTGATGCAACATATGTGCAATTTCCATTAAAAGTATAGTTCTTGCGATCAAAGGTTAAATAATGTGGGTCGCCATATCCATCACAAGTACCTGTAAGCCATACATTGGATTTCTGAGTTAAAAGAACATTAATTTTCTATGTAATTCACACCAAGAATGTCACTTGTTTGTACATTTTTAACAAATTCAGTTTGTAAAAATGGTTTCATATACATAACAATCTTTAGCTCTCTTAATCCAAATTTCTGGTTTATTGCCATTAATTTTTACTTACTATCTTACCACAAAAAATTGTCATCACTTAATAAATACATATGTGTATATGGCAGTAATGTTTGCATTGCAAAAGCATACAAATTGCCATTGGTTGCATGCTTCAAACTAACAATAAGTACTGTCACAATGGTCAGTGTCATGAACAACAAAACTAATTTGTGCAAGAATATATTTCATTTGTTTGCTGAACAGTCTTGATAGCAATTGTAGGCATCTCATTTGGGAGGCTTTAAATTCTTTTCTCTTCTGCTGTGGCAGTAACTCAAGTTTCCTATCATATATCACAATTTTTCCCACATTATTTGGATAGGTGAGGTTCTTATGTTACCAGGTTCATAATAATATTAACAAAGTATTATATCTAAGAGTTACAGAAATGACCATTTAATTAGACAATATAGTCATTTTTGTACATTAATCAACATGTTAGCAGCAAAAAAGTGTCTATAAGATTTACAAACTGAAAAGCTAAGCATATTATAAAAGTATTGTTAATTATTGACAGCTGTAATCTTAGCATACTGTTGTACCCATTACTAGGCAGAGGCGGCTGCAGTTTAGGAGCACAAGAACATGTGAACCCCCAAGATTTGTCTTGTAGAAGCCCTTTTCCTCTTTTCATTTGTTATTTGTATTTACCGCGCTCACTCCTTTAGAATGTGTAGTAAGTAGACGGCGATAGCATGAGTATGCGGCAACGTTGCAGCTAGCACACGTTCTTTGTGCTAGCACATCATGTAACATTTAAAGCTCTGCGCATGCGTAGAAAACAGACAATTTTCTTTTTGACTTTTTTGTTACAATGGATTCAGTGCTGAATTGGTCAACAAGAAAATTGATAAATTCAAAAGATAACAAAGAAGCAAACAAGTAACTACTCTTTCCCCAATCAGCAACAAAACTTCATACAGAAAATTTACATATCATCCCAGAGCTACACACCTTTTCCAAAAAGTCTTCAAAGAGCACAATATTACTTTGGCCCCACAGAACAAATTTAGTGTACAACACCTTTTGAAATCACATAATACAAAGGAGATACCCACAGACAAAGAAATCAGGTGTGTACCGGATAAACTGCAAAGGCTGTGACAACTTTTACATTGGAAAAACTAAAAGGAACATGAACATTAGGCTTAAAGAGCATTTTAGGAACATTAGGAACAAAGAAATAGATAAATCGGCGGTAGCGTACCATTTTTGGAAGGAGAATCATGATATAGAACGAGAAATTCACTTATTAAAAAGTGTCCAAGGTCCAGCTGCATTAACCATGTGGGAAAAAATCTTCATAAACAAATATGAAAGAAAATTGTTTAATTTCAACACTACCTTTGAAGAAGACCCAAACTTCAAGTTCATCAAGATACCGACAGAGACGCACCTATCGCCTCCAATAAGTTCACCAAACCAATGTCCATTAGTCGACAACAGCTGATGATGTTAGGAAGATCCTAACGAAACATGTTCTAAGTAAATACTAGCAGTAAGTGGAACAATGAGTATTAGTTCAACTCGGCATACTTGTCAAACTAATAAAATTGCTATGAGGCAAACGGGATATGTAATACTTAAGCTGAAATAAAAATGGTTTGATATGGTAAAATAAAAGTGAATCAAGAAGATACTGACACATTGCTTTACTCTCACTGTTTTTCACAGGATATGTTTCAAGAGCTGCCACTCCCATCAACAGCAAGTCTAGACTGGTGCAAACTGTAGTGTTTTCCTCCTTCTCCATGTCGTTGGTGGATGGCATGTTGTATTTGTCAAAAATATCCCGTGGTAGAGTTTTGAAATCCATGATTCTGTGATGACTTTTATTAATGAAGATCTTTTCCCATATGGAGAGATCTATAGGATGACTAACCTGTTTTATTAAAGCTGTCTCCAAGTTAATATTGTGTCTGGTATTTAAAAAATGAAAAGTGACTGCTGATTTTTCTATTTCACCGTTTTTAATGTTGCATATAATTTCTTTAGTTTTGATGTCAATGTTTCTTTTCATTTTTCCTATATGATTGACATCAGAAATAAAGAACATACATGCAAAATTAAAAATGGTGAAATAGAAAAATCAGCAATCACTTTTCATTTTTTTAAATACCAGACACGATATTAGCTTGGAGATAGCTTTAATAAAACAGGTTAGTCAACCTATAGATCCTTCTGTATGGGAAAATATTGTTGCGTGTATAGGCTGAGCTAGATTTTATGTTAATCATATATAACCATAATTTGTAAATAGATATAAGAAATATTCATTTGGTAATGTGATACCTGAAAAGCCCTTTCATTTAATTACATTCCCGTGAACTTTAACCCATCCTCACCCCATAGAAATATTCTTATGCATCAATCCTAACTCTGGATCATTTGTTTTTCTGTTGCGGCATGGATGAACAAACACGTCGAAGCATCAGGAAACAACACCACCATAAGGAGAAAGCAGAGGAGACACAACACAGTCCAGGGACCCTAGCAGTTACTCTTTCCTGGGAGAACCAAAGCACCCCAGATGACCAAGTATCACATCAGGAGTGGCAACCAAGACTACTCGCGTCTGGAAAGGCACTTAATCTTTCCAGAGGACCTCCTCAACTTCATGGACTCATGGCTTTTGCTGTGAAACCCTGGGTAAAAGCCAAAGCAACTCTACCCAGCAAACTTTTACAGTGGCTCAAATACAATAACTTATAACTCACTCTTTCGTGTTCTCACCTGCAAGAACTCAGACCCAGCTGAGGTAGGCGAGTGTAAGCTAAGCGGACTATTCAAAAAACCATAAACTCCACTTTTGAACTTTTCATCGGCTCTTCAGTACAGACTTTTCTAAGCAATACCAAAGAGCACCGTACGCGTGAACACGATATCATATAAACAGCAAACCACAACCGAGGTTCTTCATCAGCATCCCTGTTTTAAAAGACTAAGTACAGACTATCAAACTGGAGCAGGAAGCACATTAAACTGTTTTCTCTTTGAAGTTTACATTACTTGTGACAGCTAGGGCCTTGTTAGACAAACTTAAAGTAGTAATTACAACCCTTCAGTGACCAAGTGTTGTGAAGTGTCTCCCAAAACTATAAACTCAGTGGTGGAACAGTGTGTTTCTATGGAACTATGGACTTCATTCAGCGTGGGATACTTCGAAACCAATCCGCATCAACTCATTTCCATTTCCTGTCCTCTGATTTTCTTTTTCAGGCGTTACACTTATGATTTAAAAAAAAAAAAAATGTACATGTAAATGTTTGTATGCTCTATTGCCTATGTAAGTGTAAATTATTATTTTATGTATTTAAAAATTTTGTTACCAGTCGTTTGGATTTGCTGAGGGCAGCAAAATCTAGGCGAAGGGGATGTGTTGCGTGTATAGGCAATCTATATGTGTATAGATTTGGAAATTTCGGTATTCTGTAACATGTATTGATTCTGACAGAAATGTATGTCAAACGTAAATTCTGCTGACTGGCAGACTGTTGGCATAAGGAAATTATCCACATGTGACCCAGACTGGTTCTGCTGACTAGAAGAAATAATAGGTCAGTACAGGCTTAAACATTCTCTCAATAACGCAAACGGTATGATGCAAAATTAATAGTTAGTGGGAATCGCTGAATTGACTTTTTGTAGGGCCCCTATTTAAGCCTGGTAGAGTTAGCCCTCGGTGAAACGTCGCAGGGATGTCAGAGGAGACTTCATGTCGGTCCCTGTGAGAGGTAACAAAAAGTTTATCTAACAGTGTTTCTACGAATACTATAGATCTGCCGGACTCAGCAGATTATACATCTTTCGAGAAGCCCAGCCATACACCTAACACATCACCAACGGTAAGATTATATCAAATTATTATGTCATCAAATATTACCAAAGCACCCCTGGTCTCTTCTAGACTCAGGGGATACTCTGTATAATTACTAGGCTTCTTAAAATAGAGTTAGTCAGTTTAGGTTGATTTTGATGTTTTATTTACCCTACCATCCCAATAGCTACACCCCCAGTTGTAGATTAGGTTTGTAAGTCTTTCAACCCCCCTTACAACCCTGGTATGCAACAATATCTTCATTAATAAAAATTGTCATAGAATCATGAATTTCGAAACTCCACCACCAGACATCTTTGACAAATGCATCATGCCATCTATCGACGACATGGAGAAGGAGGAAAGCTCTACAATTTGCACCAGCCAAGATTCAGCTTATGATGGGAGCAACAGCTCTTGAAACATGTCCTGTAAAAAATGAGAGTGAAGCAATGTGTCAATATCTTCTTGATTCACTTTTATTTTAACTTGTGCTTCACTGTATCTAAGTTTCACTCAATTTTTATACATTTGATATGGTACTTACAATCTCTGCACTCCTTGGGAGTAACACACTTGTTTCCCTTACGAACCAATCCTTCGGGACAGAAGCATCCAGACACACAAATTCCTAACTGTGCTGGGCATTCATCCTTCAGATTGGCACAAGTAGGCTCACAGGTTCTTTGATAGCAGTCATAGTGAACCATTGGTGCTGGACAAATTGCAGCTATAAAAGAGATTTATTCAGTCTTTATTCAATTCTACAGAAAAAAAGAAAGATCTGTGATGCTTTATTCCTATATGCATATTACATGTATCTATATACCATCTTATTCATTATAACATTATTTATTATATAGAACCATGAAAATTGGTAATTTAATTACATAATTATACATCAAATAGTATAAATTTAACTTACGGCAGTCGTATTTCACTCTCCAAGAGGACAAATCAGCTTCTGGATTCTTAGAAGTACATTCTCTAACGAAACCTAGAAGTGCTGTGCATTTACATTGTGACTCTGACCCTTTTGTAGATTGCATACATTTACAGGTTGCATCTACACAGCTAGAGATGTGCTGCTCAATATTAATATTTTGACACTGGGTAAACAGTTCATCCCTGGGGAAAATAAATTACAAGAAGGTAAATATTCATATCTTAAAACATATGCATATAATTCTGTTAAAATCATTTTGTTCCTTCTAATGATATATCACTGACATATGATCCCTACTTTAGAACTACTTTAACTTATTAAATGCTTATATGTGGTAGATTTACTTATTTCTATATTTCATTGATACAACATTTCAAATGAAGAGCTCCAAATCAAAAGACATTACGACCACATTTTGTCACAATCCTTTCTGCTTTAAATTTAAATTTTTTTTAGATGAAATTTCAAATAAAACATCTTGTTCAGAAAAATTCTGTCCTAACCTTGATTGGTACAAACTATGTTAAGTCCACAAATTTACAAAACCAGCATACTCAGGAAACAACAAACTGTTTCACCACCATCTGCAACAGACTTCAATTGCTGACTTGTTTAATATATTTGTTGTTTTCATTAGCAAAATACGCGGTACATCCAGAAAGTAAGTTCTGTTTGGTAATGAAATGAAATTGTTTATAGATACAGAAAAATTATTTATTGCACAAAATTCTACAACTCTTAAACTACTTTTCCACATAACTGCCGAAATTTTATAGGCATTTGTCATAGCGAGGCACAAGTTTTTGTATACCTTCTTCATAGAAGTTTGCCCCTGTGTCTTCAACCAGTTGGAAACATTTTCTTTCAGCTCTTCGTCATTGTTGAAGTGTTGACCACCAAGGAAAGATTTGAGATGCAAAAAAGATGAAAGTTGCTAGGATCGAGGTCAGGGCTGTACGGGGGTGTCAAACACGTCCCAGCCAAATCCCTGTAGGATGTTTTTCGTCGCATTTGCAGTGTGTGGTCGTGCGTTGTCATGCAGAAACACAACACCTTTTGACATCGCAAATTTGCCGATAAATTTCAATTGGATTCACTTTCCTAGCATTGAGAAAACGAATCACAGATCTGATTTCACAAGCAGCGGCATTTTCAATCAACAACGACATTGCAAACAAGCATAACAAAGTGTACGTGGCTGACAGCGATCTCACAATGGCGCACGTTTCTTCTGCTTGATACAGAGCATCTACCGCGCATCTGCGGAACTGCGATCGCAGCGGTGCAGCAGAGATAAATTGAAACAGAACTTGCTTTCTAGATGCCCTTTGTAAAATCTTTCAAATAAGAGACTCTATGACCTTAAGATGCAATTTTTTAAAAGCTGATTATCGCTTCACCACTTGATTCAACACTAATCTAGTTTACACCTGACACATTTACTACATACTTTTGTTGAATGAAATGACTGAAAAAATGTGAGGAGGATGACTTAGAAGAGACAGCACCAAAGATATGTCACAGTGAGGATTTCACCGCATTAGGGGTGGCTGTTACAGGATGGATTAAACCTACATTTAAGGAAGACCCTTTTATTTTGTTTATGACGAAGCTCTCATAATTTTTCCACTAATCAACAAAAGCAGTGCTATACATTACAGAACATGTTCTAAAGAGTTACTAGTCTAGTGATTTGCATTTGTCAACATCCTCTCACCTTGCAATTTAAAACATTGACTCTTGAATTGCAACACAACTTTAAATACAAGACTAAAATTACAGTTCCAAACAGTGGTCGAGATAGATAGTCAACATGAAAAATTCAATGCCATGGCTGGGATTTGAACCACGGATTGCCTGCTTTCCGCCCACTCGCTCTAACCCATTGAGCTACCATGGCCAGCGTACCGTCCTGACATTAAATTCTCTATTTGACACATATATTTCCCCGGTAGACCACTAGGGGCTCTCGTATCCGAGATACACCATTTGTGGCGACTTAATATTGTAAGTACTTGAGTCCCAGGTTTCATCATTTAACTCTTATTATTTTAGTTTTCTGCACAGTCAATTTGGAACTCTTCCATCTTGAGTTTTCTGTGCAGTCAATTTGGAATTTTCCCATCTTGAGTTTTCTGCATAGTCAATTTGGGATTCTCCCATCTTGAGTTTTCTGTGCAGTCGATTTGGGATTCTCCCATCTTGAGATTTCTGTGCAGTCCATCGTTTGCGGTAACTTTTGGTCTCATCCAAATCTTGTGTTTCTTCTTCTTCACTTCTCAATCATACAATATTCTTACAGGAGCTCATCACTTCTAAAAAGTTGTTCAACTTTATCTTCCATTATTTTAAAACTTGCAGCAAGATCATGCGCTGTGAAATTCCTGTACCCTAATTTCTCTTAAAATGGGTTCACCACTCGCGTGAACAATCTTCTCATGCTTGATGTTTCTTTCTTTAAATTATCCATTTTGTCCTGTTACGGTTGCCAAATGTTATGGGATGGATTAAGGTCATATTTAAGAAAGACCCATTTATTTTGTTTACGACGAAGCACTCATAATTTTTCCACTAATCAACAAATCAAAAGAAGTTCTATACATTAGGGAATATGTTACCAATTGTTCTAAAGAGTTACTAGTCTAGTGATTTGCATTTGTCAACAGTGGCACTGCACTATGTGAAATGACAGTCAGAATTGACACCCTGCATGTATCAATTTCTAAATATAAGTAAATTGATTTGTAAGATTATGTCAATGCTAATTAAATGAGACACTGCCATGTAAAAATAATGCAGCATCATGAAGTAGAATAAACTTAAAGACTTCTTCAAAAAAGAAACCCAAAATGCATGTGTTGTTATTTCTTTCTAGATAAAACAGAACTCTTTAAAACCTTTCAATAATTAACTTTACCTTTTGTCGAGTTTCAATCTCCTTTAGGGTGAATTACTCAGATGAGATTTTTATAGGGTTTTCCTTATCCTGAGAAGACAACTCTAAGCTCTGTAGCTTCAAACTTTGGGTTATTTAAAGCATCAGTTCACCCTTTTTATTCATTCACCATCAGATATGAGCTTACCCAGTTAAAGGATATATATCCAACTGCAAAGTTCATCTTCAATATTATCTAATTTACCTGATTAGAGAGCATGTCCTCTTGGCCTTCTCAAGTATATCTGGACTGCAAACTGTCTTTCTGCAATCTTCTTCTTCACCACCTTCTTGCCAGCTTGATGCAAAACCTGGTGTTGTCAGACTTACTGTGCCATTTGGTCTCTTTTTGTCATCTTCTGATATTCCATTGTAATGTCCACACAGGCCATTAACATTTCCCATGTATGTGCCAGGAACCTGGTCAAATAACAAATTTCTAAAAATATGCTAAGAATAAAATAGAAACCTAAAGGCTCAGATGTGAACTGGTGACATTGCATACAGTGTTTCCCAATACCTGTGGGACAATAAACAGTTAGCATGGAGTGATAATATTTTGGAATTCTTTTGTATTTTTTGAGTTGATAAGGAAGCATGGTGGTACTGTAATAGGATATGCAGATGATATAACCATAATAATAAATGAATCTACAGAAAGAGAAGCGGAAGATAAAGCAAAGAAAATCCTAAAAATAGTAAAACAGTATTTCTTAAACTTAGACCTAATGATAAATTTAAATAAGACATGCTGGATAAAGTTCGATCTCAAGAAGTTTTCAATGAATATAAAAATTACTGTTGATGGTGAAAGTATTCCAGAAGCATGCCAAACAGAATTTTTCGGGGTAGTAATTCATAAACACCTAGGGTGGAAGCAACACATAGAACATATAATAAAAAAACTAAATAAAGGTATATACGTAATGAAACAAGTTAGACGAACTGTGGATAATAAAACCTTAAAACAAGTGTATTATGCATTTATCTATTCACATATAAAATATGGGATATCTTTATGGGGTAATATAAATGCAAAAGAGGTGTTAAAAATTTTCAGATTACAAAAGAAAGCTATCCGAATAATTGAAAATGTTGAGAGAAGATCTAACTGTAGGCAGATATTTAAGAAGCATAATATTTTAACTGTTCCATGCATATACATATATGAAAGCATTAAATATATAATAGAAAGGAATACATGTAAAAAAAACTGTAATGTACACCCATATAATGTAAAGAATAAAGCTGACTATTTTAGGACCACACTAAGGGGAACACTAAACAACAGATCATTAGAAAGTATCGGAAAAGACATGTATAATAGATTGCCAGGTAAAATAAAGAATGCTAAACTGTGTAATATTAAGAATATAAAAAGGTATTTGTCAGAACAAGCTTTTTATAGTGTGGAAGAGCACAAAACAAAAAATGGAAAATAAACAATGTACATTTTAGTTTCTAAGCAGTGCATACAGTAGACTTTTGAGTGTATTTTTATGTTTTTCTTATAATGTAAAATGACGTATCCTCTGTATGAAATATAGGGGATGAATAAATTGAAAATTTACACTGTATAGTGTTTATCAAGGCTTGTAATATAGAACTGTTTCTTATTATAATTTGTTACTGAAATTCACAGTAACACAAAATTGTAATTTTTTTTAATGTAATGGCCTATTATGCGTGATTGGAGGAATTTAGTAACATTGACATTAAAATTAATTGAAAAAACTATTTGTAGTTGAGATTTAACTGTACTGGAACACCACAGTGAAGCGAAAAAATTATTAATTTTTAGATGAGTCATATTTATTACACATCTGCTTCACTTTCGTACGTATTTTGAGGACATGTTTCGCAAATCATCGTTTGCGAATTACCCACACCACTGGATCAAGCTTTAGTCGCATAAGAGCCGAAGATGCAAATGATGATTTGCGAAACATGTCCTCAAAATAGGTATGAAAGTGAAGCAGATGTGTAATAAATACGACTCATCTAAAAATTAATATTTGTAGTTGGTTTTCTGATACTTTGTGACTTACATTTTTATATTAAAAGCTGTTGCTTTCTTTTTCTACAGTGAACCTGGTAGCTTCCTTAATCATTTTCATAGCTATAACCCAATTATATATATATATATATATATATATATATATATATATATATATATATACACGAGGGCTATCCAGAAAGTAGATTACGTTTTCGTCTGTTTCCGCTAGGGGCGGGGCTAGCGCGGCCATCTTGGGGTCAGAGCGTTGCGCAGCTCAGTCGGCATCTAGCCGTGCTAGTGAGAGGTTCGTGCTGTGCTCCGTTCAGATACTGTGACGGTTTGAAATGTCTGCGTTAATTGAAAATCCCACGAGCTGCGAGGTGCGTGCAGTAATAAGGTTTCTGACTGCAAAAAACTGTAAACCGATAGAAATCTATCGGCAGCTTTGTGAAGTGTATGGGGACAACATTATCACTGAAGGTGGAGTGCGTCAGTGGGTCATCAGATTTAAAAATGGCCGAACCAATGTTCACGACGAAGATCGAAGTGGGAGACCCAGCATAGTGACTGCCGAACTTGTCGAAAAAGTCGATGCTAAAGTCCGTGAAAATCGAAGGTTCACAATAACGGAACTTTCTTTGAGTTTTCCACAAATTTCGCGAAGTTTGTTGCAAGAAGAGGTAACGAAGTGGTTGAAGGCGCAGGCGGCCGAATTTTTCGACGAAGGAATTTCCAAGCTCGTACATCGCTACGATAAATGCCTTAATTTGAATGGTGACTATGTCGAAAAGTAGTATTTGAGTGTGGCTTTCATCTGTATATAATAAAATTTGCTTCCTATACTTTGTTTACTTTTTATTCCAAAATGTAATCTACTTTCTGGATAGCCCTCGTACATACATATATATAAACATGCAATAATAAAGTCTTACACACAGCTTGGTCAACATACACATGGATAAAGCAGAATACTTCAAGGAACAAAAAGCCATACTACACATAGCAGAAGAAAATGGATACAAAAAAAATCTGGTGTTTAAGAAAATTAAAAAGGCTAAACTGAAGAAAACCATTAACAAAGCAACCACATTCACTAAAGAAAAAGAGAGCAACAGAATATTCACTGCATTCACATACCAACTAAAAATATTACATAAATTCAAAAAGATCTTTAAGGAACAAAATATCACCTTGATACCTACAAATAGATACTCAATTTTAAAATTGCTAAATTCAGAAACAAAAGAAGAAATCCCACCAATGAACAGATCGGAATGTGACAAATAAATTGTAAGAACTGTGAAAAATGCTACATAGGTCAAACTAAAAGAAACCTAAAAACCAAAGTCAAAGAGCACTTTAGAAATATCAAATTGAAACAAGAAGATAAATCAGTAGTTGCATTTCATTTTTGGAACAAACGCCATGACATCGATCCAAATCGTAAATTACTAAAAGGAGTGATAAACAAAAATAAACTGACAACATGGGAGAACATATTCATATGGAAAAATAAGGACAGAGTAATGAACTTTGAAATCCCACCAGTAGATAATTTGACAAAAAGGTTCATAGTTCCACCACCAGAGAGGAGAGCAAATAACAACAGACAAAGTTGGATAGAAAGTTGAAAATGGAAGCGACGGATCCCGAAACTTGATCCTTAATATTATAAAAATGTAAGTGACTGACTACAAATAGTTTTTTCAAGTAATGGCCCATGTTGCTACTGTTCAACTTGATTCAAATGATATGGGCACTTTGTGTTGCATCTAGGTCATTTGGAGAACAAAAACAGTTTAAACATGTACTCTATGCACACAATAAGAAGAGTGATCAAGCTCCAAGTCCTCATTTGGTAAGTTTCGTTTAACTCCATAAACATAGATGACAACTTTGACATTTGAAATGCGCTATACACTGACATCTAGTGGCTAAAATACTAAGTTTTATCATGTCCACCATATTTCGTTTTGATCAATTTCGAGGTTAATTAGCTAACTAGTTTACAACAATTGTATGTTAGAATTAGAATTTTATAAATATTAAAAGCAGATGCATTATTAACAGTGAAGTTTGAGTGTAAACATAGTGACTCATAAATCAAACTCAAAAAAAAAAAAAAAAAAAATTAGAATTTTAGTTCAACCTTGGCAACATATACATGTTATGAGAGTCAAAATGTATAAATATAGTATATACATAAAGTCAGATTGATCACATACAATATACACAGTAAGCAGCTTTTCTATGGTTTTATGTGGTATTTACATAAACTAATTTACTACAAGAAATGTCATAATATAAATATTACAGTTTTGTGAATGTCCTATGCTCTCAGTGCTCATTTACATGGTTATAGTTTTAAAAATGCATTAACCGTATAAAAACAGTGTGGATGCAAAAATGTCTTAACCTTATTCTTAAAGTGTTTTAATGATGCAGCTTGTTTAAATGAATTTGGAAGTTTATTATATAACATTATCCCTTTGTAGTTAAAGCTTCCTTCATAAAGGCTCGTTTGGTGCTTGTTACGAGTGTGGTGGTAATGTACATCAGCATTTACTTGAAAATGATTTATATTTGTATGAACATTTGTGGATGTTATGGCTCTCGAAAGGGGACACATTATTATTCGTCTATCTCTGTATAACTGTGATCTGAATGCAATTGAGCTGGCGTGGGCAAAACTAAGGAATGTTTTCAGAGGATGCGACGTTACTTGTGATATCTGCGCTTATCTTACATGCTATTTTGCTGAACTGTGTTTTTCAAGGTTGACCACACTGTAGAAACAAAAGAGCGTTAGCTCTCGCTTCTTCCCCTCTGCCCACACCACACCGTAAACCCAGCTTCACTTATCTTGCACGTATTGTACACATTTTTAGCATAAAATATATGTGGAGAGGAAAATTGTTATATAAATCGAGATTCAACAATAAATGTTCATTATTATAGTGGGTAAGGAATCTTTTAGATAGCCCTACTTTAGGAAGCTTCAACCCTGCCCACGCTTGTCACCAGGTTCCCCTGCTCCAAGGGGTAAGTATCTGGAAAGGAGTCCTTGCCCAGAGACATGGGTGAAGACCTCAACGGCAGGATTAGCAATGAAAAATTCTTCAGATGGTTTGACTGATGGAAGAGGCACCGATTCTTCAGGGAATAAGACTTCGAGGTAACAAGGAGAAAGTCCTCAACAGCCAATGAGGATGGAAAAGACAACCCCCTGCCTGGGGATTAATACAGGCAGGAGTAGATAGATATGTATTTCTTCTTCTTTTATGCAGCATAATATTGAAGACATAATTAGAGACTTGATAAAGAGTGAGTATAGGAAATTTCTCACACATTGATTACTGCATAAATTAATTATGCCTTCAGTGTATTTTGTAAATTAAGATCCAAAACATTACACAGTCAGAGCTGAGAAATTGTTTCAAATGCTCAAGTATGCATGAAGAAAGAAGCTAAAAGCAAAGAACTGGTTACTTTTTATACATTAGAGGATTATTTCAAAAAGATCTGAAAAGCTTAAGTGCATGTAAGATGACACCGGAGTGTTAGGAAGAACAGTGAAATAAATTGCTAAAGAATGCAAACAAAATAAAAATCAGCGCACATCTTTGCAACTCCACGTAAAAAGCTCAGTGTTTCAAAACAAACAATAGATTTAGATGACTTTGACAAATGTGCTGTTTAAAGAATGATTCAAAATTTTTATGTTCAGGAAAAATATGCTCCTGTATATACAAATATAATAATTTGTAACTTAAAACTTCACTTATCTTATAAGAAATGATGCTTTTCTTATAAATTGCTCGAGATCGCGATTTCATGGAAATTCTTCCACATTGTCAGACGGAACCAACAAAACTGTCATCACCATTACGAACGCTAGATGTTAATATGTTCTTGTTAGTACTACCAAAATTTGAAAATGAAACAAATTTAAAAACAGAATCGACTGCCGGTATTTCAAAATTCATTAGACAATGTTTATTTTTAAAATAAATATCTTTTCCCAAACCATTAAATCTATCGGACCATTTAATTGTTTTAATAATTTAACTTCTGGATTTATTTCATGGTTAAATGACCAAAAATGATCTGCTATGGCCAATTTATCAGTCTGTTTATACTTAATGTTACGAAAATGTTCTTTCGTTCTGGTTTCTAAATTACGTTTTGTCTTTCCAATATAAACTTTATCACAATCGAAACAATTAAAGTGATAATTACCAGATTTTGTATTATTAGGAATTTTATCTTGTTTAGAGAAATGCAATAAATTTTTAATACTATATTTATTTTGAGGAACTAAAGTTATACCAAATTCTTTAAACATTTGAATTATGAAATACCGGCAGTCGATTCTGTTTCAGATTTTGGTAGTACTAACAAGAACATAACTAGCATTTGTGACGATGACGACAGTTTTGTTGGTTCCGGCTGATGAAGTGGAAGAATTTCCATGAATTCATTATCCCGAACAATTTATAAGAAAAGTTTCATCATTTCTTATAAGTTAAGTGAAGTTTTAAGTTACATATTGTTATATTTGTATATATTTGTTTGCTTCACTGTTAATAGCTTCATATTTTACATATTTATTAGGTGCTCCTGTAATTGATAAACTACTTATTAATTCAAGGGGAAGCATTAACTTTTGGTTACAGGCTGGAATACATCTCCCAGCATAACCAGTGAGTAATTTTTAAACTATTGTTACCATTCCTTTCTTGGAAGTGTTGAAAACAGTGATGTTATGATGTGTTGTTTAGTGTCATTAATCGACTCCCTTTAAATTTATTGTTACCATATTTACCTTATATACCAGAATTTACTGTAATTTGTTATTGCCTGCATATTTCCCTCCTCCAACTTATCAGGATTGTCCCTTCTAGTGTTACTGTGATAATGTTATAATGTAGGGATAAAGGATGTCCCCCAACAATTGTGTTATTTCAGGTTTCTACTGTACACACTTTGAAATCCTCTGAGTAAAACAAATAAGTAAAAAAAAAGGCATTCTCAGGAAAAGATGTTTGTGTGTGAATGCCTGTCCCTGCCATCAAATACAAAGGCTGTTCAATAAAGAATGATCATGATTTTTTTACGTCCTAATTTTTCACACTAAAATTCAATCTTATTATATTCTGTTAGCTTAATGTGAAACAGACATGCTGTAGTAGTTTCATTGTTGGTACTCCTGGTTCCCGCCTGTGAGAACCAGGCAAGCTCAGACACGTTCAGTATCACCTACCGCTTCAATGGAGGTAAAACGCGAGGAACAATATGCAGCTTTGAAATTCTGCTTTCATCTCAACAAATCTTCAGTTGAAGCCTATACAATGTTACAGGAGGCCTATGGAGAGTCTGTTCTTCCCTACAGTACAGCTCGAAGGTGGTTTAAAATGTTAAAAGAGGGGAGACAATCAATTTCAAAGGAAGGTGGACCCGGTGCTCCAGTTACTGTTCTTACGGAAGAAAACATCAACACTGCTGCTGCCATTGTGAGAGAGGATCGACGAATTACCTTAAGATCACTTTCTGAAATACTGAACATTTCATTGGGTGCCACCCACACGTTAGTGACAGAAACATTACACATGAGACGTGTTTGTGCGCAATGAGTTCCAAGACTGTTGATTCAAGAACAAAAGGACATTCGCATGCAGGTCTGCAAGCAGTTAAAGTTGATACTAGAGGAAGATCCAGAGTTTCTTTCAAACGTAATCACTGCTGATGAAACTTGGTTACATCATTTTGATCCTGAGAGCAAACAGCAAAACTCAAGGTGGAAATCTCCTTCATCACCAACCCCGAAAAAAGCAAAAGTGGTTGCTTCTGCTGGGAAAGTTATGGTCATCTCATTCTTTGATATTCATGGAATGGTTTGTCAGCATGTTGTACCTGCACACACATCAGTAACTGGACAATACTACAGGGATGCCCTGAAAACATTGCAAGTCCATATCAGGTGCAAAGGACCACATTTCCGTGAAGCAGGCTGGATGCTGCACCACAATAATGGGTGGCCGCATATGCCAATGTTGTTGCTGAATATCTTGCAAAAAATCAACATGAAGTGCATCCCTCACCCTCCCTATAGTCCGGATTTAGCCCCATGTGACTTTTTTCTACTCCCTAACCTGAAGAAATGCCTTCGTGGGAGGCATTATCTATCATCAGAAGCAGTGGTGAAGGCTGTGGAGGCGATTTTGAAGGATCTCTCAGAAAATGGTTTCCAGCATGTCTTTGAAGACTGGCAGAAATGCTGGGACAAGTGCATCGCATTCAGGGGCGACTATTTTGAGAAGGACCATCAAAATTATGAGGATAAGTAAAGTTACATTGTCAAAAAAAAAAATTGTGATCATTATTTATTGAACAGCCCTCGTAGAAGGCTGCAGGTAGGTTGAAAATGGAAGCAACGGCTCGCAAAAGTCAGTCTAGATGTAAAGATATCTAATGTTAAATTAACTCTAAAAATATAAATGTATAAACTTAATTAAAATGGTTCTCATTTAAACATGATAAATGACAAAAAAGAGAATGTGACACAAATAATATATTTGAAAAAATTATGATTAAAAGCATTGTTAAAAGTGAAGCTAATTTCATATTAAAATACCTATTGAGTCATATTTTACTAAAACTTAAAACTTCAAGCATGTCTCTGGATCATATATATTTTAATTGCAAAAAAGCTTCACAAACCAAAAAAGCAAAATTGTGACAGTACTATACGATCATAGCAACATTATGCTTACACAATACCTTGTATTGAATATATAAACAGAACAAATAGAGTACACGTTACTTCTTAAAATTTACTTACTGTAATCTTAATGTTTTCTTCTTTAGTCCACAAAATTCTGTAGTGATATTGTGTTGACTGAAGCAATATTGTATCTCCCACACGTACTATTGTAAAAACGTTACTTAACTGGGCACCAATGTTCTGTAACTGTAAGTAACAAACAACAGAAGATGTTGATATAGTTATAAATAAAAGCATTGTTAAAAGGAAGCTAATTTCACATTAAAAGGCTTATTGAGTCATACTTTATTAAAATTAAAACTTCTCTCACATCACTATTAAAAACAGAAGTGACGTGAGTGAAGTTTTATGTTTCAATAAAGTGTGATTCAATAAGACTTTTAAGTCATTCTTTATCAAGAAAACTCAGATTAGGAATATAAACAACTAATAATTTTAAGGTTAGAAGTTCCTTGCACAATAATATTAAAGCAATGCATTGTGAAATTTGGTAAAAAAGTATGACAATTTTCAGTTTTTTGTTTTTTGCATTTTTATTATACTTATAATTTATACTTTCGTACCACACATTTATCTTTTTAGTACAAAAAATTTAAAGCATTACATTAAACTTTAAAGACCATTTTCTCCATTCCTTTTTCTTAGAGCTTTTCTCTATTCAAAAGTAAGATATTTAGATATGGTTTATACTATGGGGTAACAGTCCAACGATAGTAGAGGTACTAAAACTACAAGAAAAGGTTACTCAAATATTAACAGATTCAAAGAAATTAGAGCATTGTAAGCTACTGTTTATAGAAGAAAAAATTCCTACAGTGGTTAATTTATATATTTATGATGTTCCAGTATATATTAAAGAAAATACACAAAATTATAACATAAGAAATGAAATACATACAGTACGTGTAACATGAAAAAATTAGATATGCCCTTGCATTGGCTTCAGAAGACCTCTCGGTATTATAAAATATGTGGTATAAAACTCTTTAATGCACTTCCTGTAGGAGGACACAAATTAACTACTCAAAGGTTTAAGGAGAGACTGTACAAATGGTTAACTGAGAACCCCTTTTATTGACAAACATAAGCAAAATATATAAAACATATATTTTGATGTTGAAATGGACTCCGGTTTTGAAATATTGTTTCTATATAGTGTTTTTACTAGATTTTAAGGCAGCTATTATAAGTGACGAAGCCTGTTATATTTATTGTAATTATTGAATAACATTATTATTGTTATAGAGGAAAGTAAGCAAGACATATACAACATGTATTTTGATTAATATAATTTTGAGTTGAACTAATACTCAATTGTATTGTATTGTATTGTATTTATTTCATCCTTTGGAACATAATACATATATTATAGGACACGTCAGTTCAAGATACAAAGATAAATATAAAAAGTTACATAAGACTAAAAACCGTAACAGATACAGGATCCAACAAAAGTCTAAAATAGAAATAGCAAATAAATATAGACAATATAAAGACCATAGAGAAATGCTATATAAAAGTAATTGTTCACAAATGTGGAGTTTCCTCTACTTCATAATTTAATTTAATTTATTTTGTCCTTTTGATTGATATCAGACACGTCATAGTATAAAAATTACATTAATGGCCACTGTCATTATTTACAATCACTTAAAACTAATTAACATTTAAAAACTCTTTTATAGAATAAAATGAATGTTGCAGTAAAAAGAGTTTTACTCCCTTTTTAAAATGTATAAGGCTCTTCATTTGTTTAATATTTTCTGGTAGCCTGTTGTATAATCTTATACCTTTATTGATTCCACTAGACCTGAAGATTTCCATTCTACAAATGGAGAATTTAATGTCAGGATGGCACGTTGACCATGGTAGCTCAATGGGTTAGAGCGACTGGACGGAAACCAGGAGATCCGTGGTTCCAATCCCGGCCATGGCATTGAATTTTTCATGTTGACTCTATCCATCAAAAACTTTAGCCTATATACGGCTAATGTGAAGGAATGATTAATTTCCATCAATTAACTAAAATGATACTAATTTGTTGCTTAATTTACCTGTGAAGCTGAGTAGGTAAATCCATTAACTTCCACATTCAGATCTTCAGTAAGTGCTATCTGAAGTTCACCTTCCTTAATGCGCATCTCCTTGGTGCAAGGAAGTCCCTCTTCGAGGCACTTATTATGCACTGCAACAAAGAATACCATAAACATTAATTCCAAATCAACAAGAACAATAAGCCAATGAAGAGGTAATACAATTTTGCAGAATCATAGAATCATAAAGAACCAGCAAAATAGAAACTAAGAGAAACTTGTTAACCAGGCAAAAAGAACACCAGAGGAACATTAAGTTGAAACATACTGCAAAATCTGCAGTCACACCATTTTTGGACAGAAAACCACAACATTGGCCATAACATAAAACTGTTAAAATCTTTAAATACGCCCATAGAATTGGATATTTGGGAAAAAATATTCATAACCAAAAACCGTGATAAAGTTATAAATTTTGAAATCCCGGCATTAAATGAAGTATTAAAACTTAGTGCACCTAACACCAGATGGCAGAGGGATCAGAGCACCATAGTAGTGGAGGAAGAAGAATGTTCATTTAGTCACCAAACAGCTGAGAATGAGATCGAATGATCTTGAAAACGTTTCAATTATACAACAACAAGTACGCAAAGTTTGAGTGTAAACAAAGTGACTCATAAATCAAACTCAAAAATGAAGAATACTTCACCGTTAATAATGTTTCTGCTTTTAATATTTAATTTTGTTAGTTTTTTTTTTTTCTCAGCTCCTTCAATCTGACACAATAATTATGTTCTTTATACCAACAAGTCTTAAATTTCCTGGTGTATTTTGAAGATCATCACCCGAAAAGTTTTTCTATACATAGCACTGGTGTTGGCCTACCAACATTTACCACGTCACATTTGTCATCATTTTTCCATAAAGAAAAGGTTGTTTGAAGACACACCAAGTCGTGTGTTGGATTCATTGTAAATCCCTTATATATTGTAACGCGAGCGCTGGAACACCCTGTGAAAGCAGCTGGGAGCGGAAGACAGGGGAGGTTTGTGTTAGCCACACCTCCCCCTCGTTTGTCTTATAGTGGTGACAGGCGGTGGTCGGAGGAAAAACATCAGTGTGCCGTCTGTTTCTGTCCACCTGGTTCTCGAAATTACGGGAATCGTTCATCATCTGGAAACGTCGAGAAGACGGCGAGATGCCTATAAAAAGGGCTGCAGCTAGTCAGTCAGTCAGTCAGTCAGTCAGTCAGTTGGTTAGTGTGTGAGTGAGGACAGTTCTTGGTGTAAGAAGGCAGTGTTAGTCAGTGACGTGTTAATGAACGAAAGGATTGTGCAACGGAAGACTGTACGTAACTGTGTATGAGTATCGGAGTTGATGTAATCGCGAGTACAAGTGAAATTGTAACGGACGAACTGGTGAATTGTAATTGTGTGCAGCAAGTAATTCTGTGTAATTGGCAAGTATTTAACTGTAAGTCGGTGGAAATAAAGAACGTTTTTGAGTGGTGTAATTGGACTTTTCATTTCACGAACCCACAAAGTCACACTGGTGTCAGGAAGCGGGAAGATAACATCACCGAACATTACAACCATGGACGCGGCATTGGAGAAAATTTTGGAGAAGATGTTGGAAATGAAGGCGGAACTGACAGAAATGAAGACGGCAAATGAAAACCTCGCTGCAAAAACAGAAGCGGCAAACGACAACATCATAGGGAAGATGGAAGAAATGAAGGCCGAATTAACAGCGAAGACGGAAACGGCTAACAACAACTTGGCCACGACAATGACCTCAAAGATGGCCGAACTGACAACAGAAATGAAGGCGGCGAACGAGGCTCTCGCCGCAAAGTTTGAGGAACGGTTGGCCGGCGTGAGGGATGTCGTCACGAATCTGGGCAAGCGGAAGGGTCAAGTAGACGACCGCCTTAATGATTTAGAGGAAAAGGCCGACAACATCGCAAAACCCCTCACCCGCCTGACGGAGGAAAACCGGCCTTATGTGTGGACGGAGGACGCCGAAGACGATTTCCAGCACCCGAAGGGGACCCTGTGCAGTGCTCCTATTTTGGGTTTCCCACAACCGGGTGGCGCCTTCATTGTGGACACCGACGCTAGCGACCATTACATTGGAGGTGTCCTATCGCAGATCCAGGACGGCCATGAGCGCACAAGAGTGGAAGAGAAGGAGCGTGCCGCAGCAGTCCGAATAGTTGTGGCAGTGCCTGCTGAAGGCTGGGATAGCGCAGGCCTGAGGAGGGAGCAGCTGGCGGACGCAGACTTGGGGCCACTCTTGAGGGAAGTGGACGCAGGGACGAGACCAACCTGGGAGGACATCGCACCGAGGAGCGCCACCTACAAGTCGTACTGGGTCCAATGGGACTCGTTGAAGACCAGAGAGGGCGTGCTGTTCCGGGTATGGGAGTCACCCGATGGGAAGGCGCAGAGAGAACAGTTGGTACTTCCCCGGAGCAAGGTCCCGGAAGTCTTGGAGGAAGTGCACGCCGGTACTTCAGGAGGACACCTGGGAGCGAACCGTATGATTCACAAACTACGGCAGCGCTACTTCTGGCTCAGACTCCGGGCAGATGCTGGTGGTACACCTGGACCGCCTCGCACGCTACGATGGGGCTGTTCGGGGCGAACAGCTTTGAGGAGGGAGCAGTGTAACGCGAGCGCTGGAACACCCTGTGAAAGCAGCTGGGAGCGGAAGACAGGGGAGGTTTGTGTTAGCCACACCTCCCCCTCGTTTGTCTTATAGTGGTGACAGGCGGTGGTCGGAGGAAAAACATCAGTGTGCCGTCTGTTTCTGTCCACCTGGTTCTCGAAATTACGGGAATCGTTCATCATCTGGAAACGTCGAGAAGACGGCGAGATGCCTATAAAAAGGGCTGCAGCTAGTCAGTCAGTCAGTCAGTCAGTCAGTTGGTTAGTGTGTGAGTGAGGACAGTTCTTGGTGTAAGAAGGCAGTGTTAGTCAGTGACGTGTTAATGAACGAAAGGATTGTGCAACGGAAGACTGTACGTAACTGTGTATGAGTATCGGAGTTGATGTAATCGCGAGTACAAGTGAAATTGTAACGGACGAACTGGTGAATTGTAATTGTGTGCAGCAAGTAATTCTGTGCAATTGGCAAGTATTTAACTGTAAGTCGGTGGAAATAAAGAACGTTTTTGAGTGGTGTAATTGTACTTTTCATTTCACGAACCCACAAAGTCACAATATGAAAAATGAAACACTTCACATATCAGACAATAATCAGTGATCACATAAAATTACGTTTTTACACAGAATGCAAGATGATAATAAACAGTAGCACATGACATGTGGAGCTCGCTTCAAGCAGGTTACTACTTCTACCAACAAATTTCTTTTCAAATAAACGAAAAAGTAGGAAGAAGCTGCTGTAGTGTTGGCAACATGAGTTGGTGCGGAATGTATGGCTTCTATGAATCGAATCCGTAGCCATGGTAACCAGCAATGCATTCTACCCCTCCAACCTCTCCTCACTTGCCGCAAGTGTTATGGTCACCTCGGCGTTTTAATAACCACTCACTAGTCTGTAAATAAGTTAGCTGCACTACTCACATGCAAGTGCCAAGAGAGCGATTCCATTACAAAATATAACTTGGAGAACTTTTATAAAGGAAAATTGAATGATAGAACATAAAACATAGCCATGTAAGTTATTCAAAAACAAGTAGGTAACTAGATTATTAATTTATAGATGAGTCATATTTATTACACATCTGCTTCACTGTCTCACACACAGATTAGTAAATCTACCTCTCAGCCAGCAAGAATATCAAAAAGAATACCATCAAATCTTAAAAACTGCAATTAAAAATGGATATGGAAAAAAACCTTGTAGATAAAAAACTAAAATCATTCAAACTTCAAAAGAGATTAAAACAGATCACAGCTCTCACACCAATAAAACAAGAAAAAAGATTTGCTAAATTTACTTATCACCCCTGGGCCACAAAAAAGTTCCAAAAAATATTCAAGAAATACAATATAACATTGGCACCAAAAAACAATTACAACATTAAAAACCTACTTCACAGTAATAATACTGATAAGATAAAACCAGAGGAAAAGTCAGGCATTTACAAGATTAAGTGTAAAGACTGTGAAAAAATTTACATAGGGAGGACAAAAAGAAACATAGGCACTAGAAAGAAAGAACACTTCAGGCACTTAAGATACAAAAATATTGATAAGTCTGCAATAACAGCTCATTTTGGTCTGAAAATCATGAAATTGAAGATAGCACCAAATTACTAAAATAGGACAAAAACATAGTGAACTCGTCATATGGGAGAGAATATACATAGAAAAACATAAAAACCAACTAATGAACTTCGAAATCCCGCCAGAAGAGAATCCCACATTTAAGTTCATCACAAAATCAACAGATGGCAGCAGCAGCTCCAGAACTACTCACACCACTGGATCAAGCTTTAGTCGCATAAGAGCCGAAGATGCAAATGATGATTTGCGAAATATGTTTAAATACGAAAATGAAGCAGATGTGTAATAAATACGACTCACCTATAAATTAATAATTATTTCGCTTCACTGTGGTGTTCCAATACAGTTAAATCTCGATATAGGTAACTAGATGATTCAAACACATCAAAGAAGAACTGCCCCTGAAATACTGTGCTCTCTAACCATCGTTTGTTAAAAGGGGAAGTATGGTGAAAAATGTGTAGCCAGTTAGAGTAGCTACAAAATAAGAATGAACATGGGTTTAGCCAATACGATTATCCTACTATCTTAGTGTTGCCAGTTCCACGGCAGACGGGCGACAGAGATGGAAGATATATCTGTCTTTGTCTCAACCTAGCAAGTCTGATACAGACACTGAGATGTACAGTGATACAATGCTGACAGAGAAGTTCGCTTATTATTTCAGCATGTGTGTGAGAACATATACAATGATTATCACAAAATCTGAAACTTATAACCTTGAACTGGAGAATATTTCGCTTACATAGCTATCATTCATATGCACACAAAACAAAATGATTCAAACTAGATGCGTTCTATGAAATAAGGTGTTTTGCTACAGTGAAACAATATAATGACATTTCAATGATTTGTGAAATAGTTTCTATTTTAATGATGCCATATTTATATACTGTCTGTAAGGGACTTTAAAACAATTTTTGTTTCATTAAAATCTTAATAAATACGGAAGTGTATTTATGAAGCATTTTTACAGTATGAACCTCATTTACTAATGTTATGCATTGTGCACAGAAATTTTAGTCTCACAGCAACAATATCACTTCTTTCAAGCAGAAATTTGCGATCATCATTGGTTCTCCTATATTTGAACCCAAGATATTTCAGAATATAATGCGTAGAAGACACAGAATCTGTATATTCTATTTTCCCCCTCATTAAATTGGTCAGCCTTTTGGCAGTTGGATATTCACCCTTGTCATATAAATCATAAATTGTTCTACATAAAACACACTTTTGAAAATTGTCGAAGTTGGTAGCACGTGTTTTAGCTGCCCAATGTTTCCCTAGAGATCTAAATATGAAAACTTCTTCTAATTTGGTAAACTGTTTGCCTTCTTTAACAATGTTCGTCACAGAATGAGCACTCACGTGACAAACTTGTAACATTAATTCTCGACTCTGAGCGAAATTTGTACTTTTGAAAATGTCTTTAATTAACTTCTGTCTGAAAAAGGAATACACATTAACAAGCCTATTTATGTAAAATCTTATGAGTTGTTTCACAGTTACTACTAGGTGCACCACTACTAGGCTTGCTAAGCGGTATTGTCACGAACCCGTATCTACGATCGCGCGGCTTGTTTACACAAAAGGAACTGATAGGCGGGCAGTGCGAAAACCAAGAGCAGCAGACGAAGATAAGATGCAGATAAAGGTCTGCCGAAACAAACAAACTGAGATAAATGGAAATTTCTAGTTACTTCTTCACTGATAGAGACTGTTCGGGTTCTGGTTTATTTTTGAATAATCTAGAAATTATCAGTGAGGTATTTAAAGAGGCAATGACTGGCCAAGAGGGAGTTGTAAGCTGTAAAACAGTGAGGCAAGCAGTAAACAGCTGAGAGGAGAGTTGTGTAAAACGAGAGTCAGCTGTGAAGTGTTGTAACGAGAGCTGATGTTTGTTATTGTCGTCGACCTTGGTGCTGTAGATTGTGATATATGATGTAATTCTGTTGCTACGGAGTGTAGTTCTACGCAAATAAAGAACATTTAGAATTTCGGCAAATTGGACTTTCAATTCTAAGAACCCACAAAGTCAGAGTATATTTACTTTGAAAAGCATGTGTGTACTCTTAAAAGATCACAATTTTAGTGAATGTAAGGGACAAAATGCAACTGCAGCATAGCACGTGTGTTTTTCTTCACTGACAGTTAATAATTCTGTTCTTTCTAGTCAGGGGCCTTATCTTTCCATAACTGCTAAACCAGATGTACTACAAACATGGGGTTTAGACAGTAATGCTCAGGAAAAAATAGCTCTGTAACATGGGAAAAGCAAAATAATTCTTTAATTAGTATCTTTAGAGTGTGCAAAGAAATTAGCCGCATGCTTTGGCAAAGCGAGCCAGTATGCATGCTTAACTGTACAACATTGCACGTACCGCATTGGCTAGTAGCCATAGAACAGCCATGCCTAGCCCCATCTTATGTTCATTCCTATTTTGTTGCTACCTTAATAGCTGGATACACTATGAAGTAAGAAGATACGAGGGTGGGTCAAAAAGTAATGCCTCCTATTTTTGTTCCCTTTAAATAAGTAAGTTATGTGAAAACTTTTAATTTGGCGCAATTCCTCAAACCTTCTTCTCCAATCCCCTGCAATTGTAACTTCCTAAGTCACCAGGTGGCAGCACTGCATCCTCTTGCAAAATGGCTGACACTGACATTCGTATTAGACAGCGTTCTGTGATTGAATTTTTGACTGCGGAAGGTGAAACGCCAATTTGCATTCACGAAAGCCTAAAAGATGTGTATGGTGATGCAACGGTGGATGTCAGCACTGTTAGACAATGGGTTCGTCGCTGTAACGAAGCTTAAGGGCAAACACCATTGGCACATGAAAAGCGAAGCGGCAGGCCGGTGACTGCAGTGACTCCATGCAACATTCAGCAAGTCGATGACATCATTCGTGGTGATCGCCAGGTAACAACAGGTGAATTGTGTTGCATTACCTCCCTCAGTAAAGGCAGTGTAATGACGATTATTCAACAACTGGTTTACTCAAAAGTTTGTTCACGTTGGGTACCAAGAATGTTAACTGCCCAAAACAAAGAAACAAGGAAAACAATAGCCTCCGAACACTTGCAGCACTTCAATTTGGAGGAAGAGGAGTTTCTGGAAAAAATTGTTACTGGAGATGAAACATGGGTTCATTTTTTTGAACCTGAATCAAAGAGGCAGTCAATGGAATGGCATCACACAACGTCACCGAAGAAAAAAAAATTCAAAACTCAGCGGTTGGCAGGGAGAGTTATGGCGATAGTGTTTTGGGATACAGAGGGTGTGCTTATGATTGATTTTTTGGAGCAGGGATGCACAATAAATTCTGTCCAATATGTCAGAACTCTTAAAAAGCTGAAAGCATGTCTTCGCCGAGTTCGCCCAACAAAAACTATGGCGGATGTTCTTCTTTTGCATGACAATGCAAGACCACAAACCAGCCGTTACACCACTGCAGAAATTGAGAAATTGGGGTTGGGAAGTCTTACCTGATCCCCCATACAGCCCTGACCTGCACTATCAGACTTCCATGTGTTCGGGCCACTAAAGGAAGCTCATCGTGCGATTCATTTTGAAGATGAATAGGCTGTGAAGACGTCCGTACGTCAATGGCTTAGGAAGCAAGACCGTGTGTTTTACCAAACTGGAATACATGCCCTAGTTAAAAGGTGGACCAAACTGTGGAAAAGGACGGACATTATATTGAATAGTGACAAATTAATCGTCAATGTTGTAGTTTTCAAGCTATGTAAATTAGATTCAATTTTCTTGGCAATTAAAAGAGAAAAAAGTAGGAGGCATTACTTTTTGACCCCCCCTCGTATATTAAAGAGTTCTTCAATTTTGGTGGGGATAGATATGAAATATTTTGCAGAAAATGGTGTAAATCAGTGAAGTAACGTTTTCTTTACACTTGGCAGAGAATAAATGGTGTTGCCATTGTAGAACATTACAATGCAACAGCAACCCTAAGTATTATACTACTAAAAGATGTTTAGCAATCACTGCAGAGTACCTGCTATTGTCCAATTGTTGTCCTTCATATCCTGTGCCAAAGTATGATGGCAGGTTTCATACTTGAACTCAGTTCCATCAAAAGTTTTGAACGTTTTTCCTGATATGGTACATGTAGATGGTGGAATAGGAACACAGATGTAATGCTGACAACCAGTTTCCACAATCGTCTGCTCTTGGAGAACAACTTGGTATCCTTGTTCACAGACTGGTGTGGGACAAGCTGAAAACCAAAATAACAAAGTTATGACAACTGAAATAAGGATTTTATTTAGCATTATTAACCCATGGCCTTGCACAAAGTATTCTACTATATATCATATTTACGCAAACCTAATGCACACTCCATATCTGAAACTTAAAATTGTGAAAAAAGGGTTTGTATCAAATGTAATGCGCATCAGTAACGGAGTATAGGTGATTTATTTAAATTTATTTCATGCAACAATGAATTTATCATATACATAAACCATCTGATTATATAACTGAAGGTGCCCTATTGTTAGGTGACATATTATTGTGAGAGCCCTTACATTTCTTCCTACTAACTTTAATAGCAAATAATGCCAATTTCTGTTTTCACAACAAGCGAACGTTATTCTCTGATACATTGAACTCTGGTACTGCCTTTCTATAATTTTCTGCAGCATAAAGGATTACTTTACGCTTTAAAGAAGCACTGTAAGATGTTCTTCACTTGGAAATTAATTGTTCTTTCACACTGACCGTGTGTAGGCTAAACAGTGGAAAGATAGAGCCAGACTGAAAAATTCAATGCCATAGCCGGGATTTGAACCACGGATCTTCCAGTTGCCACTGTAACCCTTGAGCTACTATGTCTGACTCTATCTTTCCACTCTCTATATATGAATGTATCAAACTTACATTAAAAAGTTATGATCAAAACAAAAATAGTAACATCCACAAACATAACACCAGAACAAAAGATAATTATTTTAGAAACACACTTACTGGTATCCTAAATAATAAATGCATAGAAAATAGCATCAAAGATTTGTATAACCACCTACTGGCTGAAATCAAACAGATAACAAATGGGAAAACAAAACTAAAGGCTGTCAAAACTTATTTATTACAGAAAGTATTTTACTCCATGGAAGAATATAAACAGATTAGGTAGAATATGCTATTTACACTTCTCAACTTCGTAAACATGTTTGTAAATATTACTGTATTAATTTTATGTACAAGGGGCGTCCAGAAAGTAAGTTCTGTTTCAATTTATCTTCGCTGCAGCGCTGTGATCGCAGTTCTGCACATGCGGGGTCGACGCTCTGTATCAAGGAGAAGAAATGTGGTCCATTGTGAGATCGCTGTCAGCCACGTACGCTTTGTTGTGATTGTTTACAATGTCGGTGTTGATTGAAAATCCCGCCGCTTGTGTAATCAGATCTGTGATTCGTTTTCTAAATGCTAGGAAAGTGAAACCAATTGAAATTTATCGGCTGTCAAAAGGTTTTGTTTCTTCACGACAACGCACGACCACATTCTGCAAATGCGACGAAAAACATCCTACAGGGATTTGGCTGGGACGTGTTTGATCACCTCCCGTACAACCCTGACCTCGCTCCTAGCGACTTTCATCTGTTTTTGCATCTCAAATGTTTCCTTGGCGGTCAACACTTCAACAATGACGAAGAGCTGAAAGAAAATGTTTGCAATTGGTTGAAGACACAGGCGGCAAACTTCTATGAAGAAGGCATACAAAAACTTGTGCCCCGCTATGACAAATGCCTGCAAAGTTTCGGCAGTTATGTGGAAAAGTAGTGTAAGAGCTGTAGAATTTTGTGCATGAAATAATTTTTCTGTATCTGTACACAATTTAATTTTATTACCAAACAGAACTTACTTTCTGGACGTACCTCGTATATACAAATTGATGATCCATGTAAAAGCTTTACAGTTGGAGATGACTTTAGCCTACACACGGCTAGTGTGAAAGAGCAATTAATTTCCATTGATTGTACCTAACAGTGGTCCGAACTATAAAGCCCAGGCCTTAAAGTACTTACAGCATAGTAAGTCGCCATTAATGTAGTTGTCTCATGTGTTTATGAGAACTCCAAAGTGGTTTACCGGGAAAAACACGAGTCAGTTGGAGAATTTAGTGTCATGTCGGCACGTTGACCATAGCAGCTCAAAGGTTAGAGCGACTGGGCGGAAACCAAAAGATCTGTGGTTCAAATCCCTGCTATGGCATTGAATTTTTCAGTCTGGCTCTATCTTTCCACATGCTCTTCTCTGTTTGCCCTCCATATTGTAATTAAAAACACTTCCTTTTCGCCTTCTCAATAATAGTGCAGTTCTGAGGCATTTTAAACCAATGCTCAATAATAGGCTAAAGATAAATGTACTCTACAAATCCATTGTGACATAATAAACGAAAAAACAATGAAGCTACTACATGGCAAAAGCAAGAAAGGGTATCAGGAAAAATTTGCAACACAGAGATGTTTATCTCATCTTATCGCACATACATGGAGAGTCCACTGTATGTATAGTCTGTTCAGATGTAATCATGTCTTCTGGACAGCAATGTGTCATACAACGGCAGGCGTGAGAAAACATATCATATAGACACACACACCTTCCAATCACTCTATTTGTGTTTCGTAGCTTACTGTATATCAACTTACTAATATTTCACTCTTCTAATCGACCAGATAAGACCTGATAAGAGACGATCACAGCATTGGTCACCTGAAGCTCGATACGCCTCAATGCTCTGTTGAGTAATAGGCTAAGTTTTGTATAGATAGTCAACATGAAAATTCAATGCCATGGCCACGATTTGAACCATGGATCTCCATGGTTATCTCTTAGCCTATATACATCTAGTGTGAAGAAAGGATTAATTAACATCAATTAACTTAAATAATAAGAGTTTAATAATGAAGCCTGGGATTTAAGTACTTACAATAGTAAGTCATCACAAATGGTGTATATCGGATACAAGAGCCCCTAGTGGTTTACCGGGAAAATATATGAGTCAATTGGAGAATTTAATGTCAGGGAGGCACGTTGGCCATGGTAGCTCAATGGGTTAGAGCGATTGGATGGAAACCAGGAGATCCGTTGTTAAAATCCCGGCCATGCCATTGAATTTTTCATGTTGACTCTATAAGCAACAGCATATTCAGTAGATTTACGTAGAACCCAGAAACATATAATAAATTCAAAAGTATCTTTGAAGAACAAAATATCATCTTGATATCTACACAGACACTCAGTATTAACACTGTTAAATTCAAAAACAAAAGATGAAATACTACCAATTAATAGGGCCAAAATATAAAAAATAAGTTAATCATAATCCTTTATTCACCATTAAGCTTACAAGAAGCAATAGGTTTCGTCAGTTATAAAAAGTATTTACAATGTATTTACAAATACAGAAGGTTTACAAATTAATGCATATAAAATTCTAGGTGAAATCAGATTTGCATAGCTTAAGCTGGTAATTATTGTAAGTTAACTTTACTATAGTAATAATAAAATTAAACAATTAGGTACCTATTACAATAATTTACAATAGTTGTAAGGATTTCAAAAATTGCATAGGGCAAAATAAAAGAAACTTAAAATACCAGAGTAAAAGAACATTTTATAAACATCATATTGAAACAGGAAGACAATAGCGTTTTCTTTTGTAACAAAACTCATACCTTGACCCAAATCCAAAATTATATAAAGGTATGATAAACCATAACCAACTGAAACATGGCAGAACATCTTAATACAGAAATATAAAGACGTGTAATAGAGCTAATTGATGGAAATTAATCATTTCTTCATACTAGCCGTAGAATAGAATAGAATAGAATCTTTATTGTCACATAACGTTTACATTGTCAGCCTAGCTGGTAAACTGGGGAGTCGTCAAGTTATACATAAAAGAAATTTAAAAGAAAGAAAAAGAAAAACTAATTCTAATGTATATGTACATAAATTATCAATTACAAGTAATAATAATAAATAATAATATTAATAATATATAAATAAATAAATAAATAAATAAATAAATAAATAAATAAATAAATAATTATCAATTACAAGTAGTTATGATATTGTGTCATCCATGAATTCCTGTATGGAGTAATATGTCTTATGTAATAACAGATCTTTTACACTTTTATTAAATAGTTTCAGAGTTTTTATTTCTTTGAGTCGTTGAGGTAATTTATTGTATATTTTTATACCCATATAATGGGGTGTTTTTTCATATAATGTTAATCTATGCATGGGGTATTTTATGCTGGACTCTTTCCGAGTGCCGTAATGATGACGATTTTGTTTTTGGATAAATTTCTCATAATTTTTATATACATAGGTGGATAACTCTAAAATATATACTGAGGGCATTGTTAGAATTTTTAATTTTTTGAATAGTGGTTTGCATGAATCTTTAAAGTTAGCATGTAACATTATACGTATTACCTTTTTTTGAATTTTAAAAACAGTTTCCCATCCCGATGCATTTCCCCACAATATTATACCATAGGCCAAGATCGAATGAAAATAGCTGTAATATACAATTTACCGTATATATACCGTATATAGGCTAAGGTTTTGGATGGATAGAGTCAACTTTAAAAATTCAATACCATGGCCGGGATTTGAACCATGGATCTCCTGGTTTCCATCCAGTCACTCTTTCCCATTGAGCTACCATGGCCAATGTGCCGTCCTAACATTTTTGTTTTTTCCTTGTAATTTACGTCCTCCAACGTTAAGTCATATCGGACCATGAATGAAATGGGTGAAATGATGCTCAAATGAGCCCAGGGTCCATAGAGCTTAGAGTCACGCGACATTCGTCTTTCAGGATAAGGGAAAACCCCGAAAAAAACCTCATCCAGGTAACTCGCCCTGACCGAGATTCGAACTTGGGACCTCTTGAACGTGAGGCAGACATGCTACCATCTAATTGGAAATCTTATGGTGAATAAATTTGATTTGATTTGATTCTACGCTACCGAGGTGGGCATTCTAACATTAAATTCTCCAATTGACTCATATACACTTTCCCGGTAAACCACTAGGGGCTCTCATATCCTAGATATACCGCTAGTGGCGACTTACTATTGTAAGTACTTAAATCCCAGGCTTCACCATTAAACCAGAAGATCTGTGGTTCAAATCCCGGCCATGGCATTGAATTTTTCAAGTTAACTCTATCCACCCAAAACGGTAATACACTTTGAAATCTCTTCAGTCGATAATTTGATAAAGAAGAACAACAGACAACAGTTGAATCTTTGAGGTTGAAAAGTGAAGCAGTAGCTCTTGAAACTAGTCCCTCAAAATACAAAAATGTAAGTGACAATTTTAGAAACCCACTACAATTAATTTGGACATCACTATTACTAAATTTCTCCAAATATCACATAATTCCATTTCAAGGTACTAAAATCAAATATTGCACAGAGAGTATACTTACGAGGTGGTGCAGTTTCTGTAGTGACAGTTGTGAATCCTGTAGTGGGACAGTCTATTTCATCATCAGAACAATGTTGCACCCCATCACACCAAAATGTGGCATTGATGCAAATATTGCTTGTAGGACACAAAACCGTATCTTCAGGACACGGTTTACAGACACAGCCACACATTGGTGTAAGCATTGACAGCAGACCCTGAAAAAACACATAAATTCTCTATTAAATTTATTCCAGTCATTGCTTATATATCCATATGTAACCCAAAACATAACAAGAATCTGATTTAAATAACCACAAGTCTTTCTCTATCTTCTGTCACTTATTAATGGGCATACAAATTAAGAGAGCTTATTTTTCCATCTTTGCAGAAGAGATTATTTGTTTTTATTTTGAACTGTAAAAATGTAATTGTAGTATATACAAATATAATCATTTTCACTTATCCTATAAGAAATGATGACCGTTTTCTTACAAATTGACTAGGATCGCGATTTCGTGAATATCTTATTCACATCATCAGCTTGAACCATCAACAACCTCATTGTTAACGTTACCATTGCTAGATGTCACTATGTTTATTAGTACTACCAACATCTGAAAATGAAACAAATTTAAAAACAGAATCGACTGCTGGTATTTCAAAATTCGTCACGCGATGTTTGTTTTTTAAAATAAATATCTTTTCCCAAACCATTAAATCTATCAGACCATTTAATTGCTTTAATTTAAACAATTATGAATTGTTTAAATTGTACTGGAGGTAAAATATGACAAAATATCGCCAGCTACACCACGGAGAAAAAGTCGATGTCCGGTTGACGATGGAGGCAAAGTCTCTGAAACATGTTCCGGAAAAATTTAAAAGTATTGTTTAGTGTCATTAATTGACTGCCTTTAAATTTAATTTATTACAACAACACTGTTTTCAACACTTCCAAGAAAGGAATTGTAATAAATTACAAATTACAAAATTACTAGAGTATATCTTGCTTTCAAAGGTCTTATTACTATTAGCTGACATTAAAATGATAACTACTGATTACTGATTCCAAGATAATTACTTACTGGTTCATTACAGCTTGGACACTTTATCTTCTCACATTTTGGTGCACCTCCCATCCCACAAACACAGCGCTCACATTCAGCTGTTTCAAACACTGCTCCCACTTGGTACACCTGTTCTTGCACATAACAGGGACATTCAGTTCGAGATACACAAGACCTTCCATTCCACCACTGCTCATCTATACAGTTGCAAAATTCATCCATATTGTCCTTGGGTAGACCAGGACATGGGAAACAGTTTGTAGGTTCTGGTTGTTTTGTTGTTTTCTCTGTAATTTCCTCTGTAGTAGTTGTAGGTGGAGGTGTTATTAACACTGGAGAAGATAAATGGAAAAGTTATTATAAAATGCGCAAGTTAAAAACAGTTTAAAAAAATTACTCCTCTGTAAAAATTATGCCCAAACCCCTAAACCTAGAGTTTATGCAACGCTATCCAGCATTCAGACAAGTCTCTCAGAGCGTAATGTTGTCAAAAGTGGCCAGGTACTGTCAAATTGACATACTTTTGTCTGCAACATAAACATCTTACATTTTATCAGTATATGATATAAATTTTTTGTCATTCTCACACTTAATTAAAATGTCTATTAATGTTGGTATCCTTATGTCTTTTAAAACCAATAGGTACATCAAACATTTCCAAGATACAGGATCAATTACTCGCAAAAATAGAGACATTGGATGCTATAAAGTGACTGGTTCCAATCTAGAAGTAATAAATAAGGTTATGACAGAAAGGCCTCAAGCATACCTTCACGCAATACAGACAGTGTTTAAGGGGAAGAGAGAAAGGAACTATAAGAAAATGGACACATAAGACTATGTACTAGAGATATTTTCTTGTTTAGACTTGTATAAAGGTTTTGTACCTACATATTATAACACTAATTTATTTTTCATACCTAGAACACGATAATTTTCTGGTTTGTAATGAAGTTATATTGTTAGGAAACTGTGGGTGACAGAAAAGAATCGAGATCAAATTGAAATATTTCTATTTTATGTGACAGGTTGACAATATGCATATATGTCTACTATAACAGAGAAACAGATGTTAATTGTAAAATAAGTGTTCATTGGTAGATAATGATTATTAGGGCTTGTAGACCGTGGTCTAGTGGAAAATCCTCTTCCAGACGTTTTGTTCGAAACTGTGTCGAAAGTCCTCAGTGGTGTGGCCATAACACTCTCGTTGTACTCTTTGCTGCTACTGATACTGTCACAGCCGAAAGTACAACGGGAGTGCTACGGCCATGCCACTGAGGATGTTCGACACAGTTTTGAACGAAATGTCTGGAAGAAGATTTTCCACTAGACCTCGGCCTACAAGCCCGGATAATCATTATCCACCAAATGACTCCAGCTGTGAAAGCCTACGCACTACAATAAGTGTTCATTGACTTATCATTTCGTATATTCTTCATGGTATACTTTTATGGCTGCATAATTAACTTACAGTGCATTGCATTACAGTATATAGTTTTTTAAAAGCAGTTATCGTATCTACGTATCAGGCAAAATTAAGGACCTTTATATTACGTGGGCAGACACACCTCCCAAATAGTATATTTACCTGCTGGTAGAAGGAGGCCTCAAAGCTGCTGTCAGCACATCAAATACGATTGTACGCGCTAGGGGAACTGTATATAAACTCACACCATCAGCAATGCTTTGATGATGTCAAATTTTGTGCAGTAAAATTATTGATGAAAAATCAGAAGGGTACAAAGAAGACGCAGAGCTCATTTGAGTCACACGAAGAATGAAAGAATTTGAGTGATGGTTAATAGTTATCAGCCCCAAGGAAGAAGAGATGTTGGACATCCAAGAAAAAGATGGTCTTAATGCTGAGGAGACAGAACAGGCAAGATTACCTGATCCCTGCAAGGTTGAAGAAGAAGAAGTATATCTTGTCCAAAATGGATTCTGTATTGACCATCTGTAATTTGTATTAAGCACAAAAGTGAATCGAGAAGATATTGACACACTGCTTCACTCACACTGCTTATTCACAGGATATGTTTTAAGAGCTTTTGCTCTTATCATCAGCTGGTACTCGACTGAAAGTCTGAGTCAAGACTGAGTCGAGTACCAGCTGATGACACAATAAATAAATGCAGTTTTTCATGCAAAAATGTTTCAGACATACAGTAAACTTACGTGGTTTATAACAGCCAAGAATTTCCAGACGCAATGCAATGTTGTTATGCCACTTCACAGGTATAATTTTCAAATGCCGAGCACTGATCGCCATGTCAAAATAGCTTCTTTGTTGACCAGTACTGTCATCATTTCCTGTAAACACCTATGAAGAGAACAAATTAATTCTTTTCTTCTATTACACCCATCAGATGCATGAACAAGAAACTGATGATACTTTTTTAATACCTTGATGAATTAAGGATGCTAATGATAAAAACTACAAATATATCCGTAGCTTATTACATACTATATAGGTCAAAGAAATTAAGAGAACATTAAATTGTAACTTTGTGCAATTTTCATCTCAGTTTGCTCTTCTGAGCTACTTAATTTCCTCTGTTCACTTCACTTTCTTCATGACACAGCACATAATGGAATGTGCATTATGCAGCTTCTTCTTCTGAAGTTTTACTTAGTTTACAGAATATACAACCATGAACATATTAATGAACTTGTTCATGTTATGTTTACACTTGGTTATATTCTACTGTTCTTATGTAGAAGGTTGATCAACAAAGACTGTCCCTCAGGGACCTACTGCAGGTATGGGAATTGGCGATCCCGGGGTCCCGAGCCACACTGACACCCTCGATGTGGGTTCTTCTTAGTGGTGAGCAGTCAGACAAAACACCCACCCACGTGTAGGCCATCTGTAAAGACCCGTGTCGGTGGAGAGGTTTATCCTAGTAGGTTGAGGGATGCACATCTGAGCCTGATTTTATTTTCTTTCGGAACTCAGGGAGGGTGTGTATACCCAATACACCACTTTGGTTTCTAATTCACCTAAACGGGAGGTTAGGGGCTAACCCACCCCTAGCCAACTGGCCAGGACTAGGTCATACACCGAACTCCAGGGTGAGTGGGACGGTGAGCCCGCTATATCCCCTGTGTAGCCCTGTCATCCCAGTGGGATGACCCCTTGTTGGGCTCCATAGTGGGTGGGGAGCACTGGGGGATGAAACTCATTACTTCTTATGGCAAACCCTAAAATAAAACGTGGAAAGGAAATAGCTGAGTCTTGTGGTCCTCGCTATTTAGCTATTTTTAGAACTGAGGAAGGTCGAAAATTTGCTACCGTAAACCCGTTTATCATTCAGAAGGGTCTAGATAATATTGCTGGTCCTGTAAAATCATGTACTCAATCTTGCAATGGCATGCTTCTGGTTGAAGCAGTTTCTGCAACTCAGGCTGCAAAAATTTTGAAAGCCAATATGCTTGCGAGCTATCTGGTGCGCATTGAATTACATAGGACTCTGAACTCCTCACATGGTGTTGTAAACACCAGCACATTGGACTGTATGTCCAATGAGGAGATTCAGGAAAACTTGACGGAACAAGGTGTGACAGATGTATATAGAGTTCACTGCAAAGAACGAGGTGAACTGGTGCCCACTTGTACCCTGTTTCTTACCTTTGATCGGGTAGATCTTCCACAAAGGATTAAGGCAGCGTATAAAGCTATTGAAGTGAGACAGTATATACCCAATCTACTGAGGTGTTATAAATGCCAGCGCTTTGGCCATACAAGTGATTCTTGTAATGGAATTACTACTTGTGTTGACTGCAGGGAAGTCAAGCATGATAATGCATATACTTCACCTGCAACAAGTGTTAACTGCAGTGGTAATCATTCATCTAACTCCAAACAATGCCTGCGTTTTATGGAGGGAAAAGTGATCCAAAAGAACCGGGTAAGGGAGAAGGTGTCCTTCGTTGAAGTTCGGAAACTCTTGCGTATTCATCAGCCTTCAGTCCCTAGAACCATTTTTTTTTTTTTTTTTTTTTTTTTTTTTTGTAATTTTACGTCCTCCAACGTTAAGTCATATCAGACGGTGAATGAAATGGGTGAAATGATGCTCAAATGTGTCCAGGGCCCATGGAGCTTAGAGCTACCTGACATTTATCTTTAAGCATAAGGGAAAACCCCGGAAAAAACCTTATCCAGGTAACTCACCCTGGCCGAGATTCGAACTCAGTACCTCATGAACGTGAGGCAGACAAGCTGCCATCTACGCTACTGAGGTGGGCCCTAGGGCCATTACTTACAGTGCAGTTGCAGCTAAGCCGGTACCTAGACGTGAAATCGCAACACAAACCAGCGAAATAAACGGGGAAGTAATATCCGAAAGATCAATTACACCAAGATCACAGCCAAAGCAACAAACACCAGCACAAACAACAGTGTGCACGCCAACCAAGTCCACTCCTAAGAAGAAGGATTCAGCCATGTCACCGCTAAAAGCATCTACTTGAAGAGCATGTGAACCAGTAATATATAATGTATCGCCAAGGAAATTTAAGACCTTACATGACAGAACTGACTTTCTTAAGGAAAATAGCAAGACCAGTGAAAAGAAGGCTTGCAAGCATAAAAATCCGCAACCATCTCCTCCAACATCATTGAAGGAATCATCTGGAGCAGACTCCGATCAGCAACTTTCGTCTTTGCCGATCGCATTTTGCGATTGTTTTGAGAGACTCGATTTGAAGTTACCAGTATGAAAGCCGTCCTTCTCCATTGTAGATGAACGGGTAGGTCCTGTCCTCACTGCCACAACAACAGTGAGAAAAAGGCAGGAAAAACCTGCTGAAAATGCTAGCCCAGCCCCTAAGAAAAGGAACAAATTGATTCGACCCTCACTGGGCAGGTAGTTTGTTTTGTCATGGTAAGTTTGATATTGAAAGTGGTAATTTTTTATGCCTCTTGGTATTTTATTGCTAATTATAGCTTTTTATTGTTTTTTACCCATTTGGGCTTATTTATTTTAGTGTCATTTTGTTTTGATTTTTTTTTAATTTTGAGTAATTTATCTCTGGCTACTGCCATGAATTAGTTTTATCTGGCTATTGCCATGAATTAGTTTTTGTAAGGGCGCTGATGACCAGGCAGTTGAGCGCCCTTATATAAAAATCATCATCAACAAAGAGTGTGACTAATTCTTTCCTTAGCTTCTGTGGTAGTTTCCTAATTGTAACACAAATATTTGAAAAGAGCGGGCTTTTATGTATAATGTCCATAGGCAGCAGCACTCTCGTAGGTTGATAGTAAGGCTCTACTTTGTAGACACTATGTGCATCTCGCATGCCTGACAATGGGGGTGACGTGAGAGGAGCAGTACAGTGCAATCAAATTCAGTTTTCGTTTAAACCATACAGCCACTGAAACTCATGAAAAGATTCAAAGAAGACCGACTTGTCTGTGTTAAGCAAGGTGTCTGTGTTTCGGCTTCTGCTGTGACTGAAGTCAACATCAACACAGCTCAAAGTATAAACTTGAAAGAAGCATAGAGACAATGAAGCACAACTTAGCACAAAAGTGAATTGAGAAGATATTGACACACTGCTTCACTCACACTGTTTATTCACAGGACATGTTTCAAGAGCTTTTGCTCTTATCATCAGCTGGTACTCGACTCTCGATTCACTTTTGTATCAACACAGCTGCTATGATTGTCCATGAGGATCGGCAGATAACATTACGTAACCTCAGTGATGTGTTGAGAATTTCATATGGAGTGTCTTTACAATTATGCAAGATCGTCTCCATATGACCCGAGTTTGTACCCTATGGGTGGCACGTCTGTTGACTCCCAAACAAAAGGCTGTGTGAATGGAGACAAGCCGTGACATGCAGCATCTCTTTGCTGATGGAGGGGATGCATTTTTTAAATAATGACAGGTGATGAGTCATGTCTGCATCATTATGATCTTGAAGGAAAACAAGGCAGCACACTATGGAAGACACCAGGTTCTCGAACACCAAAACAGGGAAAAGTTGTTCCATATGCATGGAAAGTGATAAGAATCAAATTTACTGACTATAATGGAATAATTTACCATAGTTCACACTACTGTTAGAGCAACATACTACACTTCAGTATTAGCTACACTGATAAAGCACATTGTAAAGGAACGTCCAGAGCTTTCTCGGACTGGGTGGCAACTTTATTATGACAGAAACAGCCTCACTTCGAAAATTAAGTCATGCAGTTTCTGGCTGATTAAACATTACCTGTGTACCGCATCCACCATATAGCCCTGATCATGTACCCTGTAATTTTTTTATTATTATTATTTCCATCACTAAAGGCAAAGCTTAGGGACATTTGATTTGAGAACTATGAAGCAGTGCTCAAAAAATGTGAGGCAATTCTCAAGGACCTGACAAAGAAGCTAGTGTTCAAGGACTGGCAAAGATGCTATAAAAAGTGCATTGCACTAGAAGACCACATTAAAAAAGATCATGTAAACAATGAAATGGAGTAATAAACATCTGTGAAAAAAGTCAGTCTCATTCTTTGTTGATCATAGTCTTGAGGAAGATGCTTTCTGCGGAGACTTTGCTGGAACATTCTTCATAGGACTGGACTTGGCAGGTGTGCTCACTGTTGCTCGTGCTGATGTCTGTTACTTTGGCTGAGATCCGGGTGTAAGTGTTCTTTTGGATATTACTGCCCCATTTATGTTGCTATTGTGTTGCGATTTCACGTCTAGGTACCGGCATAGTCGCAACTGCACTGTAAGTAACGGTCCTAGGGACAGAAGGCTGACGAATCTGCAACAGTTTCCGGGCTTCCAAGAAGGACACCTTCTCTCTTACCTGGATCTCTTGGATCATCTTTTCCTCCATAAAATGCAGGCATTGTCTGGAGTTAGATGAATGATTACCACTGCAGTTAACACATGTTGCAGGTGAAGTACATGCATCATCATGCTTGACTTCCCCAGAGTCAACACAGGTAGCAATTCCATTACAAGAATCACTCGTGTGGGCAAAGCGCTGGCATTTATAACACCTCAATGGACTGCGTATATACTTCCTCACTTCAATAGCTTCATATCCTGCCTTAATCCTTTGCGGGAGATCTACCTAATCAAAGGTAAGAAACAGGGTACGAGTGGGCACCAGTTCACCTTGTTCTTTGCGGTGTACTCAATATACATTAGTCACGCCTTGTTCCACCAAGTTTTCCTGAATCTCCTCATTGGACATACCATCCAATGTGCTGGTGTTTACAACACCACGCGAGGAGTTCAGAGTCTTATGCCATTCAACGCGCACTGGATAGCTCAAAAGCATATTGGCTTTCAAACTGTTTGCAGCCTGCATTGATGAAACTGTTTCAACCAGGAGCATGCCATTACGAGATCGAGTACATGATTTTACAGGACCAGCAATATTATCTAGACCCTTCTGAATAATAAACGGGTTCACGGAAGTAAATTTTCAACCTTCCTCAGTTCTAAAAATAACCAAATAGTGAGGACCACAAAACTCAGCTATTTCCTTTCCACTTTTCTTAACATTTTTGTTAATTTTATCAGTTCCCATAGCGACAATGTCCTCCACCATTGCAAGCATCTCCAATGGCATGCTCACATTCTGTGTGCCACCCCGGCTTAGATGAGAGTCCTGGCTTGGACCTTGCTCACCTCAGGGTCTCACCTCCCAATGTATAGACAGAGGGACCCAATTGCCTTCAGAAGTGTAACAGCTCATGCAATGCTCCTCAACAGGACTGACCTTTATCAGTGGATACGAACACAGTCCTATAAGATAACCAGGAGTTACGTGTTACCCAGTCACCCCTACCACTTCCCACTCCTCCAACCCATGCTAGGTTATCCATCAGACATGTATTCACGGAGGTTAGGGTCAAACACGGATGTGAACCTTGTTTGGACATTTGGCAATAGCTCTCTCACCACGCAGAGGCACCCAATCGAGAGATTTGGCATGCCAGGATCACCAATTCTGTACCTACCACAGTAGCCCCCTGGGGGGTCCAGGCTCTATATAACATATCTTTACTTTTATAAGTACAGTGTTGATAGTTCTTAGATTTATATGAACTTAACAATGAATAATTATTTCTATCCTTAATATTACTGAACTGCATCGAGTGTTGTAGCTTAAGAATGACTAGATATTAACATATACTCGAACTTTAGAACCTGTTTTAATATTTCATGCATTTTTGATGTTCCAACCTCAAATGTACTTTGTACTAAAACTGATTAACATGATCAATAATTGATTATTATTATTTTCATACCTTATCTGTGCGATCAGGGTTAAGCACGGGGATCCAGTTTTCACCATCATGGCTATATTGAACAGTATAAGACTCTACCCAACTATCCATAGCAGGGTAACCTTGAGTTATGATGCCTGACAGCGTCCGAGGTTCCCAAAAGTTAATCTGTTAAATAAAGAAACAGATATTATCTACTGTTTTACTTACATACTAGGCAATAAAACTAAATACTGACTCTAAATAGTTTTTTCAATTAAATTTGAGTAATTTTCACACTTAAAAATTATTCTATTTAACAAATTGTGGCTTTTGAGACGAAATCTTCCATAAGTAAAAGAATGTAACTGGATACACCTGAGCTGGACCCTGGACTCTTTGCTAATAGGGCCGCCTTACATACAATTACATACTCCTTATATGTTTGTCGCTTATAATAATTGCTTTCCATTTATTATTCTATTATGCCCTATTGTTCTATCCCTGTTAAAAAAATATATAATTGCAAAATAGACCACTTACTGTTTTTCTCCAAAAGCACAAATGCTAAAATCCTTGAAGTTATCAATGCCTAGGAATGCCTAAATATCCTATAAAATGCTTTGCCTATGAAACTTATAGGTAAAGTTTGTAACAAAGTATTATATTTTATTGTAATATTTGTCTTGCTATCTACAGTATGCGTGCAATAAGAAGAATGATCGGGTTCCAAGTCCTCATTCCATAAGTTTTGTTTAACTTTGTAAACACAGATGACAACTTCGAAATTTGAAATGCGCTATACACTGACATCTAGTGGCTAATACGCTTATCATGCCTGCCATATTTCGTTTTGATCAATTTCGAGGTTAATTAGCAAACCAGTTTACGATAATCGTATGTTAGAGTTAGAATTTTAGTTTGTCCTTGGCAACATATACATGTTATGAGACACGTCAAAATGTATAAATACAGTATATACATAAAGTCAAATTGATTACATACAATATACACAGTAAGCAGCTTTTCTATTGTTTCATGTAGTATTTGCATAGACTAATTTACTACAAGAAATGTCATAATATAAATATTACAGGTTTGTGAACGTACTATGCTCCCAGTGCTCATTTATATGGTTATAGTTCTAAAAATTCATTAACCGTATAAAAACCGTGTGCATGCAAAAATGTCTTAACCTTATTCTTAAAGTGTTTTAATGATGCAGTTTGTTTAAATGAATTTGGAAGTTTATTATATAACATTTTCCCTTTGTAGTTAAAGCTTCCTTCATAAAGGCTCGTTTGGTGCGCTCGAATTGCCAGTTTATCCATGTTATGAGTGTGGTGGTAATGTACATCAGTATTTACTTGAAATTGATTTATATTTGTATGAACATTTGTGGATGTTATGGCTCTCGAAAGGGGACACATTATTTTTCGTCTATCTCCATGTAATTGTGATCTGAGTGCAATTAAGCTGGCGTGGGCAAAACTAAGGAAAGTTTTCAGAGGATGCAACGTTACTTGTGATATCTTCGCTTATCTTATACACTATTTTGCTGAACTGTGTTTCTCAAGGTTGACCACAATGCAGAAACAAAGAGCGTTAGCTCTCGATTCTTCCCCTCTGCCCTCACCACACCGTAAATCCAGTGCTCAATTTATCTTGCGCGTACTGTATATTCCTATAAAGTTGCCAGTTTTGCTGAAAAAACAGGCGACCATTTGTTTCAAAGCGCTTCAACTGCAAACAACTTTTGTTAGATTTGCTTTATTTTGAAACACCCATACAGTCGACTACTATTTACATTCTGGCTCAAATGCATAGATCCATAATTTGTCACCTGTTACAATCTTATATACCTCTTTTGAGGTACCACCATTGTATTTCTTGAGCATTTTTGTGCACCAATCGACATGAGCATCTTTTTGGGAGTTCATCAAATCCAAATTCAACAGTTGTCATTAGCCGGGGATGTTAGGAAGGTCCTAATCCTTGTTTCACGTAAACTTGCCCAGTATCTCTTACCGGTCACGTGACCTAATCACCTCTCATTGGCTGCTGTCGTGGTAAAGACTGTCGTGCAGTAAAAATTAGTTCGTTATTTAACATGGTGCTATATCTGTATATAACTATATGTGTTGGAAGAGAATTGTCAAATTTATATTTTCGTAACTGTTTTAATTAAATATATTATGCAACAGAGTTGATTTATTTGAAATGCATGTTAATTCTTAAACGAAGTAAAGAGGAGGCTCCTTTGCTCTCAAGCATATGACATGATAGCACGTGCTTCAGGGGTACATATTTGTTTATATAACTTTTATCACTGACCTTGTTTTGAACTGGATTAGTCATATATCGGCATTCAAAGGATGTTGTGCCTAGTGCGAAAGCTCTATTATTTTATTGATTGTTTATTGCGCGTGTACTTATATGAATAATGGCAGAGTCTACCGCCAGTTTTTTGCTGAAGTATCGCAGGGGTAAATAATTACAAACAGGTGAAAAAAGAATTGCGGTGCATGTGTTTAATGCACTCATAGAGAAGAATCCGTCTTTGTCAGTGAGAGAAGTCGAACAACTGTGCTCTGAAGTTACAGGTGTGAGTGTTAGATCCGTAGGAACAACGCGATGTGAAATTGAGAAAATAGGAAAACTTACCACTCCTGGCAAAAGCAGGAATAAACAAAAGTGCGTGCTCAGAGAAAATACGTGAAAAGTGCTGTGCGTCGTGATGTGTATAGTTTTTTTCTTTAGAAACGAACTCCCTCACATAAATAACATTTCGTCTGCTGTAAATGAGGATGCACATTCACCAAATTTCAGCAGATTGCTCATACAGCTGAGGTTTGTGAATGAAAAAAGAGGCAGGAAAAATGTGCTAAAAAACAGAGGCGACATTGCTATGTGGCGAAGATGTTATTTAAGGACAGTCAGACTGTACCGAGATACAAGTAGCAAAATATACTACCTTGACCAGACTTGGGAGAATGAAGAACACATGAAAAGTAAGGTATGGCGTGTCACGGCTTTTAAGACTGAAAGACAAGCAGTTTTGCAAGGTATGTGTGCGGGTTTTAAAAAATCCCAGTGGAAAAGGCCGAAAACCTTTCATTATAAACTTGTTTCAGTTACATTGCTCAGTCATTTAGTTTCAACTTGCTCATTTCATTATAAACTTGTATTTTTGCATGCCTTCATATCCTTATTTGTATGATTTTATTTATCATCCCGGCAGTTATTATGACGTTTACTGCAGGTTTAAATGTGACGGGAAGGCACCGCCTATGGCCTATGGCGCGAAAGCATTAGCCAATTAGGACGAGGGGGAAGGTAGTTGAACGCGGAGTGATACATGTCAGCGGGGCAAGGTTATATGAAACAGAGTATAATTAAATGCATTCTAGGTAAACGCTAACAATACACGGAGCACAGAGTACTGGTTTGACTAAAAATTATATTAATTTCATGCTTCATTGTATCATAGGCCATACTCATTAAGAACTCGCTTGAACATTTATCCCCTTTAAATAGCTGCTCAAGAAATCAAAAAAATATTCCAAAATCCTTTCAAATGATATTACGAGGGTTATGCTGAAAATTTTTAGCAGAGATTCAGAAATACATTTTATTCACAAATTAACTATTATAACACAAATAAAAATATTTAGTAAATATTCTCCACTTAACTTAAGAACTTAACTTAAAAATCGCATAATGAATTTTGACATATCAGCAATTGATTCTGTTTTTAGGTTTGTTTCGTCTTCAGATGTTGGTAATACATAAATACGTAAATGCATAGTATCCACAGATGGTATCCTTGACAACAAATTGTGTTGACTGAAGATGTGGGCGAGTGTCCATGAAATTAATCTCAAAAAAACATAACTGAAGTATTGTCATTGGCTAATTAAGTTAAGTGGAGAATATTTACTAAATATTTTTATTTGTGTAGTGTTTGTTGCTCCACTGTAAATAGCTTCATTTTTTGTGTAACTATTATAACATTTCAAAATACTCTCCATGAGAACTGATACACTTTCCATCCTTTGAAACCACTTATACCTTGTTTCACGTAAGCTTGCCCAGTATCTCTTAACGGTCACGTGACCTAATCACCTCTCATTGGTTGCTGTTGTGGTAATGACTGACGTGCGATAAAAATTAGTTCGTTATTTAACATGGTGATATATCATTATATGTTGGAAGAGAATTGTCAAATTTATATTTTCGTAACTGTTTTAATTAAATATATTACGCAACAGAGTTGATTTATCTGAAATGCAAGTTAAATCTTAAACGAATTAAAGAGGAGATTCCTTTGCTCTCAAGCACATGGCACTATAGCACGTGATTTAGCGGTAGTGATGACATATTTGTTTATATGACTTTTATCACTGACCTTGTTCTGAACTGGATTAGTCATGCATCGCCATTCGAGAGTGTGGGAGCTAAATTATTTTATTGATCGTTTATTGCGCATGTACTTATTATATGTACAATGACAGAGTCTACCGCCAGTTTTTCGCTGAAGTATCGCAAGGATAATTATTTACAAACAGGCGAAAAAAGAATTGTGTTGCATGTGTTTAATGCACTCACAGAGAAGAATCCATCTTTGTCAGTGAGAGAAGTCGAACAGCTGTGCTCTGAAGTTACAGGTGTGAGTGTTAGATCTGTAGGAACATCGCGACATGAAATTGAGGAAACAGGAAAACTTACCACTCCAGGCAAAAGCAGGAATAAACAAAAGTGCGTGCTAGGAAAAAATACGTGAAAAGTGTTGTGCGTCGTCATGTGTGTAGTTTTTCTTTAGAAACGAACTCCCTAACATAAGTAACATTTCGTCTGCTGTAAATGAGGATGCAGATTTACCAAATTTCAGCAGATTGCTTATACAGATGGGGTTTGTGAATGAAAAAAGAGGCAAGAAAAATGTGCTAAAAGACAGAGGCGATATTGCTGTGTGGCGAAGACGCTATTTAAGGACAACCACACTGCACCGAGATACAAATCGCTAAATATACACAAAGAACACACAAAAAGTAAAGTATGGTGTGACACGACTTTTAAGACTGAAAGACAAGCATTTTTGAAAGGTATGTGTGCTGGTTTAAAAAATCCCAGTGGAAAAGGCCAAAGGCCTTTCATTATAAACTCTTTCAGTTTCATTGCTCAGTCATTCTGTTTCAATTTGCTCAGTTCATTATAAACTTGTATTTTTGCATGCCTTCATACCCTTATTTGTATGATTTTTGTTGATTTTATTTATCTTCCCGGCAATTATTACGACATTTACCGCAGGTTTAAATGTGAGGGGAAGGCACCGCCTATGGCATATGACGCAAAAGCATTAGCCAATTAGGGCGAGGGGGAGGGTTGTTGAACGCGGAGTGATACATTTCAGCTGGGCAAGGTTATATGAAACAGAGAGTAGAAAATGTCTCAGTCCAAGCTTCTTTAGAGATGTCACTTAGGACACTGTTGTATGGTGCAATAGCCTCTTCATTGGATGAAAAAAATCTACCCACGTAGGTTTTCCTTTGTCTTTGGGAACAGGAAAAAGTCACATGGGGCCAGGTCTGGTGAATAGGGTGCGTGAGGTAAGACTCACACTTTCTCCTTCTCCACGTGTGCAAGGTCACAGAGGTGAGATGACCCATCTTGGTGAAGAAAGTGGCCACCATCTACTTTCCAGAGCTCCTAGTTCTCCGAGTTTTCGTGGGTGGTACCTGACCTGGAGAGCACCATACTGATGACTGCCTTTTTGTTTTGGGGTCATAATGGTACACCCATGTTTCATCACCTGTGACGATATTGTAAGTGCCCTTGGACCGTTGTTGGTCAAATTTTTCAAGCATAAATTTACACCAATCCACTCTTGCATTCTTTTGGGCTTTTGTCAGGGAATGTGGCACCCAATGCGTACATCTCTTGGTTAGGCCTAAATAATCATGAAGAATGGTCTGTGTTGCAGTCAACCCAATATTTAGGGTCCCTTCAATATCACAAAATGTGAGATGAGGATCCTCTTGGATTATTTTCCTCACAGCATTAACAATTTCTTGGGTCACTGCCATTGCGGGGCAACCAGGACGAGGTTCATCTTCAAGAGACTCCCTGCCCCTTGAACATTCACGGAACAAATTTCCAACAGTGGCCCTAGATGGGGCACCTCACCAAAAACACATTCCAGTGAAGAGTGGCATTCGTCTGCATTTAACTTTTTTTTTAGTCATAATAAATCATTGCTTGGAAATCACGGTGCGGCAGAGCCATCTTGCATTGTGTCTGACTCACCACTAGCTGCATCTTCACTCGCTGTCCACGCATGGCCCTGTGGTGGGGGGACCGCCACACACATACTCCAAGGTCAAAAAACATCGCTGTTTCAAACTACAGTAATGTCACGGTTGTCAGATTTTCCGTCTTAGCGCTGCTAAAACTTTTGGCATGGCCCTCGTAATGATCCTAAGTTCTGCCTTATCTAAAGACACATCGCTGTTTCCAATCCTTTTGTTATATAATCAGTTCTTTAAGTATACTTAATGTGTTTGGCAAACATCCAATAAGTACCTGAATCCATTGATTGAGAGACATTACAGCAGGAACCCAAGCATGCACTCCATTTAATCTTGCATTTCCTGGACCAAACTTAGCAATATTTCCTCCCCAGACAGATGATGCTGTTATATGTTCATCAGAAAGAATGGCAGCTTCAAGTCCCATTGGATCGTTGCATTCTGAAAAACAAGTAGATCTAATGAGCTTACATTTGTTGCTGTTAGAAATTGATGGCTATTAAATGGAATTAACAAAATGAAAGACAAAAGTGAATCATAATATCATAGATTCTTTAATTTACAAATGCATTAATATTACATTCTAGCACTGTGAAACCTGTCCAAATTAGATGCTAAATAAGCTGAAATTCTATTTCAAAAAATGTTTTAGACACAGTAGAAATTATGTATGTATTTGTGGATATCTTGAGCTTCCGAAGAAGATCACGTCGTTGTTTGGCTCGTTGCCGACGTTTCACCCACCATTTTGTGGTCTTCCTCAGGGCACAAGTGCGCTGACTGTTCCTGCCTGCTTATATACCTGGCGGAGGGGTGCGGATGTTCCCCACCCCTGACCGTTAATTGGGCGATGGTTGGCCAATGGTGAAGCTTCCTGCGAGTAAGCTCTTCCAGGTATCATGAAGCTGTTTGCCACCGTCTCGGTTCATGCTATATTTTCTTTAAATCTATGCTCTCGCGTACCAGCCTATGGGTAAAATTGCTGCAAGTTGCTATTAGTTCTGTGGAGTCGAAATCTATGTGATGGCGATTAATTATGGCGTGTTCGGCTATGGCAGACTTATGGAACAGACAGTCAGTGCGCTTATGCTCTGTGGAAGCCCACAACATGGTAGGTGAAACGTCGGCAACGAGCCAAACAACGACGTGATCTTCTCCGGAAGCTCAAGATATCCACATTGACACAGGCCATGGAAGACTTCGCACCTACATATTTATCTATTTGTAATTCTTTCTGAATAATACAGAAACTGCTCAACATGGAAACAGAAACTGCATGTGAATGTGACAATTTGCTGTTTTCAATAGTTTGATTTATAGATTAATAAATATACCCCTGAATGAAGATGAATTTAATAAAGAATATAAACTTATTATTACTGCTTTAATTAATGGTTTTAATAAAGACTTTATAAATAAAAAAATTGAAAATTCAAATATCAAAAAACTGTTAATGATATTTCTACCCTTAGAAAAATAAAAGATGATTCTAATTTTAAAAAATTTACTTACCATCCTTAATAAACATTTTCAAAAAAATTTTAAAGAGTTTGGTATAAATATTAAAAGCAACTGTAAATAATGACAGTGGACATTAATGTAATTTTTATACTATGACATGTCTGATATCAATCAAAAGGACAAAATAAATTGAATTGAATTAAATTGAATTGTATCATAAAGTAGAGTAAACTCCACATTTGTGAACAATTAATTACTTTTATATAGCATTTCTCTATGGTCTTTATATAGTTTATATTTATTTGCTTTTTCTACTTCAGACTTTTGTTGGATCCTGTCTTATGTAACTTTTTATATTTATCTTTGTATCTTGAACTAACGTGTCCTATAACATATGTATTATGTTCCAAAGGATGAAATAAATACAATACAATACATTATTAACAGTGAAGTATTCTTCATTTTTGAGTTTAATTTATGAGTCACTATGTTTACACTCAAACTTCACTTACTTGTTTTTGTATAATTGAAACGTTTTCAACATAATTCAATCTCATCCTCAGCTGTTTGGTGACTAAATGAACATTCCTCTTCTTCCACTACTACAGAGCACCGATCACTTTGCCATCTGGTGTTAGGAGCATGAAGTTTTAATACTTCATTTAATGCTGGGATTTCAAAATTTATAACTTTATCCCGGTTTTTGCTTATGAATATTTTTTCCTAAATATCCAATTAATAATCCAATTAAATATTCACTTAATTAATCCAATTAATATTTAAGTACACCCATAGAATTGGATATTTGGGGAAAAGTATTTACAACCAAAAACCGGGATAAAGTTATAAATTTTGAAATCCCGGCATTAAATGAAGTATTAATACTTAGTGCCCCTAACACAGGATGACAGAGGGACCGGAGCACCGTAGTAGTGGAGGAAAAAAAATGTTCATTTAGTCACCAAACAGCTGAGGATGAGATCGAATGATCTTGAAAACGTTTCTATTATACAATAACAAGTAAGTGAAGTTGAATGTAAACATAGTGACTCATAAAACAAACTCGAAAAAGTTTGGTATAACTTTATTTCCTCAAAATAATATAGTATTACAAATTTATTGCATTTCTCTATAAAAGATAAAATTCCTAATAATAAAAAATCTGGTATTTATCAGTTTAATTGTTTCAATTGTGATAAAGTTTATATTGGAAAGACAAAACGTAATTTAGAAACCAGAACAGAAGAACATTTTCATAATATTAAGTATAAACAAACTGATAAGTCGGCCGTAGCAGATCATTTTTGGTCATTTAACTATGAAATAAATCCAGAAGTTAAATTATGAAAACAATTAAATGGTCCGATAGATGTAATGGTTTGGGAAAAGATATTTATTTTAAAAAACAAACATCGCATAATGACTTTTGAAATACCAGCAGTTGATTCTGTTTTTAGGTTTTTTTCATTTTCAAATTTTTTGTAATACTGAAAAAACATAGTAACTTGTATCCTTGATGACGAAGTGTGTTGACTGAAGATGCGGGTAAATGTTTGTGAAATCAATCTCAATTAATAAGAAAAATTTACATCATTTTCTTAAGATAAATGAAGTTTTTTCTACAAATAGTTATATTTGTGTAATTTTATACCTATATGTAAATATTGTATAGTGTAACTAATAAGGTAATATAGAAGCTTATAAAAATAATGTACAACGATGACTACAAAAAATGGGAAATTGTATATAAAATTGTAGAAAATATGTAAAATCCATGTAATGTTACTATATGTAATGGGGCATGATGATTCAAGTAATAAAGAAAACTACAACTCCAGCAGAAAAATTTGAAATATATTTTACCAATTGTTTTATTTTCTGGCCGAGGTGTAGGAGGGGGCACTGGTGGAGCCTCTCTGCATCCCACAATGTCAACCTTCATTGCAATACCTCCATGCCATTTAAGAGGAGCAAATCTGATGTATCTGGCTTCTACTGGCTTGAAAAAATATTGCAATACCCTCTTACTTTGTTCTGAAGGACCTTGGAAGATCTAAACAAAAAAAATATCACAAGTTAATAAAGCCCTATTTTGTAGGTACAAAAGTCAAATTACAATTGTTTGAAAACAATAGTATCACTTAAAATATTAAAAAGTGTTGAGATAAAATAAAAAGGCTTCACTAGTGATTAATACGAGGGCTGTTCAATAAAGAATGTTCATAATCTTTTTAGTCATAATTTTTCGCACTAAAATTCAATCTTATTATATTCTGTTAGCTTAATGTGAAACAAACACACCGTAGTAGTTTCATTGTTGGTACTCCTCGTTTCCGCCTGTGAGAACCAGGCAAGTTCAGACATGTTCAGTATCGCCTACCACTGCAATGGAGGTAACACGTGAGGAACAATATGCAGCTTTAAAATTCTGCTTTCATCTCAACAAATCTTCAGTTGAGGCCTATACGGGAGGCCTATGGAGAGTCTGTTCTTCCCTACAGCACAGCTGAAAGATGGTTTAAAATGTTTAAAGAGGGGAGACAATCAATTACAAAGGAAGGTGGACCCGGTGCTCCAGATACTGCTCTTACAGAAGAAAACATCAACATTGCTGCTGCCATTGTGAGAGAGGATCGACGAATTACCTTAAGATCACTTTCTGAAATACTGAACATTTCATTGGGTACCACCCACACGGTGACAGATCCATTACATATGAGACGTGTTTGTGTGTGATGGGTTCCAAGACTGTTGATTCCCGAACAAAAGGACCTTCGCATGCACGTCTGCATGCAGTTAAAGTTGATGTTAGAGGAAGATCCGGAGTTTCTTTCAAACGTAATCACTGTTGAAGAAACTTGGCTACAACATTTTGATCCTGAGAGCAAACTGCAATGCTCAGTGTGGAAATCTCCTTCATCACCAATACCCAAAATGCAAAAGTGGTTGCTTCTGCTAGGAAAGTTATGGTCATCTCATTCTTTGATATTCATGGAAAGGTTTATCAGCATGTTGTACCTGCACACACATCAGTAACTGGAAAATACTACAGGGATGTCCTAAAAACATTGCAAGTCCATATCAGGCGCAAAAGACCACATTTCCTTGATGCAGGCTGAATGCTGCACCATGATAATGCGCGGCCGCATATTGCCAATGTTGTTGCTGAATATTTTGCAAAAATCAACGTGAAGTACATCCCTCACCCTCCCTATAGTCCGGATTTAGCCCCTTGTGACTTTATTCTATTCCCTAACTTGAAGAAACAACTTCGCGGGAGGCATTATCCGTCATCAGAAGCAGTGGTGAGGGCTGTGGAGACGATTTTGAAGGATCTCTCAAAAAACAGTTTCCAGCATGTCTTTGAAGACTGGCAGAAATGCTGGGACAAGTGCATCGCATTCAGGGGAGACTATTTTGAGAAGGACCATCAAAATTATGAGGATGAATAAAAGTACAAAATAAAATAGTGATCATTCTTTATTGAACAGCCCTCATATTAATAAATAAAGTAAATATATATACAAGTGATTCATAAGATGCAGCAATATTGATTAATAGTGACAAATATGATTGCAGAATTTTAAGTATTTGTATGATAATACTTACTTTTGTATAAGAATTGGAATTGGAAAACAGGGAAAGATAAACATTTTGGAGGATGAGAAAAATTAAAAATTAATTAATTGGAAAAAAAAAACTATTACTATTGCTTCAAAAATTAGTACCTCAGGGACTAATTTATTTCCCTGAGGGAAATAAAAATGTAAGTGACAGAGTGTTAAAAACCAATTACAAATAGCTTTCTTCAGTTAATTTGGACATCACTGTTACTAAATTCTTTCAATCATGCATAATAATTAATTATACTGGTTTCTGTTTCCTGAGATTTTTTAATGGATTCTTAATGTCTTTGGTCTGCCAATTTCAAATCTTAAATTGTTTTTTCTCTCCATGCACTTGTTTTCATGCAATTCCAACTTTTCCATTCTAACCATTTGCGGTTATATTAATTATTATATTATTACATTCATATTTATATTATTTACAGGTTTGTGTTCCTTTGGTTTCACATCTGATAACATTTGATCATGGTTACAAAGAGATGTCATTGTATCAATACTCCAGACAGCTTCTGTTACATTGTGGATTTCACACTCTTATTCGTCAAAGGTGAATATAACATCCTTAGTGAGATAAGCTTATAAAGTGTATTTTGGACTAATTTTTCGCAACAAAAACTAAAACTAAACTAAAACTAAAAACTTAACCCAACCTTACCTGGACTTTATGGCTTACCCAAAATACACTAACCATCCATAACAATGAGACCTATAGTTAGCAGTATAAATTCACCAACATACAAACTTGCAAAGTGGCTAATAAACAAATTCAACTCATTTCCAAAATTTGACAGCCTAAGCATCAAAAACACCTATGAACTTATAGAAGACATTAAGGATACTGAACTAAAAGAAGAGGACACACTAGTCTCGTTTGATGTTAAATCACTGTTTCCCAGCATACCAGTAAAACAGCTCCCAACGTTGATAGAAAAACAACCCAAATCACTTGGAATGTCATCACCTGAAATTTCAGATTACATTGAAAGACCAAATTATGCATAAAACAAAATTTCTTCCAGTTTCAAACAAAATTTTTCCACCAAACTTCTGGTTTAGCAATGGGCAAACCCCTATCACCCTTCCTGGCCGATATGTATATGAGTGCATTAGAAATAAGGATCACCAAAGGTTTCCCTTGGATGTTCAAACTCTGGCAACGATATGTAGATGACATCTTTGCAATAGTACCACAAAACCACATCAGTGATGCACTAAAACTTTTAAATATCCAAGAAAAAAGCATCAAGTTCAGTGTAGAAATAAAAAAAAGACGAGTATTTACCATTTTTGGATCTAAAAATAATCAGAAATAAAAGCAGAATAAACTTTGGCATTTACAGAAAACCAACACAGATAGACAGCTACATAAAAACTAATGGCTACAACCCAAGATCCCACAAACAGGCAAGCTTCAATAGTTTAACACACAGACTGGTAAACATCCCTCTCACAGCAGAAGAATACAAAACAGAATACAACAAAATTATTGAAATAGCACAAAAAAATTACTTATCATTAGTAGACAAAAAAGTGAACTTAGCAAAAAAGAAGCTAATAAAGGAAACCACAACCCACTCAGCTACAGAAATTAACATGATTTTCAAAAAATTCACTTACCATCCATGGGCCTTAGATAAATTCAAAAATATCTTCAAAAAACAAAACATTCAACTAGCACCAGTCAACCATTTCTCCTTAAAAAAACAATTTGCTCAAACATCAAAGATGCCAATTCATCTAACAAAAAATCTGGTATATATGAAATTGAATGCTGTGACTGTAGTCAAATTTATATTGGAAAAACCAAAAGAAATTTAGAAACAAGAGCAAAGGAACACTTTAGGAACATAAAATACAAAGAATTAGAAAAATCAGCAGTTGCCACGCATTTTTGGGGAAAAAAAAAAAAACACAACATAAATCCAGAACCAAAACTACTAAAACATACATCAGGAAAATAAGAACTGTCCACATGGGAACAAATCTTCATTTGAAAAAATAGGAACAAGTTATTCAATTTCGACATCCCCCAGAAAGATTTTTTCATCAAGTTCCTCGAACCGCCACCAGAGGAGACCTATGACAAAATATCAGCCAGCTACACCACTGAGAACCAGTTGATGTCCGGAGGCAAATAGTCTCTGAAACATGTTCCGGGAAAATTTAAAAGAAAGTGTTGTTTAGTGTTATTAATTGACTCCCTTAAATTCAATTTATTACAACACTGTTTTCAACACTTCCAAGAAAGGAATTATAAACATGGACCCTACATACAGTAAGTCACAACTTTGAGAAAATGTTGCATGACTGGATGAAAGGAAAGTGTAAGAGTTTACGATTCAGAATCCCCATGACCTAGCGAGAACCAGGATCACACAAGTGACTGCTATTTTTGTCTCGTTAATACAAAGGGAATTACTAAGGAAAACAGACATAAAATAGAGGCCTTTCTTCAATATTTTACAGAGGAAAACAATTTGTTTATTGCCATTGTATCTCAGGTCTTCTCCAGGAATTACGAAGTACACTGTACAATCTACATTATTGGTGTTTATTTATGATAGTTCAAAATGCAGTCTAAAGTGTGTTCTACTATATAATGGTAATGTCTATGCACCTGTTCCATTTGGACATTCTGTGTATTTACGAGAGGAGCAAATGGCATTAAGACTGCGATTATTCCACTGAAATATCATGAGAACAACTACACAATTTGTGTCGCCCTCAAATTTTGTGCTAGGCCAACAGAGAGGTTCTGCAAAGTATTCATGCTTTTAGTTAATTGATGGAAATTAATCATTTCTTCACACTAGCTGTATATAGGCTAAGGTTTTTGATAGAGTCAACATGAAAACTTCAATGCCATGGTTGGTTGGATCACGGGTCTCCTGGTTCCCGTCCAGTCACTCTAACCTATTGAACTACCATGGCCAACATGCTGTCTTGACATTAAATTCTCTATTTGACTCGTATATTTCACCGGCAGACCACTAGGGGCTCTCGCATCTGAGATACACCATTTGTGTCAACTTACTATTGTAAGTACTTGAATCCCAGGCTTCATCATTTAACTTTTACTATTTTAGTTGGCCATGGTAGCTCAATGGGTTAGAGTGACTGGACAGAAACCAGGATATCCGTGGTTCAAATCCCGGCCATGGCATTGAATCTTCCATGTTGACTCTATCTATTAAAAACCTTAGCCTATATACGGCTAGTATGAAGAAATGATTAATTTCCATCCATTAACTAAAATAATAAGATTATGTAGAAAATGAAGCTAGCTACAGTGAAGCAATAAATATTACACAACTATAAATATTTGCCACTAAGGCTCCACTTATCATAAGAAATTGGTGTTAATACTACTTTCTAATGGAGATTGATTTGTTTGTGAAATCGATCTCCATTAGAAAGAAGTATTAACACCAATTTCTTATGATAAGTGGAGCCTTAGTGGCAAATATTTATATTTGTTTAATAAAATAATAAGAGTTAAATGATGAAGCCTGGGACTCAAGTACTTACCATAGTAAGTCTCCGCAAACGGTGTATCTCGAATGCAAGAGCGCCTAGTGGTCTAACAGGGAAATATATGAGTCAAACGGAGAATTTAATGTCAGGATGGCAAGTTGGCCATGGTAGCTCAATGGGTTAGAGCAACTGGAGGGAAACCAGGAGATCCGTGTTTCAAATCCCGGCCATGGCATTGAATTTTTCATGTTGACTATCTATATAAAATCCCACTAGCAGCCACAAGGACATATCACACAGCTATACTAACAGGAATAATAGGATATGGATCTAGTGTTTGGGCGCATAGAGCTAGCCTAGTGAAAAATGTAAAACGATTGAGGAGTACTCAACGACAAACTTTAATAAGGTGTATGGGATTAATTAAAACAGTTCCAACAATGGCCTTACTAGTGATTCTAGCCATATGGCCGATTGACTTAACGGTAAAATTGCGGGCAACAATGTATTGGATGAAAAAACAAGACCAAGAACACGTCATCAAAATTTTAGGAAGACCGTGCAATACAAGGAGAGAGGCAAGAAAAATTTTAATAGACAAATGGCAAAAAGAATGGATTCAAGCGGAGCAAGGTAGAAGAGTATATGATCTATTCCCCAGCATAAGAGAGAGATTAAAATTAACCGTATCACCAACTAAGGAGAGCATTCAATATATTACAGGTCACGGCCCATTTGATACATATTTTGCGAAGATTCGAAGCAAGGAAAGTGATAAATGTAACACATGTGATATAGTAGGCAACCCCGAACATGTGATCTTTGAATGTACGAAATACAAGGATGAGTTACAAGAGGAACGCGCAATGCTAGCAGGAAAAGCAGTTTGGCACATCGTAAAAAGTCACGAGGATTTGTGTATAGTGAACAGAATGGTGGCAAAGATATCGAAAATAGTCATGGAGGAGTACAGAAGACCAGCGGAAATGCAAATAACGGATGCAATACATCAGCAGCAACACCAAAACCAGGACGAATCACCAAGAAGGTCACAAAGAATAAGGCAACAAAAAATAAGTACCCACGTCGAAGAAGAGGATAGAAATGGCGCAGATCTCAGGCCAGAACAGGGCGACCAATCCATGAATAGACGTAGGCAATTTTGGACCACAACAGGATGTCAAGAATGGGCTGAGAGGAGAAGGGGACAGCCACAACAGATCATCACACGGAGCTCATCTGATAGCGAAGACAGCTAGAGACAATTGTTGAAATTAAATTGATAGATAACAGATTGGTAGAAAGTGCTGGCAGTAAACAGTTTTTCATCCACATGTATTGTTAATTTAACTAGTTAGAATGTTTATAGTAGAGTAGTACTGCCAGCTTAGGATATAGATTAAAGATATATGTAAAGCAGCTGAGAAACCGGCTGCTATAGGTTAGATAGCTTAGTAGGTTAGGAGTAGTTAGTTTAGATATAGGTAATCTGCGAAATGTAATAATGTTCCAATCTAAAGAAATGTAATAACAATAAAGAGATGTAACTGTGGAACTTATGTCCTGGTATAGACTCAAGGCACCAGGGCATAGTTCATGCAGATTTTATTTTTTTATTTTTTTTATTTTTTTTTATTTTTTTATTATTATTATTATTTTTTTTTTTTTTTTTTTTTGTTGACTCTATCTGTTAAATTTTTTAGAAGTTTCTGTTGCCTGAGAGTTTTTAATGGATTTTTAATGTCTTTGGTCTGCTGATTTCAAATCTGAAATCGGTTAAATGAACCTTGAAGTTCATTCATTTCCTTTGTGAGGCTGAGGTCTTGTATCAGATCACTCAGCTCCAACTTGTTAAATAGTTGTGGAATTGCTTTTTCTGTTGCTGGTGAAAAATCCATATCAACTTGCTCATCAGCAGAATTTGAGGAAGCTCCAAAATCATTGTAAACTACTAGGAGATGAAGGTATTGGAATTTCTGTCCCATAAGGAATGGGTCTCACTGTCAACTTTAAATTTAGTTACTCAATACTGTCACCCGAACGTTGGAACACCCTATAGAACCAGCTGACGGCAGCAGGAGGAGATGGAGGCGCTCGGACACGCCCCCTCGTTTGTCTTATAGCGGCGTCGAGGGGTGGCCGGGGAAAAAAACATTACCGTGCCGTCTCTTTCCGCTGCCCTTGATTTCTCGAACTTACGGGATATTTCATCTAATCCAGAACATTCTCGATCGGCCAGCTGACCCTATATAAGCAACACGCCGGGCTGGAGGGGTGGGTCAGAGTTATTAGCGAGCAGTGTAAGAGTGCAGTGCTAGTGTACGACGGGAAGACTGCATCGGAGTATTGTACGTAATTACGAGTGCAAGTGAAATTGTAACGGACGAACTGGTGAATCGTAATTGTGTGCATTACGTAATTCTGTGTAATTGACAAGTGTTTAACTGTAAGTCGGTGGAAATAAAGAACATTTTTGAGTGGTGCAATTGGACTTTTCATTTCACAAACCCACAAAGTCACAATGGTGTCAGGAAGCGGGACGACAACTTCACCGAACATTACAACCATGGACGCGGCATTGGAAAAGATTTTGGAGAAGATGATGGAAATGAAGGCGGAACTGCAGAAATAAAGACGGCCAGTGACAACATCACCGAGAAGATGGAAGAAATGAAGGCCGAATTAACAGCGAAGACAGAAACGGCAAACAACAACTTGGCCACGACAATGACCGCAAAGATGGCCGAATTGACCACGGAAATGAAGGTGGCGAACGAGACTCTCGCCGCCAAATTTGAAGAACAGTTGGCCGGCGTGAGGGATAACGTGACGGAGCTGGGCAAGCGGATGGGCCAAGTGGACGAGCGCGTCGAAGACCTGGCGAACCGCTTCAATGACCTAGAGGAAAAGGCCGACAATAACGCCAAGTCCCTGAACGCCATGGTTGAAGACTCGAAGACCTCGCGAACCGCGTAAACAACCTGGAGGGAAAGGCCGACAGCCGCGTCAAGTCCCTGAACGCCATGGTGGAGGACGTCGTCGGCAGGAAGCTGAAGGATTTGAAGGCCGACGCGCCGGGACGCGACACAACATCTGCGCGCGTCAAACCTCCCAAATATGACGGCGCGTCAACGTTTGAGGTCTTCCGCCGCCAGTTCGACACAGTGGCCAAGCACAACAGATGGTCACCGGAGGAGGCCACACAGTTAATAGCCAGCCTCCAGGGACGGGCCGCGGAAGTCCTAAACGCGGTGCAGAAAACGGCGGCGCCCAAGGACATCTGGGAGGCCCTGGAGAATCGTTTCGGGAACCACCGCTTAGCCGCGGCGTACCGCAGCCAGCTAAAAGCAAGGTCACAGCAGCCGGGGGAGACGCTGCAGGAGTTCGCCATAGCGATTGAGCAGCTGGCTAGCAAGGCCTTGGTTGACCTGCCACTGGAGTTCGTATCCCGGGAAGCCGCCTACAACTTTGTCGACGGGGTACGGGACACGGAGATTCGTCAGCGCCTAATGCTCGGCGATTATAAAACCATCCACGAGGCGCTGACAGCGGCATTAAGGATGGAGGCGGCCAAGGTAGCATCTATCCCGACGTCGAGAACGAGGAGTGTCCGCTACGCCGGAGACAGAAGACCAGCTGAGGGACGTCTGCGAACACCTAGTGGCCTGTGTTGGGGGTGTGGACAGCCCGGACACCTGCAGAGAGACTGCCCACACCAGGAAGAGCAGCCGGAAAACGAGTAAGGGCCGTCGTGGAGAGGGGCACGTCGGCGCCATCACCACCATCCCCTCGAGTGACACTGCGCGCCGCCAGCCGGCGTATGGATGACAGCCTCATCGCGGACGGTTGGGTAAGAGGGAAGCCGTGCCGCGTGCTGGTGGACACTGGGGCAGCCATGACCATCATCAGACCTGACGTGGCGAAGGGTTTGCCGACGAGGAGGCCGAGCCGACCATACGAGCTTGTCACGGCATCGGGCGACACCTTGCCTGTGGAGAAGGAGGCCCTGCTGGAGCTGACCTTGGGGCGGAGTGCCGTGCGTCTGTGGGTGTTCGTCGCGAAGGTATCTGAGGAGGTGATTCTGGGACTGGATGCCCTCAGGAGCCACGAGGCGACGGTCGACGTCGGCAGGAAGGTCCTGCGGCTCAACGGAGAAGAGGTTATACTCCGTCAACCCGAAGAGCGCCTTGGAATCTGCAGGGTCGTCTTGAACGAAGACGTGGTTGTCCCCGCGAGGAGCGAGGTAATGGTGACGGCGCGACCAGAAGGCCAGACAGTAGGTTGGGTCCAGAGGCTGCAGGAGTACGACTTCACCTCGGAACATCGCAGAGGGAAGAGCCACGGTAACGATGACGCCATGTCCCGAAGACCCTGTCCAGAAGAGTGCGGCCAGTGCACCAGAGTGGAAGAGAAGGAGCGTGTCGCAGCAGTCCGAGTAGTCACCGCAGTGCCTGCGGATGGCTGGGATAGCGCAGGCCTGAGGAGGGAGCAGCTGGCGGACGCAGACTTGGGGCCACTCTTGAGGGAAGTGGGGTCAGGGACGAGACCAACCTGGGAGGACATCGCACCGAGGAGCGCCACCTACAAGTCGTACTGGGCCCAATGGGACTCGTTGAAGACCAGAGAGGGCGTGCTGTTCCGGGTATGGGAATCACCCGATGGGAAGACAAAGAGAGAACAGTTGGTACTTCCCCGGAGTAAGGTACCGGAAGTCTTGGAAGAAGTGCACGCCGGTACTTCAGGAGGACACCTGGGAGCGAACCGAACGATTGACAAACTACGGCAGCGCTACTACTGGCTGAGGCTCCGAGCAGATGCTGAGAGATGGTGCCGTCAGTGTCACGTGTGCGCGGCGAGTCGCGGCCCCCAGACTAGGAGCCGGGGTCACATGCAGCAGTACAACGTCGGAGCGCCATTCGAACGTCTCGCCGTTGACATTGCTCGACCGTTCCCAGTTTCCAACCGAGGCAACAAGTACCTATGGTGGTCGTGGACTATTTCACCAAGTGGCCGGAGGTGTATGCCATCCCAAACCAAGAGGCAAAGACAATCACGGAATGCCTCGTGGAGCAAGTGTTCTGTCGATTTGGAGTGCCGTTGGAGCTACACAGTTACCAGGGTACGAACTTTGAGTCCAACCTAATGAAGGAGGCACTACAAAGGCTTGGGGTGAACAAGACTCGCACTACGCCTCTACATCCCCAATCGGATGGCATGGTCGAAAGGTACATCAAGACCTTAGAGGAACACCTGAGGAAGGTCGTGGCCAGCCATCAGCGAGACTGGGACGTCAAGGTGCCACTGTTCTTGCTGGCCTACCGCTCGTCTACACACGACACAACTGGGATGACGCCAGCCAGCTTAATGTTCGGCCGAGTATTACGCCTCCTTTGTGACCTGGCTTTTGAAAGCCCTCCGGAAGCGAAACAGCCAGCGACCGAGTATGTGGAGAACTTGGTGGACCATCTCCACAAAATGCACAAGATGGCTCGCCAGAACATCCAGAAGGCGAGCGACCTCATGAAGACCAGGTATGACAGGCAAGCCAACAGCCAAGGGTTCCAGCAAGGTGAGCTGGTCTGGTTGTACCGTTCTACCCGGACCAAGGGATGCTGCCCGAAGCTTCAGCAGCTATGGCAAGGACCGTACCGGGCGGTGAAGAGGATTAACGACGTGGTCTACCGCATCCAGAAGGGTCCCCGAGGGAAGATGTTGGTGGTACACCTGGATCGCCTGGCACGCTACGATGGTGCTGTTCGGGATGACCAACTTTGAGGAGGGAGCAGTGTCACCCAAACGTTGGAACACCCTATAGAACCAGCTGACGGCAGCAGCAGGAGATGGAGGCGCTCGGACACGCCCCCTCGTTTGTCTTATAGTGGTGACGAGGGGTGGCCGGGGAAAAAAACATTACAGTGCCATCTGTTTCCGCTGCCCTTGATTTCTCGAACTTATGGGATATTTCATCTAATCCAGAACATTCTCGATCGGCCAGCTGACCCTATATAAGCAACACGCCGGGCTGGAGGGGTGAGTCAGAGTTCTTGGCGAGCAGTGTAAGAGTGCAGTGCTAGTGTACGACAGGAAGACTGTGTACATGCATTGGAGTATTGTACGTAATTACGAGTGCAAGTGAAATTGTAATGGACGAACTGGTGAATCGTAATTGTGTGCATTACGTAATTCTGTGTAATTGGCAAGTGTTTAACTGTAAGTCGGTGGAAATAAAGAACATTTTTGAGTGGTGCAATTGGACTTTTCAATTCACGAACCCACAAAGTCACAATACTGTACTTTCTCTTCTTATTAAATCCAGCCACATTACACATGCAAAATTAGCAGTCATCAAAATGATCCTGAGGTTCCAAACAATCCCAATGCTGAATGGAAGGGCCTTACATTTCCTATGGCTCCACTCTCATAGGTTTTCAAGACATTATGTGTGCTTGGAGAAATTTAGTAACAGTGACGTCAAAATTAATTGAAAAACTGTTTATAGTCTTTTTTTTTACACTTCACCACTCAGGTTGAAAATGAAAGTAACAGCTCCCAAAACTAGTCCCTCAATAACACAATAATGTAAGTGATGAAGTGTCAAATAAACCAATTGCAAATAGCTTTTTCGATTTTCAAGGCACTAATTTTACTTTAAAATACACATAGTATAGTGTGATCCACATAAACCTGAACCATTTCAATAAGCCATTACTTCTGAATGAATAGTAGGACATACGTGCAACTTTGGGAGAATATAATACACAATTCGGAGATTACATTACACTATTTACATCTCAGAGAAAATGTTGGAAGTGTCCTCCATCAGCATCTATACATGTTTGCACTCATCTGACTATATTCTCTGGTCTTACAGAGATGATATCGAATTGAGAGAAGGTTATTTCCAGCAAGATGGAGCAACACGCCATACTCAAATGACACCATGGAATATGTAACCAGTTTCTTTTATAATCGAATAATCTCAAAAGGTCTGTGGCACCCCAGATCCCCAGACCCAACCTCACTGGGTATCTAAAACATAGAGTGTACAAGAATAGGCCACGGACAATTGATGTTCTCAAGAAATCAATTTGAACCAAAATAAGTAACATTGGCGAGGATACTCTCCATAAAACTTCAGAGAATATGGTGAGATGACTGCAAACATATATAGATGCTGGTGAAGGACACTTCCAACATTTTCTCTGAAATAGTGTAAATAGTGTAATATGATCTCCCAATTGTGTACTGTATTCTCCCAAGGATGCACGTGTGTCATATTATTGGTTCAAAAGTTATTGCCTGTTGAAATGGTTCAGCTAAGTCAGATAAGCCTACCGCTACAGCCTGCTTCCCGTTTACCGGCAATCTATTGGGCAGAATCAGCAGCCTCGATCACCAGAGCTAGGAAAGGGAATCCTGTAATACAGCAAGCGTCAGATAAGCCTACCGCTACAGCCTACATCCCGTTTACCGGCAATCTATCCGGCAGAATCAGCAGTATTCTCACCAAATACAACATCAGGACCATCCACAAGCCACCTCCAAAGATTAAGCATCTGTTGAGTCCAGTGAAAGACAAACTGGACTTCCAAGTTCCAGGAATGTATCGCATTCCCTGTGAATGTGGGAAACCGTATATAGGACGAACCGGAAAGACCATCACTACTAGAATAATCGAACATGTATGGAGCATTCTTTTAATGCAACCTGAGAAGTCTGGGCTGGCAGAGCATTGTTTTGATAATGGCCATAAAGCCAATTTTTGGGAGACGACCATCTTGGTAAAATGCAACAGTTACTGGGAGCGGAGAATTAAGGAAGCTTTGGTGATTTCGTCTGAAAGGAGCATGGTTAATCGTAATGTTGGATTTCAGTTCAGCTCCTCTTGGAAACCGGCCTTAAAAATGGAAATCCGTCAAATTAAGAAGCAAAGATCAATACAGCTTGATAATCAAGTTAAGCAGTTACGTTTCTTTGACACAATTTTCTACACCCACGCCATGACCTGGCATGACCTGGCATTTAATTTACTGAAAACAGTCTTTTGTTCAGTAAAGAGAATTTTGATGGTTTTTTTGTCTTTGCTTATAGTTGTGTTATATCCAGTATTTCATTTGTGGTTATAACAATTTATAAATACCCTGATGATGGGAGAGATGCACACTCCCGAAACATTGATATCTAATCATCTTTTCACCTGGCTGGCTGCACGAGAAGAAAGTGTATTCGTCGCCAGGAAAGCTTCAGGCCTTATTTTGAAATGGTTCAGGTTTATATGGATCGCACTATATAAATGTTTCACCAATGCAAATATTGACTACCTCTGCCCCTACATTATGTAGCACCCACACATGTAACAGAATGGGTCTAGCTTATTCACACATCTTCTAATTCCTGACACAATCGCCATTTTCACAGCAATATAAAATATAAACAGGTTAGACATTCACAACATAACTGTCATTGGACTAGGCAGCATTAATAATTTTGCCACTACTGCAAACTACAAAAATGCAACTCTGCATTTCAGTATTGCATTTCATCGGTAACAATTCTAAAAAGAGACTAATATCGGAGAGTTCAATGGACTGACAAGCACACAAAAGAATAACAAAGCAAAGCACAGCTATAAATATTAATATTAAAAGCAGAAGCATTATTAACAGTGAAGTATTCTTCATTTTTGAGTTTTATTTATGAGTCACTATGTCTACACTCTTATGTTTACAGTCACTATGTAGTTTAGAGTGTAAACATAGTGACTAGTAAATCAAAGTAAAAAACAAAAAAAACATAGCTACACTAACAACAGCCGATTTGCTGTTATTGCAAAGCAGCATGGAGCCGTAGTGATATATTTTAAGACAGTAAATCACAATTAACATGAAAACTAGACATGATACAGGAAAAGCAGTAACATTTATGAAATCAGGAGACCTTATTTAGCCATAACCAGTTATAAGATGCTTTGACACAAAAATCATGCTGGGTAGAATAATTGATGGCTTCGGTTGCTATTAGCTAAGTCTAAGGTAAGAGGATTGTGTAACCTAATTGAACAGTAAATTCCAGGTAGAAGCAGATATATTATGGTTTCTGAAAATTAAGTAGCCACTATAGGTAGATTTGCAACATACACTAAGTGAATTTACATAGTTAACAAATCAATAATACTGTGCTAAATGAATAAAGCAATAAAGTTTCTGCCTAGATTCAAAACTTGGACGGAAAAAGCAAGTTGAAAATGTGTGCACTAAATTATCCAGAGTAATCTTTACTTTTAGAAAGCTTAAGTCACTCGTGTCACTAGATACTCTCAGACAAGTATACTTTGCATTATTTGAGACACACATAAACTATGGAATACATTTATGGGGACATTCTTCCGAGGTTCATAAGATTCTTCTATTGCAGAAAAAGGCACTACGAATACTTTTAAATAAAAATAGCAAAGAACGATGTAAACCACTATTTATTAAATTGAAGATTATGACCGTATATAGTCTATTTATATACAGATCATTACCATTAAAAGAAAGCGTCCTAAACCAGGAGCATATAACAGTAACTAAATCATCTAACTTTCGCATGCCAACCATAAATGTCATTCAATAAGGAGAAAAGGTTTGTGACTTACTTGAGGGTAACCATTGCTATCTGTTACATAAACAAAGTCATGATGATTTTCATCCTTGTACAGAACATGATAGCCAGTCACATACTCGTCAGCATTAGGATGTCCCCATACTACTACACCATATACAGCCTCATCTTTGCCAAGGTCCACTTGTAGATACTGGTTTTGGTCTTGAATAGCTGGTTGCCAGTTATCATCTAAAAATTCATTGAAAAGAAAATGGAATTACATTGAAAAAAGTGCTCTTATACAACTAAAGGTTCATAATAAAGAAGAATTGAAGCTAAAATGAGAACAACAAAATTAAATTGCATATATTTTATAATCTAGTGCTCACATTAACAGCAAGATTTCCTGGGAATAGAAAAAGAAGAAAAAGAAACAAAAGGTACATTTGAAAGTAATGAGTTGGTAATTCAAACACAAACATCACTTAAATTAATAATTAATAATTTAAGTGATGCTTGTGTTTGAATTACCGACTCATTACTTTCAAATGTTATATACATCACTGTTTCTAACCTTTTGCTTCAAATAATAAAAAAAAAGGTACATTTTTAACTTGGTTGGTTATCTCTGTTCCATATTACGAGAGCTGATCAACAAAGACTGAGACTGATTTTTTCCTGTAGCTTCCATGATTAACTTCATATCTGTAACATAAATATTTGAAAAAAGTGGGTTTTATGTATAATGTTGGTAGGCCGCAGCACTCTCATATTGGTAGGTTGGTAGTAATGCTCTATTTTGTAGTCCCTACGTGCATTTTGCAAACCAGATAATGGAGGTGACACGAGAGGAGCAGCACAGCGCAATCAAATTCTGTTTTCATTTAAACCATACAGTCACCAAAACTTATGAAAAGCTGATGCAAGCATACAATGAAGATCCACTACATTGTGCAGCATTGTTTCGGTGATTCAAGGACTTCAAAGAAGGCCGACTTGTCAGTGTTAAGCAAGGTGGGCCTGGTGTTTCGGCTTCTGCTGTGACTGAAGTCAACATCAATACAGCTGCTGTGATTGTCCGAGAGGATCGGCATATAACATTACGAAACCTCAGTGAAATGTTATGGCAGTGTGTTTACAATTATGCACGACCATCTCCATATGACCCGAGTTTGTGCTTGTTGGGTGCCACGTCTGACTCCCGAACAAAAGGCTGTGTAAATGGAGACAAGCCGTGAGGTGCTGCATCTCTTTGCTCATGGAGGGGATGCAATTTTTAAATTATCACTGGTGATGAGTCATGGCTGCATCATTATGATCCTGAAGGAAAACAAGCCAGCACAGTGTGGAAATCGCCAGATTCTCCAACACCTAAAAAGGCAAAAGTTGTTCCATTTGCAGGGAAAATGACGGTGATCACATTTTTTGCCTGTAATGGAATGATTTACCAGCATGCAGTTCCCCCTCACACTACTGTTACAGCAGCATACTACATGTCAGTATTGGCTACACTGAAGAAGCACATTGCAAAGAAACGACCAGAGCTTTTTCATACTGGGTGGTGACTTCATCATGACAATGCACGGCCTCATGTCGCAAATCAAGTCATGGAGTTTCTGGCTCGATTCAACATTACCTGTGTACCACATCCACCTTATAGCCCGATCTTGCATTCTATTACTTTTTTTATTCCCATCACTAAAGGCAAAGCTTAGGGGTATTCGATTTGAGAAATCTGAAGCAGTGCTCATGATCTGACAAAGAATGGTCTGCAGCATATGTTCAAGGACTGGCAGAGACGTTATAAAAAGAGCATTGAAGTAGCAGGGGACTACTTTGAAAAAGATCATGTAAACATTGAATTACAGTAATAAACATCTGTGAAAATAAATCAGTCTCAGTCTTTGTTGATCAGTCCTCATATTTACCATCATCCCCTCTCCAGTTGAAACTCGCGTCCAAACATTGCTTGACAGAATAAGGTCTGCCCAGAGGTCATTGAGAGTATGGGGAGCATTGTAAACCAAAGCTCAACTCAACCACTCATTTTTTCATTGATATATATCCCTGTTCTCATTCTCAAGTTTAGTGAACAAAAGGTTGTACATTACAATTCCTTTCTTGGAAGAGTTAAAAACAGTGTTGTTATAATAAATTAAATTTAAAGGGAGTCGATTAATGACACTAAACAACACTTACTTTTAATTTCAGAAACTATTTGTAGTTGGTTTATTAATACTCGTCACTTACTTGTTTATATTTATGAGAGACTAGTTTCAAAGACATTTTCAATCTCTTTCCAACTGGCATCTGTTGTTGTCTGCTCTCTCTCTGGTGGTGGAACTATGAACTTCTTTGTCAAATTATCTACTGGTGGGATTTCAAAGTTCATTACACGATCCTTATTTTTCCATATGAATATGTTCTCCCATATATCGAGATTTAACTGTATTGGAACACCATAGTGAAGCGAAAAATTATTAAATTTTAGATGAGTCGTATTTTTTACACATCTGCTTCACTTTCGTACCTATTTTGAGGACATGTTTCGCAAATCTTCGTTTGCATCTACGGCTCTTGTGTGACTGAAGCTAGATCCAGCGGTGGGTAATTCTGGGGTTGTTGCTGCCATCTGTTGATTTAGTGATGAACTGAAATGTGGGATTCTCTTCTAGCGGGATTTCAAAGTTCATTAGTTGGTTTTTATGTTTTTCTATGTATATCCTCTCCCATATGACGAGTTCACTATGTTTTTGTACGTATTTTAGTAATTCTGTGCTATCTTCAATTTCATGATTTTCAGACCAGAAATGAGCTGCTATTGATTTGATTTGATTTGATAAGTCCGCAATACCAGCTCATTTCTGGTCTGAAAATCACGAAATTGAAGATAGCACAGAATTACTAAAATACGTACAAAAACATAGTGAACTCGTCATATGGGAGAGGATATACATAGAAAAACATAAAAACCAACTAATGGACTTTGAAATCCTGCTAGAAGAGAATCCCACATTTCAGTTCATCACTAAATCAACAGATGGCAGCAACAACCCCAGAATTACCCACACCGCTGGATCTAGCTTCAGTCGCACAAGAGCCGTAGATGCAAACGAAGATTTGCGAAACATGTCCTCAAAATAGGTACGAAAGTGAAGCAGATGTGTAAAAAATACGACTCATCTAAAATTTAATAATGTTCTCCCATGTTGTCAATTTATTTTGGTTTATCACTCCTTTTAATAATTTTGGATTTGGATCAATGTCATGGTTTTCATTCCAAAAGTGAAATGCTACTGCTGACTTATCTTCTTGTTTCAATCTGATGTTTCTAAAGTGCTCTTTGACTCTGGTTTTTAGATTTCTTTTAGTTTGATCTATGTATCATTTTTCACAATTCTTACAACTTATCTGATATATTCCAGATCTGTGTCTATTGGTAGGTGCCAAGGTGATATTTTGTTCCTTGAAGATCTTTTTAAATTTATTAAATGTTTTTGGGTGATATGTGAATGAACTGAATATGCTGTTGCTTTCTTTTTCTTTTGTAAATGTGGTTGCTTCCTTAATGGTTTTCTTTAGTTTAGCTTTTCTAATTTTCTTTAACACCAAACTTTTGTTGTATCCATTTTCCTCTGCTATGTGTAGTATTGTTTTTTGTTCTTTGAAATATTCTTCTTTTTCCATGGGTATGTTGACTAGTCTGTGTGTAAGGCTGTTTATTATTGCATGTTTATGTGTAATTGGGTTGTGGCTATTATTTTTATGTAATTTTCTGAATGTGTTGGTTTCCTATATATTCCAAATTTTATTTTTGTGTCATTCCTGATGATATTTAGATCCAAGAAAGAGAGTTGTCCATTGGTTTCCTTTTCTATAGTGAATTTTATAGTCCTTTCTTGCAGATTGAGTAATTTTAATGCATCTTCTAAATGTTTACTCGGTACAATTGCAAAGATGTCATCAACATATCTATACCAAACTTTGAAGATCAATGGGAAGGACTTTTTGATTTGTGTTGGCACCTACCAATAGACACTCAATTTTAAAATTGCTAAATTCAAAAACAAAAGATGAAATCCCATCAGTTAACAGATCCAGAATATATCAGATAAGTTGTAAGAATTGTGAAAAATGCTACATAGGTCAAACTAAAAGAAATCTAAAAACCAGAGTCAAAGAGCACTTTAGAAACATCAGATTGAAACAAGAAGATAAGTCAGCAGTAGCATTTCACTTTTGGAATGAAAACCATGACATTGATCCAAATCCAAAATTATTAAAAGGAGTGATAAACCAAAATAAATTGACAACATGGGAGAACATATTCATATGGAAAAATAAGGATCGCATAATGAACTTTGAAATCCCACCAGTAGATAATTTGACAAAGAAGTTCATAGTTCCACCACCAGAGAGAGAGCAGACAACAACAGATGCCAGTTGGAAAGAGATTGAAAGAGATTGAAAATGTCTTTGAAACTAGTCTCTCATAAATATAAACAAGTAAGTGACGAGTATTAATAAACCAACTACAAATAGTTTCTGAAATTAATTTTGACGTCACTGTTACTAAATTCATCCAAACACATATACTTACTTTTAAATTTTTCTGGAACATGTTTCAGAGACTTTGCCTCCATCCTCAAGTCGATGGCTGGTTGAGGATAAAGGCAAAGTCTCTGAAACGTGTTCCAGAAAAATTTAAAAGTAAGTGTTGGTTAGTGTCATTAATCGACTCCCTTTAAATTTAAGGTTGTACATTGTTTTGTTTCTCATTCCTATTTCTGTTCTAGTTTCCATTTTCAAGTAATTTGCCAAACTAACCTTCTTCTGGAGAATAAATCAGATTTAGGTCTGATATATCACCCCTCTGTATGCTGCTGCTTGCAGTAATCTGTACATTTGGCCGGTCACTTAACATAAGTTCCAATCTGAAACAAAGCACAATGTGACTTAACATCCAGTTCCAAGCGGCATTCAGTTTTCATTTAACAGAAGTATTACACCAATATGTATTATTACACCACTCATCACAGTTGTAGATATCAATGAACAATCCTAAGGATTTTACGTGGATAAATTCATTAAAATCCAATAAATTATATACTTTTGTAATAACTATAGTATGAAAGTTTCAAATATCTTTGGGATATTAAAACAACATATCACTGAAATTTTAAATTTCCATAATTTTTCTATACTCATAATATAAAGAATACAGTGCTCAAAATTTTAATCAGCTGTTCAAATGTTTTTATACTAATTCTTTTATTCAAAGTTAACCACTTTTTGATATGTAATGTGAAATGCTCTTTGGACCCTATGTTTTATTACATTACTACATTACAGGAATTTCTCACCTCTTATTGAATTTTTCAACTTCTTCAATTTGAGTCAGCTTAACTATTTAATATTCTTGGTTAGTGCATAATAATTTTTAAATCCAATAATTTCTGAAGCCCCCCTGAACACTTCAATCCAATATGTTACAAACTGTAGCCCATAGAGCATTTTGAAAACTGAAAAATGCTGAACATAAACGGAATCAAGAAAAATGGAAATTTAACTACAATATGGTGCCTCAACTAAATGATACAAAACCAAATAAATAGCCATTTGTGTCTTTAAAACATTTTATTGTAAAAAGTCAAGTGTGTAGCATAAAAATACAGTTATAAGAATATATAATAAAAATGGAAAATCATAACATTAAATAAAGCTTATAAACAACTAATTTAAAAATAAACTATTTTACAACAGCTTATTAATAGATGGAAATTAATCATTCTTCCACACTAGCCATATGTAGATCAAGGTTTGGATAAATAGAGTCAGATTGAAAAATTCAGTGCCATAGCCAGGATTTAAACTATGGATCTCCAGGTCTCCGTCCGGTTGCTCTAATCTTTGAGCTACAAGGCCAATGTACCAGCATGACATTAAATTCTCCAGCTGACCCATATTTTTCCCGGTAAAGCCACAGTAGGTTAACTATGAAGCCTGGGACTTAAGTACTTACAGCATTTCAATTTCAATTTATTCATCCCCTATATTTCATACAGAGGATACGTCATTTTACATTATAAGAAAAACATAAAAATACACTCAAAAGTCTACTGTATGTACTGCTTAGAAACTAAAATGTACATTGTTTATTTTCCATTTTTTGTTTTGTACTCTTCCACACTATAAAAAGCTTGTTCTGACAAATACCTTTTTATATTCTTAATATTACACAGTTTAGCATTCTTTATTTTACCTGGCAATCTGTTATATATGTCTTTTCCGATACTATCTAATGATCTGTTGTTTAGTGTTCCCCTTAGTGTGGTCCTAAAATAGTCAGCTTTATTCCTTACATTATATGGGTGTACATTACAGTCATTTTTACATGTATTCCTTTCTATTACATATTTAATGCTTTCATATATGTATATGCATGGAACAGTTAAAATATTATGCTTTTTAAATATCTGCCTACAGCTAGATCTTCTCTCAACATTTTCAATTATTCGGATAGCTTTCTTTTGTAATCTGAAATTTTTTTAACACCTCTTTTGCATTTATATTACCCCATAAAGATATCCCATATTTTATATGTGAATAGATAAATGCATAATACTCTTGTTTTAAGGTTTTATTATCCATAGTTTGTCTAACTTGTTTCATTACGTATATACCTTTATTTAGTTTTTTTATTATATGTTCTATGTGTTGCTTCCACCCTAGGTGTTTATCAATTACTACCCCCAAAAATTCTGTTTGGCATGTTTCTGGAATACTTTCACCATCAATACCCTATTCCAATTTGTTTGTTTCAAATTATCTTTTAATTTTTTTATGCTTTCATTATCTACTTGTCTTTTATATATAAAAATATTTTGTATTTTTTCTTTCTGTGTGTTAATTTTTAATATTTGCCCATAGTGATCTCCTATCCCTGTTTATATTACCGATGCTTCCCATTTCAATTTTGGAAAATTTATGAAAACATTGTCGATGCAGGATTGCGAAGTCTTAGTTACTCTAGTGGGTTTATCTATTCCCATTGATAAATTCTGTCTGTCTAGTAGTTCAGTCATTGTGCATTTTTCTTTGTTATTTTTAAGCATGTCGATATTTAGATCTTCCATTATTATTAACTTATTGTTTTTTTGTAATAGATTTAATAAATTTTCTAAATTATTGAAAAATATTTCTCTATCTCCTGATGGGGATCTATATACCCCAATAACTATTATATTACTTTTTCTTTTAATTATCTCAATTGCAGCCACCTCGCAATGTTTATCAACAAAATTACTGCAATTTATCTCCTTAAACTTTATATTGTTTTCAACATAAATAGCTACACCCCCACAATAGCATAGTAAGTCTCCACAAAAGCTGTGTATCCTATTGTATATGAGGAGCCCTAGTAGTGAATTTTCCACCAAAAAATCTATTTTTGAAATTCTGCATATGTGTGTATTGTGTGCAAGTGTGTATTTATCTGTCCATCCGTCTGTCTGTGAACAGCACTATTCAGAAACAAAAGTCAGTTATAACCAAACTTGATATTAAAATTTGGCATGTTCCAAAATGGCAGCATAAAGATTTTTTAAAAAAAAAAAAAAAAAAAACACTACAGTTCTTCTCATCCCATAATATCCTTACATATTTTTTAAAAAATGTTGATTTTTTAAGTTATTTGATAGAAATTATTCATTTCTTTGCACTAGCTATATACAGGCTAGGTATTGAATTGATAGAGTCGACATGAAAAATTCAATGCCATGGCCAAATTGGTTCATATCCCAGCCATGGCATTGAATTTTTCATGTCGACTCTATCAAACCTAGCCTGTATATGGCTAATGTGAAGAAATGAATATAAGTTAAATGAGTTAAATGATGAAGGCTGGGACTCAAGTACTTACAATAGTAAGTCACCACAAACGGTGTATATCGGATGCGAGAGCCCCTAGTGGTTTACCAAGGAAATATAAGAGTCAAATGGAGAATTTAATGTCATGACAGCAAATTGGAAAAAAGCAGCTCAATGGGTAAGAACGACTGGACGGAAACCATAGATCTGTGGTTCAAATCCCAGCCGTGGCATTGAATTTTTCATGTCGACTCTATCAATCCAAAATCTTAGCCTGTATACGGCTAGTGTGAAGAAATGATTAATTTCCATTAATTAACTTAGGCAATATTTAATTTCTTTTCTATATAATTTGGTTTGCTAGTCCATTTGAGGTGATCATCTATAAATAGACCTAAGAGTTTTGCTTCTTTTGTAGTGGTTGAAGTTAGCAAGGTTTTTTTTTTTTTTTTTTTTTTTTTGGTCCTCCAATGTTGAGTCATATCGGACAATGGTGCTCAATTGAGTCCGGGATCCATAGAGCTTAAGAGTTACCCGACATTCACCTATCAGGATAAGGGAAAACCCCGGTAAAAACCAAAAATCTTATCCACGTAACTCACCCTGACTGAGATTTGAACTCGGGACCTCTTGAACGTGAGGCAGACATGCTACCACCACGCCTTCGAAGCGGGCTTGCAAGTTCATTTGCATGTTTTCAACTGTGGGTTTGAATTGCAAGATTTTTGTTTTAGTTGTATTTCATTTAAATCTGTTGCATGTAAACCATACTTCCAATTGTTTTACAGCCTGGTCAATGTTCATTTCTAAATGTTTAGTATCTAACCCACTTAAAATAATGGAGGTGTCATTGGCGTAACATACTGGTTTTCTAATAACGGCTAATGGAAGATTATTAGTGTATACTACGTAAAGTAATGGACCGGTACAGAACTTTGCAGAATCCCATTTTTTGTAAGTTCCCATTTTGTATGTATGGGACTCTAATATAATTTTCTGTTTGTGGCCTTCTAAATATGATTTGAACCATTCCAAGTTAGTGTCTTTTATACTATATTCGTGTAGTTTACATAATAGAATGTTGTGGTTTACACAGTCAAATGCTTTGGATATGTTTGCAGATTAGGGCACCAGTCATTTTTGTCCAGATTTTTAACTACCTTGTTTATAAAATCCATGAGCGCTTTGGTGATAGATAATTTTGTCCTAAATCCATGCTTTGAATCATTAGTAATATTTGCATTTTCAGTATGAGCTATTAATTATGAATGCACTACCTTTTCGAAAATGATAGAGAAAGTGGTAAGTACCAAGATGGGGCAGTAGCTTTTTTGGTTCATTTTCACCTCCCTTGTGAATAGGATGGATTACTGCATATTTCATTCTTTCAGGAAAGACTCCCATGATGAATGGCGGACTGTATATATAAGCAAGTGGAACATATAGTTTATCTTGTACTTTGAGAGAACGTAAGCTTTCACGGCCGGAGTCCATAATACAATTGGTTGTTTCCAGGCTGTTTTGCCATGGTCTGTTGGAGTAAGAACCAAACGTTTCGTCCACAACTACGGCAGACATCATCAGTGGCGCGGTCGAAGCTTTCTTGCAGAGTTTGGTTCAGTGCCTGAGTCGCGCTATTTGTACTGATAGTTGGGGGGCAGAGCCTAGGTAGTCCGGCAATGGTGTCCTGTGATTGGTCCGCATCATTTTTGGTGGTTAAATGGCGTTTCCTGTTTTCGAGAACAGGATGCCAGTTCCTATTTAGTTTTAAGGCTTCTTCCTTTCTATTGAAATTATTAGGATGTTTGTAAATTTCGATGGCCTCCCGCTGAAGTCATGTGTGGTAATGTTCTGTGGTAGAAAGGATGCTGGTGTCCTGGAACTGTATCACATGCTCGCCTTCCGCCTCAATCGCATGTTCGGCAACTGCGGACTTATCTGTGTGGCCCAGACGGCAGTTGCTCCTATGTTCCTTGATTCTGGTGTTGACACTGCGTTGTGTTGTTCCGATGTATACCGCTCCGCAAGAACAGGGAATGCGATATACACCGGCTCAGGACAGAGGTTCCCGAGGATCTTTCGCTGAGCGTATTAAATGGTTCAATTTCCTAGTGGGTTTGAAGACAGTTTTTACTATATTGTGACGTTGTAATATCCTTTCTATCCGGTCAGTAATATCCTTGAAATATGGCAGAAAAACAGTGCCTTTACTCTTGGGTTGCTCCGGTTTCTGAATGGTGGGCTGAGATCTAATGGGACGGACAGCTCTCTTAATATCTCGGATGGAGTAACCATTGGCACGTAATGCCTGTTTTAGGTGTCTGAGTTCACTTCCTAGTTGTTGCGGTTCACAGATGCGAGAAGCCCGATTTACCAAAGTTTTGATTATGGAGCGCTTCTGCCTAGGGTGGTGGTTTGAATCCTTGTTAAGGTAGCGGTCGGTATGTGTAGGCTTGCGATAGACAGTGTGTTCAAGAGAGCCGTTGGCCTTCCTGCTGACCAAGACGTCCAGAAAAGCTAGCTGTCCATCTTTTTCTGTTTCCATGGTGAACTGGATGCGGTGATTAATGTTGTTGAGGTGTGAGAGGAAATCTTGGAACGCTTCCTTTCCGTGGGGCCATATGACAAAAGTGTCGTCCGCATAGCGGAACCAGACTTTCGGCTTTAGAGGAGCGGAGTTCAATGCTGTCGATTCAAATGATTCCATGAAGAAATTTGCTACAACCGGACTTAGGGGGCTGCCCATGGCAACACCGTCTATTTGTTTGTAAAAACAATTATTCCACTGGAAATATGTTGTGGTGAGTACGTGCTGGAATAGTGTAACTATATCATCCGAGAAAATGCGTTTGAGAAGCATGAGAGTTTCTTGAACTGGAACCATGGTGAAAAGTGAAACAACATCGAAGCTGATGAGGAGGTCCTGTGGTTGTAGGGTGAGACTTTTTAGTTGCTGAAGGAAATGAGTGGAGTCTTTGATGTAGGTGTCCGTGGAGCCAATGTGTGGTTGTAATAAGCCAGGTAAATGCTTACCCAAGGCGTAAGTAGGAGAGCCAATTGCGCTAACAATGGGCCTTAGCGGCACATCAGGTTTGTGGATTTTTGAAAGTCCGTAAAGTCTAGGAGGATGAGCTTCCGATCTGGTAATGCGGCTCTTTTCTTCTGTTGGCAGGGAAGAATTCTTGACTAGCAGTTTGGTTTTGCGTAGAATCCGGGCTGTGGGATCACGTGGAATCTTCCGGTATGTGTCCGGTTTCAGGAGATCCAGAATTTTTTGATGATAGTCCTGTTGGTTGAGAACAACGGTGGCGTTTCCCTTGTCTGCTGAGCAGATAATGATATCCTTGTTGATGTTCAGCTTCTTCAAAGCAGATCTTTCTTCGAAATTTAACTTGCTGCGCAGAGTCTTAGCATACTGTAGAATCCTAGCAGATTCCCTTCGGATCTCATCAGCTGCTACTGCGGGTAGACCACGTATTCCAGCTTCAATGTTGGAGATTATGTCTTCAAATGGTACAGTCGGTGTGACGACTGCATAATTACCTCCTTTGGAAAGTAACGAAGTCTCGGCTGGTGACAGCTGGTGATCAAATAAGTTCACCACTGTGCGGCTGGTGTCGAGTGTGGTGGTAGGTTTGTTTCCTGCCGAAAGGCAGTCAAACTTCTTCTTATGGCGCGTGGTAGCATGTGTTTGGAACTGAGTCATGCTGTTGTTCGTGATTCTGTCAATGTTATCAAAATCATACCTGTGAAGTGAGTGGCTCACTTGGAGATGTTGTTTAAAGCAAGTTCCCTTCTGGTCTGGTGGATGCGTTCTCGGAGCATGGCATGCTCAGAGCGGTTGTAGATTCGGTGAGCGGCAGGTGTATGAAAAAGGAGTTTCTGTCTGAGAAATTTTGGAGTAACTCCTGAATCACAACAGCGAAGCAGGAAAGTCAGTGAGCAGAGAAGAGAAGATTTTTGCTTGCGTAGCGCTTCTAGGCAACGAATCAGACGGTATCTTGTACTTTTTTTACTAGCATTGGTGGTATTTCATCACATCCCTTTGACATTTTTGACATCAGAATTCAGCTTTGCCATAAGCAAGAAGCAGTCTCTTGATTTGTAAAGACTGCCATGTTGCTGAATGCATTAGACATATTGAAGTGCTAACAGAACTTGTGTTGTGTCAAGTGCTACAACAGATGGGTTTACCGTTTACATCCTGACCTTCCGCTCTAAATGCACACCAATGTTGCAGGGTTGTCAAGTGTAAGCCTGTGACTTTATTGCAATAGGCACACAGAAATCCAGTCCTTTCATATCATTTGTGGCTAAACAATTTTATCAACATATGGTAAAGAAACAAAGGCTATTCTTTCAAATATGCAATGTGGTGATTTGTTTCTAAGTCCTCCACACTTTTTGAGGTTTTTATATACAACCAATGATTTTTAATATAATTTCTTTATTTTTTAGTGCAATTTAAGTTAGAGGATATTCTTTTAACGTTGTTTGTTTATTTACTTACTGTGTAATGTAGCCATACTGAAGAATTCAGTGCAGCTAAACTATCCTTGTTTCTCCACTGAACATAATGCTGCCAACAGTCTCACTTGTTCCTAAATTACACTATCTAGCAGTCTAACACAAATTAGTACCTAAATTGCACCTAATTGTAGTCCTTGCCAGCATGACTCTATGTTGTTTGTGTGCACATTTGTTACTGGGTCGACAAAGTGCACTGAGTGATTTACTGCGAGGAGCGCAGCAAACCCTCCAGCCATAGTATCTCCGCCAGGCATTGGTGTGAATGGTGTTGGTAAACTCTACGTGCTCTGCAATTAGACTGTAGAGCGTATTTGCATCACTTCTGTTGTTGGTGCATATTGTCATCCGCACCTCATTCGTTCCCACGTTGATCTCCAGGATTCACTTGCCCTCTATGATGCGCCCACAATGAAACTTGCATCATCCTATTTTGCATTCATCGCTTTGAACGACATCGCCGGGACCACCAATTTTCCCCCTTGCAGTATACTTGGTGTCATTTGACATGCACACTTCGCGGCAGAAGCTGAACCAGTTCAATACAGTCCGTGAGCTCATACGTGTTTTTCTCACAGAGCACTCCATTATCGTCGTGTTGTAGGATTGTTTATGTGTGAAGCAGTGCATGAGTAACAAAATTTGGCTACAAGTTTTACATATCTTTCTCATGTGGGCTGCAACGCGAGAACTAGCTGGTCGTCTGCTTGCGCATGCGTATACGTGCACCTTTGGACTTAGAAAATATTGTCGCATCGCACAAAAAAAAGTTTCTCCGAAACAAACAACTCATCTTTTGTGGCTCTACCTCGTTATCCCAACAACTAAGTAAATTATAAAGGTACTATGACATATTCGCAACCAAAACTTTGATCAATTTTATCTTTCATTTATTTAACCATGCATTAGAGAGGAAAATGGTACAGGAACTTATGTTTCAGCTTAATGTCAGGAAGCTGCCGTTGAAGTCTGCATACTCATACCCCTAGCACCTGTGCATGTATCTGTGCATGTGCAGAAATGCACGTGTGCACATGTGTGCGTGTATGTGTGTGTAATTTTTATTTGATAATTCCATAACATGTAAACATAAATTTATGGATACAATAAATGAACTAATAAGCATTTGTAAAAATAATTTGTACAAAAGGGAGTCAAGAAAGTTTTGAAAGTGCAACACATCAGATTTTCATAAACACTGCTCTCATTTCCTCCTTTTCCCAATTCTTTTACAATAATCTAAATCATGCATTCAGACTGTTAACATCAAATGTGATTACTTACCTCTCTTTATCACACTGAGGTGGAGGAGTTGCAATGGTAGCCAAAGTAGGTGGTTGTGTGGTTTCTGTTAAGATTGTTTCTGCCTTTACTTCAGTTATTACTAATTCTGTAGTAGTCACAGGGGTACTACAATCTGAATAGTCACACTCATACTGGTTGTTTAGACACTGGCAAGATGCACATTCTGTTTCTTTCACTGCCTCACCAGGCTGAAACATAATACAGTGTTCTTTGAGCAAGAGTCAAATGAAGATCTTAAAAATGTAATGTAAATTTGAATCTTTGTGCCATTGTAAGTTGGCTATACTGTTATCAGTGGTTTGACCACTTAATACTGTTGCACACAAAAGGTTAAGCGCGGAGAGATAACGGACAGAGAGTGTTTCACGGAGATAAAGAGCTTACTGGAACTGATAAACATAGCATGGAGATAAAAGGCATGCCAAAACAGATAAAGTTAGATAAAAAGGAAAATTCTAGTGACATCTTGATTTTCTTACAAAACATTCAATTTCTTGATGGATAGTCAACATGAAACATTCAATGCCATGGCCGGGATTTGAACCACGGATCTCCTGGTTTCCATCAGGTCGCTCTTAACCTTTGAGCTATCATGGCCAACGTGCCGTCCTGACATTAAATTCTCCATTTGACTCTTATATTTCCCCAGTAGACCACTAGGGGCTCTCGCATCTGAGATACACCATTTGTGGCGACTTACTATCGTAAGTACTTGAGTCCCAGGCTTCATCATTTAACTTTTATTATTTTAGTTAATTGATGGAAATTAATCATTTCTCCACACTAGCCGTACATAGGCTAAGATATTTGATGGATAGAGTCAGATCTCCTGGTTTCCATCCAGTCGCTCTTAACCTTGGAGCTACCATGGCCAATGTGCCGTCCTGACATTAAATTCTCCATTTGACTCATATATTTCCCCGGTAGACCACTAGGGGAGATCCATGGTTCAAATCCCTGCCATGGCATTGAATTTTTCATGTTGGCTCTATCCATAAAATATCTATATATGGACTCTATCCATAGGCATACTAGCCTATGTACGGCTAGTGTGGAGAAATGATTAATTTCCATCAATTAACTAAAATAATAAAAGTTAAATGATGAAGCCTGGGACTCAAACTTACAATAGTAAGTCACCACAAACGGTGTATCTCAGATGCGAGAGCCCCTAGTGGTTTACCGGGGAAATATATGAGTCAAATGGAGAATTTAATGTCAGGACGGCACGTTGGCCATGGTAGCTCAAAGGTTAAGAGTGACTGGACGGAAACCAAGAGATCCGTGGTTCAAATCCCAGCCATGGCATTGAATTTTCATGTTGACTCTATCCATCAAAAATCTTAGCCTATGTACAGCTGGTGTGGAGAAATGATTAATTTCCATCAATTAACTAAAATAAAAGTTAATGATGAAGCCTGGGACTCAAGTACTTACGATAGTAAGTCGCCACAAACGGTGTATCTCAGATGCGAGAGCCCCTAGTGGTCTACCGGGGAAATATATGAGTCAAATGGAGAATTTAATGTCAGGACGGCACGTTGGCCATGGCAGCTCAAAGGTTAAGAGCGACTGGATGGAAACCAGGAGATCCGTGGTTCAAATCCCGGCCATGGCATTGAATTTTTCATGTTGACTCTATCCATTAAAAATCTTAGCCTATGTACGGCTAGTATGGAGAAATGATTAATTTCCATCAATTAACTAAAATTCAATTTCTTGTTTGTTACAGAATATTCCAGAAATGTCTAGTAATATGAGTAGTGGTATATATAAGGAAGTGGCGACTCGCCAAGGAGTACACATAAACAGAGTAGTAAACAGTCGTAAACAGAGTTGTAACGAGAGTTGTTGTAAACAGAGTGTAACTGTGAACGCTGTTTGTTTGAGGTCAATGACCGTGGTAGATTATATGTGTATGTGACGTAATTCTGCTAATTTACGGATTGTCCAAAGTGTATTTCTACGGGAATAAAAAACATTTTTAAATTCTGCAACTTGGACTTTTAATTCTACGAACCCACAAAATCAAAGTAGAACCCATAAGTTCTACTAATTTTCTAAGAAATGGTAAAAATAAGCCATATTATTTTTATTTACATTTTATGATAACTTATTAGGCATTAACACTGATGATAATCTCTCCTGACAAAATCACATTTCAACTAATATAATTTTAAGTCAAACTAGTACTCAATGCTTCACTTATTGCTAGTATTTACCCAGAATGCATTTCGTTAGAATCTTCCTAACATCATCAGCTGTTGTCGACTAATATTGGTTTGATGAACTTCTTGGAGGTGATGGGGGCATCTCTGTCAGTATCTTGCAGAACTTTAAGTTTGGGTTCTCTTCAAAGGTAGTGTCAAAATTGAACAATTTTCTTTCATACTTCTTTATGAAAATTTTTTCCCACTTGGTTAATGCAGCTGGACCTTGGACACTTTTTAATAAGTAGATTTCTTGTTCTATATCACGATTCTCCTTCCATAAATGGTACGCTACCGCCGATTTATCTATTTCTTTGTTCCTGATGTTCCTAAAGTGCTCTTAAAAGCCTAATGTTCAAGTTCCTTTTAGTTTCTCCAATGTAAAAGTTGTCACAGCCTTTGCAGTTTATCTGGTACACACCAGATATTTTGTCTGTAGGTATCTCTTTTGTATTATGTGATTTCAAAAAGTGTTGTACACTGAATTTGTTCTGTGGGGCCAAAGTAATGTTGGGCTCTTTGAAGACTTTTTGGAAAAGGTGTGTAGATTTAAATTTTAGATTAAATTTTTATTGTGCATATTCCAAAATTTTACAATTTACAACTTTTGGCTACATTTATTTGTCTTTACCTTGTTGCTACCTTGGCTTAAATGACACCCTGGTCCTCTGCTCTGTCAGATAGCTCTTAACCTCCATGCCTCTTTGTTACTTAATTAGTCCCTTTCTTCCCCCTCATTTTCCTTTCTTATATTCTTTACATTTCTTGCCCATTTTTCTTTTACTTTCTGCAAGAACTCACCAATACTTCTTACCTTATTTTCCTCCCTGCCTGTTAACATTTTTATAGCTACTACAACCTGGGGGTGGGAAGGATATGTAGATATATGTAGTAAGTTAGGGAGAGAAGGTTTTGCTTGGGCGAGAACAGGAGTGAGAAACTTGAAAGGTATAAGTCAAGAGAGGGAGCTAGATAAATGTCCATTGTGTGGAGAAGAGAATGCAGATTTACATTGTATATTAAATTGTAGTCAAACAAAGATATGGAGAGAGCAGGCCTGGCTACGTAAATGGGACAATTTGGGAAGTGAAGTAGTAATTAGAAAAATTTTATCAGTAAAAAGGGAAAAAAACACGAGAAATATAGGGAATTATTTAGGGAAAGTTAAAGAGAGATGACTAAGAACAATTAAGAGAAAAATGTAGAGTGGAATAGATGAAATGGCAGAAAGTGTAAAAAGGAGTAGAGGGCCTCCAATACACAAAAACCTAGGGTTAGGTGTATGGGGACCGAATTACTATTCAATGGTGGGCAACATGATAACATGATAGGATTTTCAGGATTTAGGAATATATGGCATATTTCAGTATGGATTTTATAATTGTAATCTTGATTTTGTATTTCCATTTGCTGATGTAAAAGGAAAGATGAGAAATAAATTACTATCAATTACTAAATAGCTACTATCCTCTTCTCTACTTTCTCTCATATTTCCTCACAAAACTTTTTTCTCCACATTGCAACCTCCTTGCATTCTGTTACATAGTGTTCTGTTGATCACACAGAAAATGAAGCTAGTTACAGTGGAATAATAAATATAATATTTTGTTGTCAAACGTTGTCATTTCGTGTTTGACAATGAAATGTGTTTGACTGAAGATGTGGGCAAATGCTTACGAAATTAATTTCAAATAGAAGATAGAAGTTTTGTCATCAACTTCTTAAGATAAGTGGAAAATTATCACTAAATATTTTATTTGTATTATAGTGTTCTATGCTTTCTTTTCTCCCACACAATTCACAAATTCCCTTTTCCCTACATCTTATCCCTCTTAGAAATATTGTTCCTGTTCTCATTCAAGCTAGTCCTCTCTCTTGCCTACTGCAGTAATCTACATATGCTTCTCGTCCCCAATTTGTGGAAAAGGTGTGTAGCTCTAGGATGATATGTAAGTTTTCTATATATGAAGTTTTATTGCTGATTGGGGAAGCTGTTGCCATAAAAAGATGCATATCTCATTGCATATGAGAACTCTTAGTGGTTCACTGGGAAAAATACAAGTTCCTAATATTTGGGGTAAAACCACAGAGAAATAAGACTGAAATTAGATCATTTCTTAGTTACAAGTTTTCTTGGGCTAATAGATGTAATCTTATTATATATTATTGTAATAGGGGTAACCTTGCTTTTACAAAATAAAATATTTTGTGGATATTAGTTTTTAATAAAATTAAAAAAAATTAGAGTTGATGATACAACAGCCTGAGGCTAAAGAAGCCCAATAGGTACTAGCATATTGCAAATGAGCAGCATTCTGCCAAAATACCAACTTAAAATGGCTACCTCCTTGCATCATGCACCAACAAAGAACATTCTAATTACACATCTTCTGAGCAGTGAAGATATCCCTGATTGTAATGTTGTTCTCCCTTTAATTAATTATTTATGCCAACAAGAAACCATTGGTACAAAAGTGAATCGAGAATATATTGACACATTGCTTCACTCACACTGTTTATTCACAGGACATGTTTCAAGAGCTCTTGCTCCTATCCTCAGCTGATACTCGATTAGTGCAAGTTGTAGTGGTTTCTTCTTTCTCCGTATTGTCAATAGATGGCATGATGTACTTGTCAAAGATGTCCGGTGGTGGAGTTTCAAAATTCATGACTCTATGACGATTTTTGTTAATGAAGATTTTTTCCCATACGGAAAGGTCTATGGGGTGATTAACGTATTTTATTAGAGATGTTTCCAAATTGATGTCATGTCTAGTATTCAAAAAATGAAAAGCTACTGCTGATTTTTCTGTTTCACCATTTTTAATGTTTCTCATATGTTCTTTAGTTCTGATGTTAATATTTCTTTTTGTTTTTCCTATATAAATTTTAGGGCAAGTTTCACATTTGATCTCATAGATTCCTGGTTTTTCTTTGGTAGTGATTGAATTTTTGGGAGGGCCTTTTAACAAATTTTTGATATTAAACCTATTTTGAGGTGCAAGAGTTATGTTGTGTTTTGCACCTCAAAATAGGTTTAATATCAAAAATTTGTTAAAAGGCCCTCCCAAAAATTCAATCACTACCAAAGAAAAACCAGGAATCTATGAGATCAAATGTGAAACTTGCCCTAAAATTTATATAGGAAAAACAAAAAGAAATATTAACATCAGAACTAAAGAACATATGAGAAACATTAAAAATGGTGAAACAGAAAAATCAGCAGTAGCTTTTCATTTTTTGAATACTAGACATGACATCAATTTGGAAACATCTCTAATAAAATATGTTAAACACCCCATAGACCTTTCCGTATGGGAAAAAATCTTCATTAACAAAAATCGTCATAGAGTCATGAATTTTGAAACTCCACCACCGGACATCTTTGACAAGTACATCATGCCATCTATTGACAATACGGAGAAAGAAGAAACCACTACAACTTGCACTAGTCGAGTATCAGCTGAGGATAGGAGCAAGAGCTCTTGAAACATGTCCTGTGAATAAACAGTGTGAGTGAAGCAATGTGTCAATATATTCTCGATTCACTTTTGTACTAATTTGTGCTTCACTGTCCCTACGCTTCTTTCAAGTTTATACTTTGAAGAAACCATTGGTCTTGACATAACGTCTTTACCATATATGCTGCACAAATTGTGATAAATTTCAATCACACTTTAATTTTTTGTCATCAAAAGGCTTATAACAGCAAAACTTGGCAATCAGAGGTAGAAGCAAGTGGAATCTCTAATTTACTGCATTTTAATGTCTAAGCAGTAATAGTAGGCACCAGAAATTTTAAAGTGTTGTCATTAGAGCCAGACAAGTTCCCTGTGACTCCCAGACTTTTCCTGCCTACCACATAGATATAAAAAAATAGTACAGCTTACTTTTGAAATGTCCCTCATGTATCACCTATTATTTGTAACATATTGTCAATATATTCAATTTATTATTATAATTGACTGGGCTAGTGCCCGATTTCACCAACAAATGTTAAGACTTAAGACGAGTTTAGCAATAGTTAAAACAAAAATTGCATTTCACCAACAAGTGTTAGCGTAACACTCGTGTTAAATCTCATGTTAAACTAACAAGCCGAATTTCTAATGTTAAGTCCTTAACAATTGTAAATAGTCAAGATGGCGACCATGAACGCAGCTGTTGATGTCGATTTGCTATATTTAAGACCGACTAAATGGCATTCATAATAGAGTACGGCCTACGAGAAGAAATGATTTTGAGGAACTATCCAAAGAAAATTGTTTTAGAGAGGTATAGACTGTCGAAACATGTTGCTATGAAGGTTACTGCGGAAGTACAAGAGAGGCTAGAACCTGCATCGAAAGGAATATGGCGATCTCGCCTTTGCTTCAAATATCAATAACCTTGCTATTTTATAATTCACTGAATTGTGTGGATAATACATTGTCCACCTCCCATCTTGAAACGTTCAAGTCACTTGCCCTTCTTCGCTCCTCGTTTTAAATTTACGTAAACTGAGTTAGAACATGCATCGAAAGGAATATGCCGATCTCGCCTTAGCTTCAAGTATTAATAACTTTGCGATTTTATAATTCACTGAATTATGTGGATAAATACACTGTCCACCTGCCGTCTTGAAACATTTAAGGCACTTGTTCTTCACAACCTGTTTTAAATTTACGTAATACTGACAAGTTGTTTGGTGCTTGTAGTAGTGACACATGCATTTCAATTAAATTCGTTTCCAATATTTTCCCCTCGACATCTTTCTCTTTTACATTCACTGCATCCTTCCTCTTATTTTCCACAATATCCTTTCACTTCGTCACCATTTCAATTAACAATTCTTTCTCCATCGATGAGAAATTTGTCTCACGGCTTTATTTATGATTTTGTTCATCCGCCATTTGTGCAGACGAAAATGAAAACAAAAGCACAGCGGAGTACGTTCAGAAAATCATCCATAGCCTTCTATAGCTGTGATATTTATAAGTTTCTTGGTGTTAACACAGGTTTGTTAACATTTTAAGAAAACAAGTTGGTGAAATGCAAGAAATTTAACATTAGTTTTAGCGCTGTGACAATTGTTATGTTACATTTGTTAACATCGATTTTAACATCTGTTGGTGAGATCGGGCATAAGTGTCTCATATATTCCATAACAATCCATGTATGCATCCATGTCATATAGGTTTTTAACACATACGCTTTATGGGTTTGACCTCAAACTTAAGAAAAATAAGGACAACAGAAAATACATATACAACATACATAATTAAATGAAGTAAATGCTACATAATGTGTGTTTGGAGTTTTATATTAAATGCTACATAGTTAGCCACTGGCGCAACAGCCCTAAGAGGGCCAGGGCCTACCAACCCGACTGCCGGTCTCACGCTCACTTATGCATGGCAGATAAGGGCAATCATCCAACCGAAACGGGGAGGAGATGTGGTCAGCATCTCGGCATCCCCCAGCCGGAATGTTGGCTTTCATGACCAGGGCTACTTACCTAACATAAGCTCCTCACCTTCTTCATGATGCTGAGTGGGCACCGGTCCTATAACCGGGACCTAAAATCGGCACCCCATGGTTGGGATCATACCCGGGCCGCTTTTCGTGGCCAGGGACCAAGGCATGCTGCCTTAGCCCGCTATGCCACGGCGCAGGACAACTGCTATATAGCAAGTAGAAATAGTCACAGAGATGAACTGCTGAAGCGAAACTTCAGGAAGAAGCTGCGATTTGCTGACACAAATTAACTTATACAGTAAATGCCCTACTTTGTAAACTGTCTGTGCAATACTGTGTAATATTTACCTTTACTATTTTACCATTATGAGATACACAAGTACAGTCCACACCTTCAACACAACCCACTTCATCTCGCCAGAATGAACCAGCAGGACAGTTTGTTGGACCGTCAATTGGCAGACAACCTGAGAAAAACAGAAAATTAAACATGTTTCTAGACATACTTTCAACCAAAATTGTGAATACATTTTTCTGGTCTTAAAAAACAAAAAGAAAGAAATGATATAAAAGTGTTTTTAATACAATGAAATGTCCATAAGGAGAGATTACACACACTATCCACCAAAGTTAACCCTTTACCTCAAGGTATGCCACATATGGCATGCTCCATATTTTACATTATAACCTAAATAACATGCATGTCATGACCTTCTTGTATGCTATATTACATGTAATACTCCATGGTAGATTGTTCTGCTCAAGCAACAATTGCCATATGTGGTGAAAAGTTGAAGCTTGGTTCATTCCTTTGCTAAGTGTACAGGTTATGTATCAGCTGATAAATGTAGCAGTTCTGAGGTCAATTTTCTAGGTTTATAAGACTGTCAACTCCAATTAAAAAATAGTAGGATGTTTTACAGTGTCTTCGGATTGTACAGCAAACATAGGCCTCAATTTCCATCTATTTATTTTAGAATAAATTGCCGAAATAGGTATGTGCCAGATATGGCACATCATGCAGTTGAAGTAGCATGCAGTACTAAACTTGTCAATGTCTAAATTTGATTACATACAAAATTAAATTGGATTATTTTGAATGATCTTTCTCTCTCTCCCTCTCATACACATACACATGCCCTGTACAGGTATATAAGTTAATTATGTATAGAGTCAACATGAAAAATTCAATGTCATGGCCGGGATTTGAAACACGGATCTCCTGGTTTCTGTCCAGTCGCTCTGACCCATTGAGCTACCATGGCCAACGTGCCATTCTGACATTAAATTCTCCAGTTGACTCATATATTCCTGGTAAACTACTGCAAAGATCTTCGAACAAATAATGTATAAAAGAGTAACAAGCTTTTTGGAAAAATTTAAAGTAATTAATGACAATCAAAATGGTTTTCGAAAAAATAAATCAACAAGTTCTGCACTAATGAATTTCATTGAACAAGTGTATGAAACACTAGATAGTAAACAACTAGGGATAGGCATTTTTTTAGATCTTACAAAGGCGTTTGACCTGGTTGATCACAAACTTTTACTAGAAAAATTATCCTCATACGGCATAAGGGGGTTAGCTTTAGATTGGTTCAGATCTTATCTGGAGAATAGAGAGCAATCGGTGGAAATAGAGTATTTATTACTGACTCAGAGGATGAAGTTGACATTCCTTTGCATTCCAAAATCCTTCCTTGACCTAATGTTGTTGTCACATATAACAGTTATATGGGAGCTGTAGACCTCCTTAATTCAGATTAGGGTTTTATAGGATCCAGATTAGGACAATTTTAACACTAGAAGGACCGTGCCCGTCATTTTGACGGATGTGCTGCTTTAGAACACTTATTTCTTGCTTATGTTCATTTCCTACACTTCCCATGTTCTAGGACTTTTAATAAATACTTAAAACAAACACGTCCACAAAGAATTAAGCATTTTGGACCTTTCTAAAAACTGGTACAGACAACTCTTACTAAAAGGAGCATCATCCGTCATTTTGACGGGTATAGAAGTGTGAACAATAGCCTTCATATCTGTCTATATCTGTTGTTGTTTTTCTTCTTTATTGGTTTATGGCACTCTGCAGAAACTTTGTCGATGAGTAAGAAAGCTTTATTGCCCAAGTGGTGCAATTCATGCTGCCACTTATGTATTTACAAGGTTGTTGGAGCAAAAAAACTTTCCGCTGAAGTTATGGTCGAATAGAATACCTGTGACCACAATTTTTCAGGAACACAATGAGCAGAAACAAATTTCATAAATATTAAAAGCAGAAGCATTATTAACAGTGACGTATTCTTCATATTTAGTTTGATTTATGAGTCACTATGTTTACACTCAAACTTCACTTACTTGTTGTTGTATAATTGAAACGTTTTCAAGATCATTCGATCTCATCCTCAGCTGTTTGGTGACTAGATGAACCTTCCTCTTCTTCCACTACTACGGAGCTCCGATCGCTCTGCCATCTGGTGTTAGGGGCACTAAGTTTTAATACTTCATTTAATGCCGGGATTTCAAAATTTATAACTTTATCACGGTTTTTGTTTATGAATATTTTTTCCCAAATATTCAATTCTATGGGTGTACTTAAAGATTTTAACAGTTCAATGTTGTGGTTTTCTGTCCAAAAATGGTGTGAAACTGCAGATTTTTCTGTTTGTTTCAACTTAATGTTCCTCTGGTGTTCTTTTTGCCTGGTTAACAAGTTTCTCTTAGTTTTTCCTATGTAGCTTTTTTCACAGGTTTCACAATTAATCTGATAAATTCCTGATTTCAAATTGTTGGGGATTGTATTTTTCAGTGGTTTATTTAGCAGGTTTCTCAGACTGAATTTGTTTTGGGGTGCTAGTTTTAAGTTTAGTCTTTTGAAGATTCGTTCAAATTTTCTAAAAGCCCATGGATGGTAGGTGAACTTTCTATATTGCCAATTTGTGTTATTAAGTGGTGTGAGAGTGGTATTTTTTGATCTTATCTTCAGTTTTTCTTTCCTCTTCATCATGTTCCTTATGATGGCTGGGTTGAATCCATTTAATACCGCTATGTCTTTTATGTGTTGTTCTTTCAAAAATTCATCCTTACTCAGTGGGACGTTGTATAGCCGGTGAATTAGACTCCTGCAGGAACTTCTTTAAGGAGTTGAAAATCTTGACTCTGCCCAGTCTGTATATATACTGTTTGCTATGTTATACAAAACCAAAACGTTGAAAATTTCACCACAAATAATCAAATACATCATCATAACACCAGAGGTAAAACAGACTTAAGAACAATAACACATAGAACTACACTTTATTCCAAAGGAGTTAGATATTCAGCAGTCACTCTGTATAATAAACTACCGGCCAATCTGAAAAACATAAAATCCATGCGGTGTTTCAAACTATCGTTGAAAGAAATTTTATCAAGTGATTCATATTATGATATAGGTGAATTTCTAGATACACTGTAGCTGGCCATATAATTGTATATATTTGTGATGCATTTTAAATGCTGTGTAGTTGTAGAGCCATGCAACTATATATATTTATGAGTTCATGCTTAGATCTTATTAATTACACTTGATGCAACTTATTTTTTTTATTTTTATACTTATATTATTTGTATTGTTCTAAATATTTGTATTGACGTATCCAATGTCATTGTATTGACTTAACGGATGAATAAAACTACTACTACTACTACTACTAGACTTCTAAAGGCAGCTAGTTGATGTGAAACTGGGTTGTATTCATATTTCTTTATGTAATTATCTATGTGTGTGGGCTTCCTATATATTCCAAAATCTACACCATGACGATTTCTAGTTATCTTGAGGTCCAAAAGGGTAGGGTGTTGTCTCTTTCTACTTCCATAGTAAATTGGATGTGATTATCTTGCAGGTGTAGTAATTTTAGAGAAACTTCTCTAAGTTTTTCCGGAATGATAGCAAAAATATCATCAACATATCTCTGCCAAAATTTATAAATCTGTGGGAAGGCCTTTACTATGTGTGTTTCAAAATAGCTCATGTATAGGTCTGCTAAAATAGGCGAAAGTGGGCCCCCATAGCTAATCCTTTTGACTGTCTGTAGAATTTTTGGTTAAACATGAAGTAATTATTCCTTATAATTATTCCTATTTGTAAGCATATGTGACAATAAAGCATCTTATCTTATATAACTTAGCAGCAAGTATGTATGTGGACCATGTTTAGGCAACGCTAAATACACGTGTATTTGGTGCTACGATGCTGCAGGTGGCTTTGAATGAGCGAAATCAGGTTTATAAGTGGTTTTTTCTACTATATACTCTGGTATTCAAAATTTTATGTTGAAACACATGTGTTTGCTAAGGGAAGTTGTCCATTTTGCATTTGGTTATCACAAATATTTGGATTAATTTTTAGGCTTAAAATGTTCATTTTACCATGTAATTCTTCAGACAAAAGTAAAATTATATACTGGTAAACTGTATAAATAATATTAAATAAACTGGTATGCATTCAAATTTGTTTACCATTTTAAAAAGGGAAAATAAAACTGCACCCATCAAATTGATGGGTCAGTCTTTCTCGGTAGACCACACTCGCCAGTCCTCCTAGTGTTAAAATTTGTAAGTGTAAAGTGTACTATGTTATCTTTCCTCTTGACAAACCTTGTGAAATTTTATTACAAAAGTGAATAAATCGTAATATTGTCACCCAATTAGCGGAAGGCACGACCGGCGACAGCTGGGAAGGGACCAGAGGCAGCCAAGCCACGCCCTCCCATTAATCTCAGTCACTAACTGAGGGGTGATTGGAGAAATGTCACTTGTCGCTGGCCGCCTCTTTCCCCTTCCCCTGTCCTCTGGAACTTTCGCGGTAATTCACTGAAACCAGAGACTTCTAGAAGACGGTGATATTCCTATAAAAAGGGCTGCAGTGAGTGAAATGAGTCAGTCGGTCAGTCAGTGCTTGGCGAGCTGTGAGGAGCGCCCAGTGAGGGGACGGACTGCGTGTGTGCATCAGAGGAGTTTACGCAATCGCGAGTGCAAGTGGAACTTTAACGGACGAACTGGTGAATCGTAATTGTGTGCATTATGTAATTCTGTGTAATTGGCAAGTGTTCAACTGTAAGTCGGTGGAAATAAAGAACATTTTTGAATGGTGCAATTGGACTTTTCATTTCACGAACCCACAAAGTCACAATATGAATCTTGTATCATTCTTCTGAACCCTGAAAGAGACCACCAGATGAGAGGTGATATGAAATGATCATGGAGATGAAATAAATTCAGGGGATGTAATTAAGCTACCCGGTGTTGACCTAGCAACCTGGCAAAACCCCCAGAAAACCTCATGGGTCAGGTCGACCACAGGAGTTGAAACATACATGAATGTGGGTACAAACAAAACTGCCTGAACCATCCTGCTTGTACATAATGAATTAAGGAGGAAGTTCCAAATAATAAAACTGCATAATAACTTTAAACATTTTAGTCATTAGACTTTCCTTAAAAGCCTATGTTCATATTGTGAAAGCAGTCTAATTATATATAGCTACCTGGTACACAGTCCTCATCGCTAACACAGTAGCCCATTTGTTTCAATCTGTATTCAAAGTAGTCACATAGTTGAGAACATGGATAGGCACAGCTGCTCCATACAGCACCGTCTTCACAAACTGAAATGCAGAAAGAAGTTGGTAATACTCTGAAATTGGTAATAATATGAAAGAGCATTCTTCAAGAAGTTGTACATTTTAACAATGTACTCTAGATATATCTATAAGTTATGTATGAAGCAATAAAACTTCTAAAATGTATTGTTAATTTATATGAAGACTAATAATGCAAATTATGTCGCAAATGCTAAAATACACACTCATAACACATGTAATAGACACTAATTACACACCTATATTCATAAAACTAAGCTGTTTGAGACTTCTGTCAAACCTATGGGTTTAAAATTACATAACAACTTGCCTATAACTAGACCGCAAACAAAATGCAGTTGAAGGTGTGGCTTACCAACTCTAGCTTTCCCCCTCTACTGGCATTTCAGGTTGCCTCTCCTCCATCGCACGGGCTGCACTGTTCATTTTTTACTTGCTTTCGCATTCACTGTTACATTCACTCTTTGCATTTTCTGCCGAATTGTTGCTTAGTTCCTTAGGGTTTAAAGAAACTACGATTCTCCCTATTTGTTGATCGATTGTGAGGTCATGTCCGAGGTAATTATTTTCTGTTCACTTTGAAAATCAAAACAGCATTAAAGAACACGTGTTTCCTGTGGTTTGCACTCTCTCATATGCAGGAAGGGAGGGGTGGGAGTCATGCGATGCTTGGATGGCGAAAAGGGGAGAAGGCTCTCCTCGCACATGTGCACACCGACTGCATTTTGTTTGCGGTTTACCTGTATTCAACTAAAAGATATACCCTCAGTACATAGGTTAACTAATTTCCATTGTATATTAAATTGTAGTCAAACAAAGATATGGAGAGAGCAGCCTTGGCTACGTAAATGGGACAGTTTGGGGGGTGAAGTAGTAATTAGAAAAATGTTGTCAGTAAAAGGAGAAAAGAACAGGAGAAATATAGGGAATTATTTAGGGAAAGTTAAAGAGAGATGGCTAAGAACAATTAAGAGAAAAATGTAGAGTGAGATAGGTGAAATGGCAGAAAGTGTAAAAAGGAGCAGAGGGCCTCCATTACACAAAAACCTAGGGTTAGGTGTATGGGGGCTGAATTACTATTCAATGGTGGGCAATATGATAACATGATAGGATTTTCAGGATTTAGGAATATATGGCATATTTCAATATGGATTTTATAATTGTAATCTTGATTTTGTATTTCCATTTGTTGATGTAAAAGGAAATAAATTACTATTACTATTACTATTACATAGGTTAACTATACAGAATCGTTATAAAAAATCAGTTTTACTCTGTAAATGACTATTTTGAATATCATTGGAATAAAGTGTAAATTTATCAGTTGAGCACACTTCACTTAAGTATTACATTTTATTCTTATTTTTGTTTCCTGTGATTGAGAACTCAAGATGCATCAATGAAGAAGGATCTTGAAAATTCCTGAAGTGCAGTACTAGAGTCAGTGTCTTTAAAAATAAGTTATGATCAGGGCTAGGAAGTTTGTACCGCTTGCCATTCCCTATGCAGATTGCGACTGACTCTCTCCCGGTATCCAAACAAGTCATAGATAAGAAACGCACAGTGAAGAGGCATTGAAACCGGTTGTCCAGAGAAAAAAAATTACTTATGAGACATTCGTAAATGCACATCTATTCAGATCATTAGGTGCTTCATACAAATTCTTATATAGTATATACGGACTTGTCTCTGGTTGATCTCATTATTTAAATAGACATATTGTGGCAACACCCAAGCAATTATAATGTGGATTGTAACATTTCCTGATAGAATGTAAAATAATATCACAATAATAAAATTAATTTCATAAATATCTGAAGACTCTTACTAGACAAAATGCCAAAGCAGGAATTTTACTACATATTTACTCATATGCGGCCATATTACTAAAAGCAATTATGTACCTCTGAAGTCTTTCAAATGAAAAACTCATTCTATGTTCCGTTAAACAAGATTTAATTGATTGATAATCTGTTGCAAATTCATTTATAATTTCAGCTAATTTAGTTTCTCGATCTGGCTTCTCTTTTTTCCATGTTTGCTGGAGTATCCCACTGAAATGTAAATCTAAATAATGAAGTAAATAAGGACATGAATAAGTGCACTTCTAGAAAACATAGAAATGGTTGTACAGCAAATTTAGATGCTCATCTTTGACGCACAACAAAGATGTTATTCTAATGTCTTCCTTCTTACCAACATGCTCTGTGTCATGCAGTTACACCTGTTTTGCAGTAATGAGTTGCACTCTACAATGAACCTTGCCCTTGTTAGTGGCGCTGTGTTGTATAGCCATGTCTGGCTGCTCTTACACTGCTCAAGGAAATCTTTACAAACTTCCTAGCTCTGTGTTATGCAGTTACACCTGTTTTGCAGTAATGAGTTACATTCTACGATGAACCTTGCCCTTGCTAGTAGCGCTGTGTTTTATAGCCATGTTTGGCTGCCCTTACACTGCTCAAGGAAATCTCTATGAACTTCCTAGCTCTGTATCATGCAGTTACACCTGTTTTAAAGTAATGAGTGGCATTCTACAATGAACCTTGCCCTTGCTAGTAGCGCTGTGTTGTATAGCCATGTCAGGCTGCTCTTACACTGCTCAAGGAAATCAGTATGAACTTCCTAGTTCTGGTTATGATATATGACTGTATACATGTCTTAATGGTTCCAAGTATAAATAGTAATTTGTGTAAGTTAGTGGTAATCTTGATATTGTAAATAAGTTATAGAAATAGATTTTAAATATTGTCTAATACTCTTCTAAATATTTTGACAATGTCTAAAATTCTATACGAATTCCATGGCTAATAAACTAAATTGAATTGAACTGAACTAAATTGAAAACAGGTGTTTGTGTATATGCATACTTGGTATTTGATTAACAAAAATTAGGACATATTTTGAGAGCTATTACTTTCATCATTAGCTACAGGTCAACTGTTAAGATAGCATTCTTTTTTATTGTTTTTGTAATGTGTATTTCCATATGGAAGGAAAAAGATCTGATAAGTTACATTCACATGAATTTCACTGCCAATTCGTCAACAATCTATTCTTATAAATGTTTATTTTTCTGTCTTCGTTATGTGAATCAATATAAACATTTTGCCTGCCTCGTTAGCGTAGATGGTAGCATGTCTGCCTTACGTTCAAGAGGTCCCAAGTTTGAATCTCGGTCAGGGCTAGTTACCTGGATAACGTTTTTTCAGGAGTTCTCCCTTATCCTGAAAGACAACTGTTGAGTAATGGCCTTTGAAACTAGTCCCTCAATAATATAAAAAAGTAAGTAGTGAGTGTCAATAAACCGACTACAAATTTTTTTTACGATTCATTTTTACGTCACTGTCACTAAATTCCTCCAAACACACATAACTCAGTTATACTTCATTGAAATTTAATACATACAACTGTGAATTATGTATAAAAGCATTACGTATGAATAAGGTTTTATTAACTGGTTTCTAAATTAAATTTTTTCTGAGACCTGCAAATATTTACATATAAATGTGAATTATGTATAAAGGGGTTACATATAAAGCAGGTTAAACTGTATTTACAAACTTTCAGCATCATTTAAATCTTCAGTCACTAACTTGGGATGAGCAACAGTGTAAGTAGATTTAGAAGAACTATTTACTAAAAGTAAAGTAATGAAAGTAATGTTCTAAGTAATTTATAATATGATTATTTACCTGGAGAAGTTGAAATTTCAGCTGTTGATGCAGTAGGAGATAAAGTAGAGGTAATGGGCACTGTTAAAATCTGTCCTAAAAAAATAAAAACAAAAGAAAATATTATTTTAGCATCTGTAGCAATGTTCTCGTAAATAAATAAAGATAAAAGAAAAGAAGAAAAGTAGTAGTATTTATTCATCCTTTTGATCATAGTACATGATAAAGGACACGTCAAGTACTTATAACTAAAAATTATACAATAAACATATACACAACACAAGTTTAGAAATGAAAATTCAGAAACTGTATGTACAATATAATAATAATTTATCTGTAGTTGACATATTCAAAAAATTCATCTATACTATAAAAACAATGTTCTAACAGGAACTTTTTCACACAGCATTTAAATTTAGGAAGTGCAGATATGCTTTTTATGTTAGTTAATAGATGGAAATCAATCCTTTCTTCACACTAGCCGTGTAAAGGTTAAGGTCTTTGACAGATAGAGTCAAAATGAAAAATTCAATGCCATGGCCGGGATGAATTTTTCATGTTGACTCTATCTATCAAAATCCTTAGCCTTTACACGGCTAGTGTGAAAAAATGATTAATTTCCATCAATTAACTAAAATAATAAGAGTTAAATGATTATGCCTGGGACTCAAGTACTTACGAAGTAAGTTACCACAAACGGTGTATCTCGGATGCGAGAGCCCCTTGTGGTCTACCGGGGTAATATGAGTCAACTGGAGAATTTAATGTCAGGACGGCACGTTGGCCATGGTAGCTCAATGGGTTAGAGTGAATGGACGGAAACCAGGAGATCTGTGGTTCAAATCCCAGCCATGGCATTGAATTTTTCATGTTGACTCTATCAAAATCCTTAGCCTTTACACGGCTAGTGTGAAGAAATGATTAATTTCCATTAATTAACTAAAATAATAAGAGTTAAATGATGAAGCTTGGGACTCAAGTACTTACAAAGTAAGTCACCACAAATGGTGTATCTCGAATGCGAGAACCCCTTGTGGTCTACCGGGGTAATATGAGTCAACTGGAGAATTTAATGTCAGGACGGCACGTTGGCCATGGTAGCTCAATGGGTTAGAGCAACTGGGTGGAAACCAGGAGATCCGTGGTTCAAATCCCGACCATGGCATTGAATTTTTCATGTTCACTCTATGCTTTTTATGTGTTCAGCTAGACCGTTATAAAGGCAAAGTTCAGTATACAAGGGGCATCCAGAAAGTAAGCTTTGTTTCAATTTATCTCCGCTGCAGCACTGCGATCGCAGTTCCGCACATGCGTGGTAGACGCTCTGTATCAAAGAGAAGAAATGTGCACAATTGTGAGATCGCTGTCAGTCACGTACGCTTTGTTGTGCTTGTTTACAATGTCGGTGTTGATAGAAAATCTCGCCACTTGTGAAATCAGATCTGTGATTCGTTTTCTGAATGCTAGGAAAGTGAAACCAATTGAAATATATTGGAAAATTTGCAATGTCAAAAGGTGTTGTGTTTCTTCATGACAATGCATGACCACATACTGCAAATGCAACGAAAAACATCCTACAGGGATTTGGCTGGAATGTGTTTGACCACCCCCCGTACAGATCTGACCTCGCTCCTAGCGGCTTTCATCTGTTTTTGCATCTCAAATCTTTCCTTGGCGGTAAACACTTCAACAATGATGAAGAGCTGAAAGAAAATGTTTCCAACTGGTTGAAGACACAGGCGACAAACTTCTATGAAGAAGGTATACAAAAACTTGTGCCTCGCTATGACAAATGCCTGCAACATTTCAACAGTTATGTGGAAAAGTAGTTTAGGAGTTGTAGAATTTTGTGCAATAAATAATTTTTCTGTATCTATAAACAATTTAATTTTATTACCAAACAGAACTTACTTTCTGGATGTAACTTGTATATAAAGCTATTACCAAACAAACTGGTGTTATGGGGGACTATACTTATTTGCTCTTTTCTTCGAGTATCATGATTATGTATTTGTGTATTAGTGGAGTATAAATGAATATTTAATTTAACAAAGATTAATATTTCTTGGATATACAAGTAAGGTAGAGGCAATTTTTTAATTCTTTAAAAAGTGTTCTGCAACTATACCTTGTTTCACGTAAGCTTGCCCAGTATCTCTTAACGGTCACGTGACCTAATCACCTCTCATTGGTTGCTGTTGTGGTAATGACTGTCGTGCGGTAAAAATTAGTTCGTTATTTAACATGGTGATATATCATTATATGTTGGAAGAGAATTGTCAAATTTATATTTTCGTAACTGTTTTAATTAAATATATTACGCAACAGAGTTGATTTATCTGAAATGCATGTTAATTCTTAAACAAAGTAAAGAGGAGGTTCCTTTGCTCTCAAGCACATGGCACGATAGCACGTGATTTAGCGGTAGTGATGACATATTTGTTTATATGACTTTTATCCTGACCTTGTTTTGAACTGGATTAGTCATGCATCACCATTCGAAAGTGCGGGAGCTAAATTATTTTATTGATCGTTTATTGCGCATGTATTATATGTATAATGGCAGAGTCTACCACCAGTTTTTCGCTTAAGTATCACAAGGATAATTATTTACAAACAGGCGAAAAGAGAATTGTGTTGCATGTGTTTAATGCACTCACAGAGAAGAATCCGTCTTTATCGGTGAGAGAAGTCGAACAGCTGGGCTCTGAAGTTACAGGTGTGAGTGTTAGATCCGTAGGAACATCGCGACATGAAATTGAGGAAACAGGAGAACTTACCACTCCAGGCAAAAGCAGGAATAAACAAAAGTGCGTGCTCGGAGAAAATACGTGAAAAGTGTTGTGCGTCTTCATGTGTGTAGTTTTTCTTTAGAAACGAACTCCCTAACATAAGTAACATTTCGTCTGCTGTAAATGAGGATGCAGATTTACCAAATTTCAGCAGATTGCTTATACAGCTGGGATTTGTGAATGAAAAAAGAGGCAAGAAAAATGTGCTAAAAGACAGAGGCGATATTGCTGTGTGGCGAAGACGCTATTTGACAACCACACTGCACCAAGATACAAATCGCTAAATATACACGAAGAACACACGAAAAGTAAAGTATGGTGAGACACGACTTTCAAGACTGAAAGACAAGCATTTTTGAAAGGTATGTGTGCTGGTTTAAAAATCTCAGTGGAAAAGGCCAAAGGCCTTTCATTATAAACTCTTTCAGTTTCATTGCTCAGCCATTCTGTTTCAATTTGCTCAGTTCATTATAAACTTGTATTTTTGCATGCCTTCATATCCTTATTTGTATGATTTTTGTATGATTTTATTTATCTTCCCGGCAATTATTACGAAATGTGATGGGAAGGCACCGCCTATGGCGTATGACGCGAAAGCATTAGCCAATTAGGACGAGGGGGAGGGTTGTTGAATGCGGAGTGATACATTTCAGCCGGGCAAGGTTATATGAAACAGAGATTAGTTCTTTTGCTTACCTTTAGTATGGTACGTATAGATCTCTTTTGTAATCTAAATATGGTAATTGCATTTTCACGGTTTTCCCATAGTATTATACCATAAGAAATAATATACAGTGGAAGTATGCATAGTGCAGGGATAAAAGTGCTTCTTTATTCATTATCTCAGATAGTACAAACAGGGGAAAATGCAATTTGCTAAGCTTTTTAGAAATGTCCTTAATGCAAGTATTCCACTTCATCCAGATATTGACCAAGGAGATTTGTGCTTCCAGAGTAACCAATATATTTTTCATTTAGTATTATATTAGGGCCATTACTATGGATACCATGTATATTTTGAAAAGAAATAGCCACTGTCTTTTCCTCATTTATTACTAATCTTCTTGCTTCAAACTACTTGATTAGTTAATTTGCTACCCGTTATATATTATCATCTAGAGAATAGAAATTTGGCCTGGTTAAAAAAATACTAGTATCATTAGCAAAAAAAGTTAAATTACAGTTCTTGATAAAACACTCTAGATCATTTATGTATATCAGAAAAAGTACTGGTCCAAGAATTGATCCTTGTGGAACACCATATGTTATATATCTTTTGAGGCACTGCGAGGTATGAAAATCATTTGTTTTTTTCGTCTACTTGTGTCATTTCTACAACCTGTTGACGGTGTATTAAGTAGGATTTGAAACATTCATAAGCTACACCTCTTATTCAACTTAACTTTCTTAACGGGATATGGTGATCTACTGTATTGAATGCTTTTGAAAGATCCAAAAATAAACCAACATTTTCCTCCTTCTTATCTACAGATTCATATACACTTTTTACAAAATTTGTTAATGCTGTTACCGTGGATTTTCTTTTCAAAAAGCCGTGCTGATTTTTCGAGATTATGTTGCATTTTGTCACAAAAGCAATCAGTCTTTTGTGCATTATCTTTTCAAATATTTTGGAGAATATTGAGAGAAGTGAGACTGGCCTATAATTAGAAACTTCATGTGAGGCTGCATAAGTATGAAAAATATTTAATAGTAAAAAGGTAAATTATTAATGATTTTTTGTATCTGGATTTAGGATAAGCAATAATGGTGAATGGGTGCAACTTAAAAAGATGGTTTTGGTCAAAAAGTAATTGACCATATCAGCTTAACACCAAGTATGAGTATTAATTGGTTCTAAAAATGTATTCTGCCCTAATTAAGTCTCAATGAATTTATGGGGGAGGAAGAAAATGTATGGTATAAAACAGGGAATGGCATACTAGAATTTAATTTTAAAAGCTTTTGTAAATTAGTACTTGGAGTGCTTTGCAATGCAGAAAATGTAGTAGTTTGTCCCAGTTAGTAAGTTTAGTGTAAGAGAGCTACTCTTTGAAAGGGATTCAACTTTTTTCAAGAATTACGAAATATAGATACATAGGTAAAATTATAAGTATAATATAAATATAAGTAAGAATAATAGTCTCATACCAGTAATAAACAACTTACAAGTCCCAGGTTTACTTTTTGCAGACGATTTGGTAATAATGTCCATTACTGTTAATGGGTTAAAAATATCTTTGCAAGAGGTGGAGAAATACTGTTCAGAGTGGGGCTTAAAGGTAAACAGCGAAAAAACCCAAATTGTAGTATTTAAAAAAGGAACTAAATTGAGTAAATATGAAAAGTGGAAGAAGGGAGAAGCTGAATACAAAGTAGTGCGTGACTGTACTTACTTAGGATTAAAATTGGATGCAGGAGGCAAATGGGAAAAACAAAAGAAATCAGCACTGGCAAAAGGGAAAGCAGCAATGGTGGCTGTGAGAGGGTGTCTATATAAAATGCCAGAGATAGAGATGAAATGGTTGGAAAGAGTATATAGTTCTGTAGTCGAGGCCAGAATGCTATATGGCATTGAAATATGGGGGCTTGAGAATGGGTGGGAAGTTGTGGATCAGATACACAGGATGTTCTGTAAGGAAGTTTTGGGGCTGCCAATGGCAACAGCAAACGAAGTTGCTCAAATTGAAATGGGGAGAGTAACAAGGAAAGGGTTAATAATGGAAAGAGCCTTGAAATACTGGCATAGGATCTTGAATTTAGATGAAGGACTCTTATTGCAACAATGTTTAAAATATCAAGAAGCAAGTCTGCAAAGCTCGGGCTGGGCAAGCACTCTACGAAACAATTTAGAAAATAATGGCTTAGGGGATATTTGGAGAAAAAGAGAGAGAAATTATAAAGGTTTCTGGAAGGGTGTTAGAAAAAGATTTGAAGATATAGAGATTCAAAAACTGTTCAGCCAGTTAGGTGAAAAGAGGTCATTGGTATATTATGTTGAGTTAAAAAGTGGCTGGGGAAGGGAGCAGTATATAGATAAAACCATTAATGAAGAAAGGAAGGGGATAGCATGGCTGAGAGCAGGAGTGTGGAGGCTAAAAGGGCAGCGGAATGGGTTTGTGAAAGACAAGTGCCCATTGTGTGGGGGTAAGGAAGATGTGGAACATATCCTTTTCGAATGCAGGGAAACAGAGATTTGGCGAAAAGAATACATCTGGAGAAAAATTAAGCGAAGTCCTGATATATGTAAAATTATAGATAAAAATCTCAAGAATGTAGGTCAGTTCTTAGATAAAGTGAAAAATAAATGGAAGTGGACTGTGAAAAAAGGAAATGAACAATAGTGTGTAAGCAATAGTAGTAATGGTAGTAATGTTAGTAGTAATAGAAATGTAAGTAGTGTATTACACATTTTGTAATTCAATGGGCTGCTTACCAATTAATGGCCTGGGCCAAATACTGGTGATCAGCTCAACAGTTGTAATAGCTTAGTACACAAATAAATAAATAAAAAAAAAAAAAGTATAATATAAATGCAAAAACAAACAATCTGAAAGTGATCAAAGTTTTTACCAAATTTTACTGACACACTTCCTTAATCAATCATGTGCTTTCATTCTTCTGTGGCAATCCTATTATGAGGTACACAGAACTGTTATTACCAGGGGAGTTCCATAAGTAATGCAACACATGTTTTTTCTCTGCCAATTTTGGT